>VZTQ01004773.1:355284-591215 GCA_013400755.1 Pelecanoides urinatrix
AAAAAAAAAAAAAAATCACGGGAAGAGATAAAACAGCTATTTCCAGAG
Source organism: Pelecanoides urinatrix (assembly GCA_013400755.1). Lineage (NCBI taxonomy): Eukaryota > Metazoa > Chordata > Aves > Procellariiformes > Procellariidae > Pelecanoides > Pelecanoides urinatrix. The sequence goes on from VZTQ01004773.1 coordinate 355,333, forward strand.
ACAGCCTATGCAGTTTGTTTCCACAGTTCCTACAAGCCAGTGCAGAAAGCAATCAGCAGGACACTGCTTGAGCTGAGAAATCTCTGCAAAAACCCTGAGAGTAAAGCACACGGCTTCCCAGCAAAAAATTTTCCACAGTAACCATTAGAAAACACTACTAACATTTTATTTTCTGCTTGCAGCACATTAAGGCAAGTAGAATTAACTGTTTCACTGACTTAATTTCTTTTCTTTTAAAACCAATATCCTTCCTGATGGACGCTTTCTGCTTTGGTTCTCTGCTTTGTTTTGTTCTGCCACCAGGGTCCCCATCGGTCCCTCCTGGAGCGGAGCACAGGGAAAACAAGGCACAATCAGCTCCAGCTTGGGTGGCAGCTTCCCACTGAAAAGGAAGAGGGTTGCAAAGACTTCTACTGTAACCCTCCCGGCAAATTATCCTTTATTTACGAATATGATAGAATGGCAATTTTGGAAAAGGAGATATTAGCAAAACATGCTAAGGAGCTATGAGGAAAAAAAAAAAGGTTAATTGGATGTGGGAAAAATTATATTTGGTAAATACATGAAGATGAAAATGCTCCAATAGGTTTATTCTATTACTTCTGTGGTCACTCACACTTACCTAAAAGTGCAGCACTTAATGAAGCTGTTGGGGTTTTGCATTCACACAAGCAATGTGAAAGCAGCGCAGAACTGCATGAAAGTTGGAAGTCAGGGCTGTAAAAACAGTGTTATTTATTTAGCAAGATCATGCACGCAACTCATACACGTTCTTCCTTACGAAGAAAAAGTGAAACACGCTAATCATCTCCCTTCTGCCACAGACTCTTTTAGTGCCTGTTTCTAAATGCCTACTTAAAAAGAGGAAACAGCAACAATTTGTAAGAGAAAAGACTGGCTATAAGACAGGACCCCTTAAAGAAGACGACAGTGTGAGTACCTCAAAAGTTGTTTGCGTCCGAGGAAGCCTCTGTGCCTCTTCCCTTCATGCACCCGAGCCGCCTTTCCAGCTCCCGCTTCATTCAGCTCCTCTTCCAGAGCCCTGCACAGGAGATGCAGAAGCCACTTGGATCCCAGAGGAAAAGGCACATGACTGGCTTCTTGCTTCTTTAAAAAGCGACTGGATTTTCGCTTTCACTTCTTATGGACCACAGGGCAGCAGCGTGATTGAGCAATGCAAACAAGTCCACACTGCTGCAGGGGACTCTGCAGCTGGAAAGCACGAAAAAAACTCACACACATCCAGAAAACCTCCCAGGAACCTGCTTATGGGTAGTAAATCTGTCTGTGTATTGCAACAGTGATGTGAATGGACCGGATTTGAGATCTGCTCCTGGGTCTGCTACTACCTTGCCATGCCAGGGGTCCCAGCACAGGGGAGCTGAGCTCGGCTTAATCCCTGGCAGGGATCAGTGTTGGGAGTTACCCTGCCAAAACACACATGCTTCAGCAGCACTTCGGCTGTTTGACTGTTCGAGTGAAGCCCATCACAAACCCTGCCACGAGCAGTCGGGACCAGAGGAGGGCAGAGAGCCTGCATGGCCCACGGTAAATCAAGGAAACCTCTCTAATTCCCAGACCCCTTGCAATTCAGGTACAGTAAAGCTCATTGGGCTCGGCAAAGCGCCTTGAGATTAATGCTACAGGTATTCATTTTTCAATGGGCTACTTTTGCATTTGCTCTTTAATAGAGTATTATTTATTAGCTCTGAGCTTGGAATGAAGGCTTCAAGGACCTGTTCTGCAGCATTTCACACACCCTCTGGTCTCCCGTGCTTCAGCTTATCTTCTCTGCAGGGACCAATAGGGCTGGTGGGAGGCTTCTTTAAACAGTGCCTTCCTCAGTTCCCTTATCTGGTACCTGTCCCGCGCTGGCCTGGAAGGGTCACCTCCAGCATGTGTACAAGGCTTCTAGGTCCCTGGAGAAGTTAAATACTCACATCAGCTAGTCAAGAGGCGTATGCATCGGGCTCCAGGAATGAGACACAAGGTGATGCAGCCACTCTCTCAGTAGGTCCCGGGACTGCAATTTTTTCATTACAGCTTGCCACCCTGGCTCCCAGCACAGTCTGTTTAACAGTGACTTTCACAGCGAGCTTATGTTAAAAACAAACGTTTGTGCCATTCACAAATAGTCCAGACTGCCAAATTCACACATACTAAAAGAAAACAGGATTAAGAACAACACTATCCGAAGCTAGCCACAGCCATTTGTTGCCTGTCTTCCTATTTACGGTTGGCGGGGTCTTTTTTTGCAATGCTGGAAGACATCTGTATGCTCAGTAGGGATTACCTTATTTCCAGTGAAGAGGAGGGTGAGGAGAGGGAACATTCTCTGCCCCCACACTGTCTGCTTGGGGACTGCAGCTGGGAGCTCATCCTCCAGTAATCAGGCTCAGGGAAAAGCAAAGGCAGGTCCCAGCTGACTGAGGCTCAGCACAGATCCTACACAAGAGCATCCTCAAAGCAGCTGTATCACGGCAGCTGCAAGATTTCCTTTCCATGTTCCCTTTCACCTACTTGCTCTCAAATTTCAGGACAAGTACCTTGCCCAGACTTCCTCTCATCCGATTCATTTTCATAGTTTTCCTTTGACAGGGATGCGTCTACCTCACTTCTCACGTTTTGTGTCTGCACAGGCTCGATTCAGCTTTTCCATAAAGCCTTTCCCTTTCTGACATGGCAAGCGTTTACACCAAGCCTGTTCAAGATGCTTTACACTATGTGCCAAGACACTTGGCAAAACATGTCGTTCTTTCTCAGACATTTTAAAGATAGGAGAAAAGTGTGAGTACATAGGGGGCGATTTTTTTGAGGGGAAAAAAGGAGGATTTCAGTATTCAAATTGCTCAGAGATGGATGGCTAAATATGTCATTGAATATGCAATAAACTTATTCAAAAGCTGTGAACAGACCAGTAAATAAGATTTGCTGTGTAGTGGAAAAGTCAAGACACTGACTCCAATGTAATCCCTAGGCCTCTCCTGCCAAAGTCTTTCCAAAGAGAATTAAGGTGAAATATGACAATGTCCTCCAGAGTTAACTCCAGGAAGGGATACAGTTTTTCTACCCTCGTAGGGTTCAAACAATTTTCTATTCAGATTTACATTCAGTCTTCTGAGGAACTATCACAGACTGGAGAAAAGGAGGGAAGGGGGTGATACACTCGTGCATGAAGACTGTCCATCAGCATCTTTAAATCACGCAATCCCAATCAGCAAAACAAAGACCTCCAATGCAGTACAAGGAGCTTTATCCATAATAACATTGAAACAAGAATTTTGAGAACTAACTAACCACAAACCAAGAGATTTTTTGATGTACCTGTGAGAATAAATCAATAAAGGAACCAATACACCACAAATTAGAGATGAGAAGCAAATCTGACAGCAAGGGACAAGAGGTGCTGTGCCTTCCGTCAGCTTTGCTGGGATCCTAAGTTTGTGCATCCTTCTGCACCAGTACCTTCCTGGCTGGTTCAAACAAATACAGAATAAGAGAGCACCAGAAAAAAATATAATTAACCATTCTGAAAGAATTAATTTTCCAGGCAGAACTTAAGGTCTTGCAGTGGTATGAGAAATCACGTTGGGCACGACTGCCTACTCAGAAAGAAATCTTTTTCAGATTTCTCTCATGGTTCCCACACCCATGAGTGCGTTGAAGTAGAAAGCACCATTAGAAAAAAGAACAAAGACTTTTCTGCTCCTTCTGAGCAGCTCATATCACATTCAGCAGAGGAAAAAAGGCTGTAGGTTAAGTCAGCAGCTCTCTAGAAAAAATAAGTTATAATGAGCCATGAGGGAGTTGTTCCGAGAAATCAATATTGCTGTGAGAAGCCAGCCCCAGCCCAGCTGCATAGCCTTTATTGGAGATCTTTCTTCTTTCATTTTCTCAAGGATAAGGCCCGCCATGTTCCTCCTAAAACACGTTGCTCTCTGAGAAAAGCATGCAATACCATTTGTGCAACATGGTTCCTACATGTTGACGATTTCTTTGTCTAGCAGTCCGAGTCTGTGGCTCCTGGGTAGCAGTGCTACTCTTCCATAAGCAGCTCAAAATAAGCTGCTGTGACAGTCTTTAGGAGGGATGCCATCCACCCTGCCCTGCACGGCAGAGCTAAATGGGGCTGCTAGAAATGAAAGTGGGGGGCAGAGATCCACGGGGCTATAAAAATGTTGAACTGCTGAAATTATATACCATAGGACGCACAGCCATACCAAAGAAGAGCTTTTAGTGCACACAAAATATCAACCTGCTTCATATAGCTTGTCCTGGAAGCTGGGATTTTGCCTGTGGCAAATCAATTTTTGTCTCAAAAACCCAGGGAAAGTCAAAGAAGTGGCGTGACGTTCAGGGTACGTAGCAGAATTGACAGTGCAGGAGGAGAACCCCATAGAGCTGGTTTGGGAATTGAGAGCCAAATCCTACCGCTGGGTCAGAGTAGGTGGCTGAGACGAAAGAGCTGCACAGTACTGAAGGGTAAACAGCACCTCTCAGTAGGTAAAAAAACTGGGAAGCCTCGTCTCAAAACCAGGGAACAGTCAGGAGATGGACCAAAATCTGACTCTGCAACCTGCTACTAAGAAGTAGCTGCAGGGAGAGTCATTCTTGTCTCTTTGTTCCCAACGCCCATACAACAGACCTGGACAGAAAGAGGAAGTGTTTTTATGTTTGTTTTCATAATGAACAATCAGATCATCGCTTCTTTGTTCTTTCTAAGTCTGGAGTGCAGAAAAGGGCTTTCACTTCTGCCCTCGCTCAGGAAATGTTTCCTATGAAAATAATTTCTGAGAAAATGAGACGCGTAGTCAGAAAGCGGCTGGAGCAAGGCAACGGCAGGGGCTGCTCTGCTCTACATCCCAGTGCTCCGGGCATGGCCGGGAGAGACAGCGTAATCCCCTCCTTGCCCCTCCAAAACGGGGTTAAGCATCTTCTCCGCTCAGTCCACGGTCAGAACACATCTATACAAGAAAGGCTCCAGAATTTACCATGGGTAGGATTTCATGTGCACATATTATGGGGTATGGTGTTGTGGTTTAACCCCCACCAGCAACTCAGCCCCACCCAGCCGCTCGCTCACTCCTCCCCGCTGGGATGGGGGAGAGAATCAGAAGGGTAAAAGTGAGGAAACTCGTGGGTTGAGATAAAGACAGTTTAATAGGGAAAGCAAAAGCCCCGCGCACAAGCAAAGCAGAACAAGGAATTCATTCACCCCTTCCCATGGGCAGGCCGGTGTTCAGCCATCCCCAGGACAGCAGGGCTCCGTCACGCCTAACGGGGACTTGGGAAGACAAACGCCATCACTCCAAACGTCCCCCCTTCCTTCCCCTTCCCCCAGCTCTATGTGCTGAGCATGAGGCCATATGGTGTGGGACATCCCTTGGGTCAGTTGGGGTCAGCTGTCCCGGCTGTGTCCCCGCCAGCCCCTTGTGCCCCCCCAGCCTCCTCGCTGGTGGGGTGGGGTGAGGAGCAGAAGAGGCCTTGACTGTGTGTCAGCCCTGCTCAGCAGGAACGAAAACAGCCCTGTGTTATCAACACTGTGGTCAGCACAAATCCAAAACACAGCCCCATGCCAGCTACTGGGAAGAAAATGAACTCTACCCCAGCCAAAACCAGCACATCCTCAAAACCCAAAAAACTTACAGACAACTTACTTGATGGATGAAGGACAGACGTATTCTGTTTTACTGATGTCAGCACTGTCAGGATCCTTATTAGACTGTATTTATACTGCAATAATCCTAGAAACTGCTCCTAAATCAGGCTTCATTTTGACTTCCAAAAGAGATAACCTCCGACATGAACTTTCTTCTATGGCCAAGGAATCGTCTACTTTGGTCCACGCTGACACCACAAAACCCCTTTCCTTTAATCCAGAAATACCAGTCCAGACTATTAACATTAACTTTAACCAGAACTTCACCCAGAAAGTCAACATGAGAAATGAGTCAGAAGACATGAGATGAAAATCAAATACTATGAACACAGAAGAACCTAGAGTTTTTCTCAGGCATATGCATGACTACAAGTAGTGTTTTGGGCTTCTATTCCTTTTTGCTTCAGAGAACTATTATCTATTCTTTTTAAATATCTTATTTCATGTTCTGGGAAATTGAGGGAGTAATAATAAGGCCCAGGGATCTATCCCAAGTCTCAGCCTTAACAGTCATTGTCCCATTATGTCATTGGTCTCAGTACGTTTTGCCACTGGTTTTGGTTACCAAATCACACTTACCTACAAAACTTCTACTTTCATATTTGCAAGGGACTCCGTACGTCAAGAAACTAGCACATGAAGTAATTTATGGCTGAAACATAAAACCGATAAGCATAGTTGTTTATGACAATCAATGTAGTATCATAAAAGTGATTTTTGTTGCCAAGTAATTCACTAGTCAGGCATCGTATACAGCTGCAAACATGAGGAAAGATAAAGCTTTTTCTGGAAAAGCTGCCTTACAAAATTGAGTATAGACAGAAAGCTTTGCTCAGAAGAATGATAAGAAATGCTATGAAAACCAGCAGCCTCCTATCTCTTGGCACTGGTGACTTACTGCAAAGAAACCGATGAAACTACCCAAAGCGTTGCTAGAGGAAAGAGCTTTTGTAGGTTAGGCTAAGAACCACATTGTGAACTTCAGACAGCTATTAATTTTAGTTGATATACTGAGTCTTTAAAACCTTTATTTAAAAGGCCATAATTCATCCCTGATGACAGTTCACTGCTTTGGAAAGAAACACGGTGCTTGATTCTTCACCAAGTGGACAACCAAGCAAAGACTCACCAGATGCAGTTCTCTGAGGTTTCCATACCACCATATTAGCAATTCCCACCCTCCCAATTCCATATCCCACAGATGCTTCACTGTTCAGCGCTTACGCAACATCTGGACTTGGAGACCCCCTTGTGCTAAACCCCCTGCAGATACCCCACAAGGCAGCCCCTACCTCAAGGGCGCTGCCCTTGAAGCAGAAGATAGACCAAGGGCAAGAATGAGGACAGATTATCTTCTTAACCCCACAGATAGATGGATTGTAGCCATAATTTTGATCCTTGGCTTCTTTGACTTCAAAACCATGGTCAGTAACAGAGATGCATGGTGCCACCGTAGCGGTGCACCACCTCTACTGGAAGAGGTACTCTTTGCTGCTGCATGGGGTAGCCCAGCACAGGGATCCCCTCACGCCAGCTATGGCTCTGGATGCCTTATAAATCCTCAGCCTCGTTAGTTCCCAGGCTAGCCGGGGCTCCTGGGCCACGCAGGGAAGCTGCATACCAGCTGGGCAGGACCCCGCTGCCAGGACACGAGCATTTCACCAGCTTTATGACTTTTGATGCAAGATGCTATGAACAAGCACAGAAATGGTGTGATGTCTCCCACTCCAGAAGACTGCAGAGTGCTGGATGAGTCAAGCAAGGCTTCATCTCGATACTACCAAACTTCCTTCAACAAAATTACCTAATGTCAGAAAGCTGCTGGAAGGTGCAAATCAAGGTGATCTTGAACATCGCAAGGCAGCAAGGACCAAGGCAGGATTTGCTTGCCAGGCGTGTGCCATGTCGTGGCACGCTGAGCANACTATTATCTATTCTTTTTAAATATCTTATTTCATGTTCTGGGAAATTGAGGGAGTAATAATAAGGCCCAGGGATCTATCCCAAGTCTCAGCCTTAACAGTCATTGTCCCATTATGTCATTGGTCTCAGTACGTTTTGCCACTGGTTTTGGTTACCAAATCACACTTACCTACAAAACTTCTACTTTCATATTTGCAAGGGACTCCGTACGTCAAGAAACTAGCACATGAAGTAATTTATGGCTGAAACATAAAACCGATAAGCATAGTTGTTTATGACAATCAATGTAGTATCATAAAAGTGATTTTTGTTGCCAAGTAATTCACCACTCAGGCATCGTATACAGCTGCAAACATGAGGAAAGATAAAGCTTTTTCTGGAAAAGCTGCCTTACAAAATTGAGTATAGACAGAAAGCTTTGCTCAGAAGAATGATAAGAAATGCTATGAAAACCAGCAGCCTCCTATCTCTTGGCACTGGTGACTTACTGCAAAGAAACCGATGAAACTACCCAAAGCGTTGCTAGAGGAAAGAGCTTTTGTAGGTTAGGCTAAGAACCACATTGTGAACTTCAGACAGCTATTAATTTTAGTTGATATACTGAGTCTTTAAAACCTTTATTTAAAAGGCCATAATTCATCCCTGATGACAGTTCACTGCTTTGGAAAGAAACACAGTGCTTGATTCTTCACCAAGTGGACAACCAAGCAAAGACTCACCAGATGCAGTTCTCTGAGGTTTCCATACCACCATATTAGCAATTCCCACCCTCCCAATTCCATATCCCACAGATGCTTCACTGTTCAGCGCTTACGCAACATCTGGACTTGGAGACCCCCTTGTGCTAAACCCCCTGCAGATACCCCACAAGGCAGCCCCTACCTCAAGGGCGCTGCCCTTGAAGCAGAAGATAGACCAAGGGCAAGAATGAGGACAGATTATCTTCTTAACCCCACAGATAGATGGATTGTAGCCATAATTTTGATCCTTGGCTTCTTTGACTTCAAAACCATGGTCAGTAACAGAGATGCATGGTGCCACCGTAGCGGTGCACCTCCTCTACTGGAAGAGGTACTCTTTGCTGCTGCATGGGGTAGCCCAGCACAGAGATCCCCTCACGCCAGCTATGGCTCTGGATGCCCTATAAATCCTCAGCCTCGTTAGTTCCCAGGCTAGCCGGGGCTCCTGGGCCACGCAGGGAAGCTGCATACCAGCTGGGCAGGACCCCGCTGCCAGGACACGAGCATTTCACCAGCTTTATGACTTTTGATGCAAGATGCTATGAACAAGCACAGAAATGGTGTGATGTCTCCCACTCCAGAAGACTGCAGAGTGCTGGATGAGTCAAGCAGGGCTTCATCTCGATACTACCAAACTTCCTTCAACAAAATTACCTAATGTCAGAAAGCTGCTGGAAGGTGCAAATCAAGGTGATCTTGAACATCGCAAGGCAGCAAGGACCAAGGCAGGATTTGCTTGCCAGGCGTGTGCCATGTCGTGGCACGCTGAGCATCCACTGCTGCAAGGAGCTTGTACCATGCCCAGCACATAGGCAGCCACGCAGAGATGCTGCCAAATCACCCTCGCCCATCTGTGCGAGCTTCCCTCCCCCAAGAGCCTTAAAGAAACTGCACGGACTAGTGGCAGTCTGGAAAACAGTCACATCTCTCACACTTCTTTTTTTCCTTCTCTCTCTTTTCTTTCTCTTTTTTTTAAAAAACAGATCTGAATTATACTCTTACTAGCATTTGAATTCACTGCAGAATGATGCAATTGCCTTTTTGGCCCTTCCCTAGTATCAAGCAGCTTCTGTTACGGTTTTTTTGTTTGTTCGTTTTAAGAAAGTGATGGGAGAGTTATTTTGAAGCCTGCAAAAAAGCTGCTCTCCCTGCGTGCCAACCTCTGGTTGTGCTTCTGCTTTGTTTCGCTGTTGACCTGTTTGGATGTTGACTGAACCAGATTGAAACAGTAATCTTGCCATATCGAGGGAGACAGCAAGTCTGAATAAAGCAGCTCCCTTCCATAGCTGAGTCTTGTTGTACTGGCTAATACCAGCACTTGGAAAATTCCTGGATGGGGTGCAAACAAGCTCTTCTCTTGCAAGAAATAAATGTTAGCAACTCCAGTGTTTGTGGCAATGTCCCAAAGCCTCTGCAACGCTCGCAGCTGAGCTTCCTCTAAAAGGCAGATCGTTTCCTAGAACAGCACTAACTCCTCCAAAGGTGCCAAACAGCAACTGCATCTGCGGTTGTGAATCCCCGACCCAGAAGTGTTTCATTGCCTTTCCAGGAAAAACACCATCCTTTTCCGAGCATCTGTGCACTTTGCGTGTCCAAGGGGTCTGGTTTTGACTGGGGACACAGCTATAGCGCAATTAATACCCACGATATCAGAGATCAAAGTAACAGGGAGCAGAGATCCAGAACATTTCCAGCTTTGCAGACAGCCAACACCGCTATGGACAGTTTGGCTGCGAGTTAATAAATTAAAACAGGATCCAAAGCCTTCTGTGAAAGGAAACTGAAAGAACTTAACAGAATTATTATTGCTTAATACCAAAGCTAGCTATTACATTTTTCCCTTTAATAATAAAGACCAAGGACTATAAAAGAGAAACTGCAACTAAAACCTAGGATTTGGTCGTGGTTGCTTTGATTTCTCCCTGAAAAAACACCGTGGTGACCCTAACTATTCTTTATTCTTCACTGCTAAACAGGACATAAGGAAATCTCTTTTTTTTAAAAAAATCAGATGTCTGAGACCATGAGCCAAAGCACACAAGTTACTTTTCCTTCAGTACAGATTTTTAGATACAGCAAAAAGCACAACTTTTCACAGACTAAAAAGAGGATAAAATAGATGGAAGAAACATCAGTGTTCCTGAAGCAGGAGTCGACAGAATTCTCCAATCTCATCTGCCTGATTATAAGATTAAGTAATCACCAAATATTATCCTTAAGTTCAGCCTTGCACTTTTGGAGCACAGATCTGTAATTATGCTGAAAACAGAACTGAAAAGATGAATAAAGACAACATTTTAAAAAAGATTTTGTAATATTAAGCCTCGCTGATAAAGCTCCAGCAACAAGCCCTTCCCACGGGGCAAAGTTTCCCCCAGCCATCACAAGCACCAGCTGTTACTTTCAGAGAAGAGATTTCCAGGTGTTTGAAGGCAGCGCCGAGCAGTGTGGGCACACCACGGCCCCACTCTGCAAGGAGAGAAACGGTGTGAAGAGGAAGGCTGTCTAAGGTAAAAAGGTACCATCCCCTGCCTGTCCATGGTCCATGCATCAGTTTGCTCTTGGATTCTGATACAAACAGCTCATTCCCTCCGAGATAAAAAGCTGTTGTCAGCTGGGCTCCCTCCTTGTGTCTCCCTTCCCTTAACTCAGAGCGAACTCTGAGTTTTATGTTCCTGCCATATGGCCAATACGACCTTCTCGTTAGCAACCATATCAACCTCTCCGTGGTGGCTGTGTGCCACGTCAGCCCGCTTTCCTTATTTACTGTTTTGAGCCCTGGCATGAACAGAAGAGAGGATCTCAGCCTTCGCCCACGCAGCCGCTGCCCTAACACACCTGTGTTTGCCCAGCCCCACACACAACCAGGAAAGGTGCCCGGGGCCACCCACCTGTGTGTAGAAGAGGGAGCTTAAACAGCTGCAGTCACACCCGACCTCCTACCTGCCCTTGGTGCCTCCAGGCACTTACAAGTGAGCAGAAATTAGTGCATCTTTCACCCTCCTGCCTTTTTTTTTTTTTTTTCCCAAAGGAGCTGCTCTTTTTGCTTTCATGGAGATCCTCTAACAGCCAGGAAGCAAAACTGCTCTGCTCCATTTTTCACCAGCTTAGAAGGCACTGCTTCCCAAATTTCAAAGACTTACTGTGTACCTTTCTTCTGACACCAGCTCAGCAATTTGGCTGCTACTGCTTGGATCCCTCCCTGGGAAGAGCAAGTTTTGAGGGCTAGCACATGTGCCAGAGCATCCTCCACACTCCAGCACAGCGTCTTTCCTCCCCATTTGCTGCATCTCGTCATTTCTTTCCTTACCAGCCTTTCCCCCCGCCCAGGAGCTGGGGAGAAACCCCTTGCTGAGAAGGACAGTTTTGAGATCTGCCTGTTAGCAAGATAAGATGGGAAGAGATCAAGGGTTCAGTTTCAGTAGCAGATTCAGGTGATTGTGGGTTTGGGTTTTTTTTTTTTAATTGATTTTGTCACTTTTTTTGTTTTGGGGTTTTTGTTCATTTGTTTTTCAAAACCTCTATTACTTCTTGCATAACGGTGGCAAGTTGCAGTTCAGCTTGCGCATAAAATGAGCACTTCTATGGTAAAATCTGCTGCCGCTGGCACCATGGGAATGGGGGAAGGAAAACTTAAGGGCCTGTAAGCACAGGGTACAGATGAGGATAAAACCTGTTGCTTTCTTTTTCTCTCGGTTTTTTCTGGGTGGTGAAGAGGCAAATGAAACTATCGAAGTTCATCTGTGCTGCGTGACCCACAGCCGGTCACACCAGTAATCCCAGCTCCAGCTGCTACAAGCTTTGGCTACACATCAGAAGAGCAATGCCTCCTCCCAGTCCACAGTCCGTCCTTTCGCTGCCTTGGTCTTAACTTTGTCCCTGTTTTCATCACATGACCCACAGACCGAAAGGTCCAAAACAAGCTGATTGTGTTTGTAAATTGTGCTCCGAGAAGAAAGCAGTGTTCCTGGAAGGATTTATGTGCTTGGCCTTCCCTGAGCACCACACACCGAGCCCTCGTAGTGGAAGAGGCAGACGATGAGCCCAGGGAGACACAATGTCAGGGGTTTATTTAGCGGACATCATACATAAGTTTAATCACATAAGTTTAATCACGGTGCTGCAAAGCAACCGCTGTCCCTTGGGTGAACCTGGGGTGATTTGGTTCGCTCTTACAGTCACAGTGCAGGACGGCAGCTTCTGTTTTAGAAAAATGCTCCAGTGCTGGGTCATTTGTCTACCACTACACTCATGTTCCAGGCTCAGGGCATTAAATTAGAGCCGTTCCCTTTAAAAAAACCCAGCCAATCCCCCTCTCCTTTTCTGGCAGGCACGCTGGCCCTGCTTGACACCGCAGGTAATAACCACGCGCACGAGGCTGAATTAGAGTCTCTCTTCAGTACATTCTTACATCTACTTCCCCCCCTCCCGCCTACTCTCAGCTGTAGTCCAGGCTGCCGCCTTCTTTCCAAAGTTCCTAGATGCTTTGGCTCAGGCTTTTCTACTTACTTACTTCCCCACCGCCCCCGCTTCAGCTCAGAAGATTGCTTCATTGAGATGCCAAAAAACTAAGTGGATGTCCGAATTCGAGCACTTCTTTGAAAAGTCACCACTGAAGAATATTTGCCACCAGTCCCATCCTCCATCTGTTTGTTGTACTCTGAACTGTATAGACAAGGTTTAATTAAGCGCACGTGTTGTTCTCTTTGCTCTACAACTGCCCCACAACTGGATGCGATACATGCAGCCAAAACAAAGTTGAATCCCAGCTAACTAACGCAAGCAGGGATCTAAACACAAATGTATTTCTGCCACGAGCTACACTAGCTCATAGGAACTGCTGACGCGGTGGTGGCATACAAAAGCAGCCGAGAGATCATTTTTCATTCTCTGGGAAGGCTGGACTCATGCATTTTGGACCATAACTGAAAGCACTTCCAGCACAAGTCACGAGCAGCCTCTGGGAGAAAGGGACTCTCCTTAAGGAGGGAGCAAGTGATTTCAGTTCCCCAAAACAGAGGCTTATACAGTGTGAGACAGGATGAGGACCACAGGAGAAGGCAGCTCCTAATGACCGATACTCCAACTTCAGATTTTTTTTTTTTAAAACCACATCATCTGGTATCCACAGGAGACTGGATCTCACTAATGGATTTACAGGTCTGAGAACATAGTGGTGCAATCCTTTCAACCCCAGCACAAGCGGATTCATTCACCTTCTGCCAGCCAAAAATCCCGCTTGTCAGCACATCAGCCTGCCCTGCCACAGGCCAAGCGAATACAGCGCTGCCTGGAGCAGCGGGATGGGATTTCCCTTTCGCGAGAGGAAATGCTCAAGCAGAGCAAAATCAGCTTTATGCTACTGTCAAGCTTTTCCCATCTGTTTTCCAGCAGAGAAAGAGCACGTCTGGGATGAACTGCAGCAGCAGCTCTGCTCCACTCCAGGCTTGGCACATGTTTTGGTTTTGTTCTCTTCGGCTAGAACAGAGCTATAACCAGCTATAAATTCCCTTGGGAACATATACTGGACAGTGCGGGGTTGGTGACCTGGAAAATTTGTAGGCTTAAAATACGAATGTACTTCCATAAGCAAATATACACTACATGACAAGCCTGCCAGATTAAAAGCCAAGACCATCAAACAGCACATCCCAGCTCCGAGGTGGTCACACAATATGATCTGGAGCAACTTACCCTTCCCATATTCCCATTTATCCTCTGTAAAAGCACAAATGCCTCTGGGCTTCAGAGGGGAGCCCGAGAAAATTGCCCCCAAAATAGCTACCGAGTGCCACAACTTGCTTCTAGGTCTGCATGCTTGACAAGTACTTCATAGTCTACTCAGCCACCTTCTTTCCAGAAACCAAGCAACTTGTTTGCATTTACGTCTGCACCTATAGAATGCAGATTCCACAGCTTTGGACATTTCTGTCTCAAAACTAAAATGATAGAATTGCAAAACAAGTCTACTCACACCAACAGTTGTGTTATTGCTTTAAAGTGAAGAACGCAACTGAATATTTAAAAGGCAATAACCTAGCTGACACATTCCTTGGCATCTCAGAGCAGCTCATGTGCCTTCTGAGGAGTTTAAATCTAGATATTGCCCAGAGAATAAACAAAAGCCACAAGGTGACACACATTGCAGGCAAAACCTTTCCCAGATACATCTGGTACAGATGGCTCCCTAAGGATAGGGAGCACTCCTCAAAGGGCAAAGCCAGGGAAACCATCCCAAAACCATGTACAGAGTTTTATGCTTGTTGTCCCTGAGTTTCAGCCCTAGTCCCAGCACCACTGACCTCCCAGGCCAGCTTGGACAACAGCTCACGAGCCAAAGCCACAACCCCAGGAGCTCAGTACGAAAATAACAAGTTAAGATTTCTCACAACACAATTCAACACAAGAAGTGGGAGTTTTTAGACACCTACTGTTCTTGTAGGTGTCCTACTGTGCGCGAGCAAAAAGCCAAGCATGTTGCTCAGCAGCACAAACCAAACCTGCCAGTGGGAATTAAAGTCTTCAAAATTAAGCAGGGGCAGTAGGAGGCAATCACCGGCATCACAGACTGCAAAGGAGAAGTTTGCAAGATCTCATAAGGCTGGAACAGACTGTTCGCGTGTTACCGCGTACTCTCCTGGGCAAAACCAGAAGAGAGTACACACAGATAGGTCAGTGTAGAGGGAAAAGTAATGAAACTAATAACAGTGAAAAGCGCATGGCAAAACACAGGAGGTGGCCGAGACAAAAGACCCTCCCATGAACAAGCCATGACTTCTGGATCCACCAACTCTGAGCAGGGATTAAGGCTTGCCCATTGCAGTACAGCCACTTTTGCAGGGGGAGGGGGAATGGGGTTTGAGGGGGGCTGTTGCCTCCTGATGTCTTGTTCTGCCCTGAGATATCTCTCCAGAGGTCCCTGGATAGAACACCTCTTCCTCAACCACCGCTAGCAAAAACCACCTGGGGACACGCTACATCCTCTGGAACTTGTCCTTGTATGACTCATACTTCGCATCTGACACTACTGCTGTTAATTTGGCCATTTATAAAAATGGGGTTTATTTGTGATGTGGATTTCACTCTCAGAGGAAATTATTTCATCACTGGCATGAAAGACCGGGGATTTTGTGCTACTTCCTTGACCTCCCATCTCACTGGAGTCCAGTGATCCAAGGAACTCCCACACTTCCCTGAGATATTGTCACCGCTTCTAGCAAGAAATGAAGAACCAGTTAATGTTTCATATCTGTGTTCCAGAGGATAAATATACATAGGGTTTAATGATATAGACATCGGACCTTTTGACACCATTGGGCCCATTTTCTGCTCCCCTACTATACAGATTGCATCGATACCAGGAATCTAGAGATTTTTAACCCTTTTTCCTTCTCTTTAAAAGGGATGTTTAATCACAAGCCTGTGACTTTATTATATTTACTGCACACTGAGGAAATAGAAGCTGTTAATCCCACTGCAGCCCAAACCCCTTGATGGCTGTTGCAGATGGGGAGTCGGGGGGGACACTGCAAGGGACTGGCACGTCCCCTCCAATGCAGTTCCCCCACAGACACTGTCTGCTGCAAGGCTCGTTCGTCCACTACTTCGGGCAAGGCAGAAAAACTAAGAAGAAATCCCCTTTGCAGCACCGTGTTTCCCTCTCTGGGGTGCTCTGGGCTGTGCTCACCCCCTGCTCTCCCACCTGGACCGGGCTGTGTTGGGGTCTCCCTTCCAGCTACGAAGCAACTTGGTGCAAAAGGATCTTGCAATGGCTTATGTAGACGCCAAGACTGTTTCTGAAGCATGAGAGCAGATCTCGGTGCCATCACTGAGCGATGGCAATCTCAGCAAAAGATTGCCCATGTTTCAGAAGCAAGGCAGCTGTGCCAAGAGGAGAACCTCTCCTACAGCTACATCCCAAGCAAAGAGCTGTCTCTAAGAGCTGTTTTCCAGCTTAACCACCTATCAGATCTCCAGGTCTCACTATTTCCTCCACATTTTTTAACTCCTTAGAGAAGAATCACACTCCCCTTCTCTACCAAGGTTGCACCACAAGGAGATCTTCCTATGGAGAGGTGCAGTGGAGAGAAGAGGCCCAAGATGGTTCATGATGCGCGTCATAAACCACAAATTCCCCAACAAGAAATACCATTCCAAAAATAGGCATCGTTCCAACGCAGCTTCTGGCCACTGCAGGCCACACCAGGAAGGGAGGGGACACATGCTTCCACCTTCACAAATTAAGCACAACCCCATATTTATTGGCTTCACACATTTCCTCCTTTCTAGATAACCTCCAGCCTTGGATGGTACCATCTTTTCCCATCTACAGAAAAAAAACATGCTATTTATCTGATGAGGAAGATAGTTCCCTGAACAGCTAGGTCTTGAGATGATATTTCTACAGAGTGTTAACAGCCTGTGCTCAGCCACCTCCCTCTGCCAGCAAGCCCCACAAGTGCAGCAAGGCCCTGACTGACTTGGACGAAGAGGAGCATGGAGATCTTCCTCGAACAGAGCTCATGAAACAGGACACTGTGCTCCAGCTGAGGTCCCGCTGCCTGGAATAACCACTCAAGTTATCGCAGTCGTGTTCAGTTTGGGATCTCTTACAATACCTGATTACAGAATCATAGAATCATTAAGGTTGGAAAAGACCTCTAAGGTCATCGAGTCCAACCGTCAACCCAACCCCCCCATGCCCACTAAACCATGTCCCCAAGCGCCTCATCTACACGTCTTTTAAATCCCTCCAGGGATGGGGACTCCACCACTGCCCTGGGCAGCCTGTCCCAAGGCCTGACCACTCTTGCAGTAAAGAATTTTTTCCTAGTATCCAATCTAAACCTCCCTTAGCGCAACTTGAGGCCATAATTCTGATTCTTGCAGAGCTGCCACCAGCGAGTCATTCCTCAACCTGAAATGGCACAGTTGCTTATCCAACCGCTGCTGACGGGCACAGGACTGTACCCCCAAACGCCAGGCAGAGTGCGAGGTAACTACATGGCCCCCTCTGCCTCTTGGACCAGGTATACCAGAGAACATCCAAAGTTCCCAGCTAACACCTGCCATGGGGTCCAAAGGTGCCACTGCCCTGACAAACCTCAGGGACCTTCCACGATGCCATCTTCCACTCAGCGAGGGGAATCCATTGCCTATTTAATCATAAACTTGTCAGTAAAATTATTGGAAACATTATCTAAATAGGAGTTTGTAAGATGTAAGGATTCTGCTTCTCCCATCTTGTTTCAAGACAACGGGATGAGGATGCCTCACATCATCAGCTTTGTCATGTGACATTTAGTAATTTTTGTTTATGCTTCTTAAACAGATCAATCTTTATGTTTACATTTACTCTGGTTTATTCTTTTATTGCTAAAGAGATAACGACGTTATTTATAAGGGAGCAAGCGGTAACTGGAGCACATTTCCTGGTCAACAGCAGCTGGCTTATGCTGCGAAACATCCAAACTACACACAGAGTTCATTTAGCTCAACACAAAGTTGGTTCAAATCCAAAAGTCATTGAAATTCCCACCACAAAACTGCAGCAAAACGCTGGCAACCCAAACATTCAGTCAGGAGCTGTGCCAGGACCCCAAACCCCACATTTCCTTTAGATTCATTCCCAAAGAGGGTATGCGCTTCTATGTCAGACCATGCTCACTTCTCCCGAGAGCTTCGTTAGACCATCCCTTCCACTTGCACAACTCGGATTTGCTGCAGATGTTACCCAGATAAGATCTGTTTTTCCACGGAAGCTTCCAAAAAAGGAAAAATCTGGGAAATAATTTCATAACAAAACATCATCCTGCTCTATGCTTAATAGTCCCATACTGCACCCCAGAATAAATACCACTTTTTCTCACCTGTCTGTGACCCACTGTCCCTTGCGAAGGTAAACGAACTCATGAAGACCTGGAAGGATGTATAGTGGCACCGAGCACTGCCTTCAGGTGATCATGAAATAATCCTGTTACAGTTGCTGAGAACAAGTCTAGAGGTGAGGACCACAGACTGGAGCACTTTCAGTTGCAAAGAATTAAAACCTCTGGGTTGGAAAGCACTCGCTCTCAGCCACCAGCCCGGCTCCCAGGCGGGTTATGGGTGAACGCGGCTACACATCTATACACATCTATTTTTGCAGCACTCAGTTATCACCTTCCTTCCCGTGGCCCTGCTGGCATCGCTTCTCCGAGGACAACCCTCGCAGGAGCTGGCAGACTCATAATATCTAGATTAAAATCTGGTCTCTTTTCTCATAGGAGAAGATTAAATGGAGCAAACTCAGCACACAGCTCCCTGCGGCCGCTGCCAGGCACGTGTCCACCAGCGAGTGGCACGGCCCCGCGGTCACAGCCGGCACGGACGGGGCACGAGCTGCACCGGGAGCGACGGCAGAGCTGCCGGGCACCCCTCTGCCCCGCAAACCCATGCCTGGGTACTCTGCCATCCTGCACAGGTCGCTTAGTCAGTCACACACCCTTTTGCAGAGGGTCAGGACATTTCCTTGCCTGGGGATATACATAAATTCACATATTACAGATTTTTTTCCTCAGCTAGAACCATCTGCAGCCTTAATGCCTTCAGCGCTCAACCGCTGCAGCCTAGAGCTCAGTGTTTCTCACCCTACCAGGAAACAGTGCTTTTTCTGGGAACTAATTAGCGCCAAAATGAACCATCAGCACTAACGTGGGGCAGACCCTCCTTCCAGGAGGTCCAGCAGACGTCGCAGATGCCTGTGGCTCTCTGCAGCGTTTGGGTACCCTCACCCGCAGCCAGAGCACAGGAGTGAGACACTCACCAGCGTGGGACACAAGTCCGATTTGCCCTGATGATCGGATAAGAGCACGTGAAAGAAGGAAAAGGAAAGGCCGATCAGATAACACCATCTAGCAAAGAAACAAACAGGGATCACATTTAGCTGTTACTGTTTCCTCGGATGGCTTTTTTTTTTTGCTAGAGAAAAATTAAATAAGTAAATATCCATTTCCTGCAGAGTAAGATAATATAATTCATAAAAAGCAACATTAACTTTCCACAAGAGGTTAGGGTGTCTGTACAATGCCTGACACCCACAGAAAGAGCCTGTAAATTGTTTGTTTTGGAGGAAGAAAATGCAAAACTTGTGTTTTCCTTCCCAGTGAGCAAATGCCCTTTCTCACAGTGCTTTTACCATCACAGAAGTTTTTTAACTGGAATAGAAGCGGCAACACTTCAAAAACTGGTCCCCTTTCAGCAGTCTTTCAGCTAAAACCTCTCCCCCCTGAGTTGTTGGAGCTGCTGACCAAGCCCCTCCAGACAGGAGCATTTCTTGTCCTCGCAAAGATGCTCCAGCACCCAAGGTATTTCTGCTAAGAATCATAGCACCCATCTATACCAGGTCCAAACACCTAATTCAGGCAGAGCAGGAACAAAGCGGTGGCTTTGGACTTCAGCCCTTACTAGCGACTCACTTCCAAACCCTCCCACCCAATTTTTTCCACACCCCAAGGCATCAGTGCTGCTCCAGCCCATGCCAACCACATCCAGCTCCTTCCCAAAGTCAGGCAGCACCTCCCAAGCCACAAACCATTTATTCCACTGGTATTGCTGCCGGAGATCTTCAGATCATCTTACTGAAAAACTCAAGGGGCTGTGCCAGGCTGGTTCTCCAACATCCAGATAAATATTTAACACTGAAAGGGTAAGTCTGTTAAGATAGACACTGTGCTGGAAAACAGACATAGCAGCCAGGTGGAGCTGCCCTTACCTCTTCCTCAGCTCTCCATGAGATCTTTCCATGTCCCGCTCCTGGAGAAGGGCAGAAGATCGCTCTTGCTCTTCTTATGGTTTTGTTTACACCAATCCAGGCTGTTGTAGCTACTGACTTTTTCTGCAGTTTCTAGTGTAGAGAAGCTTTGAAGCAGGGCGAGGTAAGGTGTAAGAGCATTTATAGATGAAGCCACCTGGAACACAAGATGCCAGATAATACAGGTATTTGCTACAAAACCACCTGAAGGCTCTCCCCTGTGCTCATCTTCCACCTCAAGCCCCACCGCTGTCCCTGCGACGCATCTGTGCCCGCTTTAGCACTCACCAGCTGAAAAAGGCTGTACCGTGCCCAGGGCAGAAACATCGCTCAACTTGGACTCTCACTCCTTAGCAGGGATGGCATGGAGAGCAATAACGTGTTCCCCAATTTATGGTACAAGTGGATTTCCTTCCTCCAAGTGCTGGTTTGCAGCATTTCCCCCCCAGTTTGCATTCCCGTAAAGCATTTGCTGACCTGTTTCGCGGAACCCGGAGGGTTACGTACTGCTCCTCTCCAAGCTGGGTGCAGCGTGGCAGCCCGCAGGAGGCTGAGCCACAGCATCCCTGGGTGCAACCCAACCTCCAGCAACCAACTTGCTCAGCAACTCTTTGCCTTCCATCCCCCGTGGGGAAGATAAGAGCCTTCCTCTGGCAGAGATGCAGCTTTGCTTGAGGATGAAAACAAGGCTTGCAGGTGCTTGGCGTTGTTACTGTGAGGTGGTGCGTTTCCCCCTCCACTTCTCCTGGGCCACTCTGTGGTCTCAGGACCTCCCGTTAAG
This sequence comes from Pelecanoides urinatrix, assembly GCA_013400755.1. Lineage (NCBI taxonomy): Eukaryota > Metazoa > Chordata > Aves > Procellariiformes > Procellariidae > Pelecanoides > Pelecanoides urinatrix. The sequence goes on from VZTQ01004773.1 coordinate 376,227, forward strand.
CCTTGGCCTTTGTGTAACGAGTTGGGAGGTGAAGCGTCCTTCAGCCGTACCAGGAACTCTGCATGGCTGAGGTGGGGAACAGCACTGGCCGTACCAGCAACTCCTGCTGCCGGGCCCAGCTGGAGGACGAGAGCGGGGATAATTCATCACCCCCTGACACCGGGTCGTAACTCGAGTGGAACGGGACCATTGCTACTGAAATCTTGAGAATTTCAGCAACTACCACCTGGGACTGGGGCCAGGATGGAAGTTTACAGACGACTCAAGCCAACCATCTGGCAGACCTATGAAGAGTGGTCCTAATGAGACCCTCTGAGCTCTCCTGGACCGCAGCCGGCTGCGCCCAGCAGCTCCCTCCGAGCGGGACGTCTCTCAGAGCTCAAAACTCTTGAGTTTGCGATATTCGGAGGACCGTTGCCGACTGACAACGGGACCTGGGCTAAAACACTCCGAGGCTCAACCCCTGGCACGTTGAGAAACCTCGAGACATTTGATGTAAATATTTCACTAGACTCGAGGGGAAATTTTAACAGGTATACCTTTTGTACATTTATATATATTTCTCTGTGTGCGTGTGAGATTGATTTAGATAACCGATAGTAAGCGTAATCTGTGATTAAGTCACTGTTGTGATTGTAGTAAATTCTACTAACTCACTTTGTAAATGTGAAATTAGTCAACGATTAAGTGCCGCTAAAATCTTGTGATCCACCTTAAAATTGTGGATTAATCTTAGACTGCTGCTAGACACGTATAATCCCTTAGACATAAACCGTTGACCAAGTCTGGGACTAGGAGTGGATCCAGTTGCACTTAAGCTCCATCAGGAGTTTAGAAAGCAAGGGGGTCTTCTCTGAACCTTGTGATTCAATGGGAGGGTTTCCCTACCCTTTTGCATCTTCAGTCTCTGTATACGCTGCTCTGGCTTGATTCTTAACTTGATTTTCCTTTGTACGTTTCATCCACGTAGTAAGTGATACAGTGAACCTTGCCATCGAACTCTGTTAAGTTGCACTTTTATAAATTTCTATTAAAATCACTTTTTGTTAATACCTTTGACAGTGATTCTTTAAGCGGCCTCTAAACCACTCATTCGTGACACGCTGTCACGTGTAAACAGCATGTTCATTCGCTGAGGCAACGAACAGTCAGTCTGCTCCACGTAGCAACCCAGTAGCTGCTCCAAATCCACTCTCAGACGTGCCTATGGGCTGCTGGAGGGATGATGCCATAGGAAGGGCCCTAAACTCTATCTGTTCTGCTTGTGGTTGGCCTGAAAAGCTAGTAAGAAAAATAAAGAAAAGTATTAAATGCACTAATTGAATGTGAAATTAAATGCACTAAATTAATAGTGAAAATATTCATGAGAAGAAATTCTCTTTAGCAGTGCCCACCCCAGCCAGCCTCCTCTCCAGAGCCGGGACCCCGCGGACGGGCACACGCTGTGTCCTCCAGCCTCCTCCCAGTTGTCACTGGGCCCTGGACGCACCTCTGCGCACTGGGGCTGGCCCCCAACAGGACACCAAGCCACAGATCCTAACACAGGGACACAGGACAGGGCATGGAAGGAACTAATGGGAATTGAGCAAAGATTAAAAAAAAATTATATTTACATTATATATATATATGCAGATATTAATCAATTCTTTGAGCTGATGGAAGTCCATACCCGCTCAACTCCCACAGAACGGATCTACCAGACCAGGCAATAGCTGCTCAGATATTGTGCTCCCTTTGCTTTACACCCAGAAGCAGCAGCTTCCCCAGGCAAGCGCAGAAAAGAAAAAAACAGTCTAACACTCAGCTATTAATTTGGGTTTGACCCTGTGATTGGAACAGAAATAGTCCTTAGCTGGCCTGACACTTCTACCTCTCATCGCAGAACAGGATTGGGATTCTGCATCCTCTCCTGGGGCAGTTTGGGATTTTTTTTTTTTTCCTTAAAAAAAAAAGCTCCCGTGCCAGTCCCAGCATCAGCCACTTGATGGCCACCCTGCTTCACCAAAGAGCAGCACCCAGGCCCCGGGGACAGTGAGGCCCCGGGGCTGGGGGCCTGCCAGGGACCCCCAAGCTAGCAAGCAGGGAGCAGAGGGGCCCCCAACCCCCCCCGCGCAGGGCTCGCTGTGCCCACCCTCAGGCAGGGCTCCTCGGGGAGCACCGTGCGGCACGGCCCCCCGGCTCCCCTTCGTGCGGGTCACGCACCCCTCACTCCTCAAGGTCCGCTACAGCGCTGGAAGCAGAAGCGAGTGTAGAAAACATGGAAGAACCACCCCAGAGAGAGCACCGGGGGTGCCGGTGGTCGAGGTCCTGCCTCACTAAGGCTCGTACACAAGTGCTGCAGAAATCCCAAGCAAGAAAGTAACCTCACAGCTCTTGTCGACGCCACCGGGAACATGGAGGTTTGTTCTGGAGACTACGCCAGAACCAGAGGAGTAACAGGTCTGCAAAGGCCAGTCATCAGTTCAAAACTCTGCTTTTCCCTTGCCCAAAGACCACGGCCGCAGGGAACACCCCCATGGTCCCCTCACACTGCCCCGGTCACCCCAAGGTATTTTTAAAGTCAAGAACCACCCAAGCTCCAGGTGCCTCCTCCGATCAGGTAGGCAACACGGCCAGGAGGCTCAGGGGAGGAACTTCTTAAACCAGCAATTAAACTTCCTGCTATTTCCCATTTCATCTGGCTTTGCTTCTCCCTGGGCCCATTCCTGTGGATATGGTTCTGAGCAGGCGAATACACCGGGGACGGTGTGCTCCACGGGCTATAAACACGGGGCACTAAACACCAACCAGTCTCCGGCTGCTCTGGTTCAGGCCAGTTTGATCTCCAGAATGAAGGAGCCTGTAGTGCTCCTGCCTCTGTGCTTGGAGAGGAGCCCAGCGGTCACATGCATCTGTACGACACTGAACCAACCCCCAAATCACTTTTTATTCCCACAGACATAACCCTGACAAGTTGCTTGATTCCACCCCAACAAGCCAAGCGTAAGGAGTTGCTTTGATGCATCAGCCTCCTGCTGACACCAAGGAGGGCAGGGACGAGCAGCAAACCATGGGAGTAACGTGGCCAGCAGGTATAGAGTGGGACACACCACTGCCAAGGTCCTCCAGCACTATTTGGGGATGCCCATCAACTCTGGACACAGCCAGTGCTCCGGTAAATCCCCAATGCATACTGCGAGTAGATGCAGAGGAATTGGCGTTGTGGTGCCCATGTAGGTTCCTCTCAGGTAGGTAGGAAAAAACAAACAAACAAAAAAAACACCACATCACCAAAACCAAAGCAAATCAAATTGAAAAGACCAGGTGCATTTTTAAGAGCTATATCATAGAATAGTTTGGGTTGGAAGGGACCTTTAAAGGTCATCTAGTCCAACCCCCCTGCCATGGGCAGGGACATCATCAACTAAATCAAGTTGCTCAGAGCCCCGTCCAACCTGACCTTGAACATTTCCAGGGATGGGGCATCTACCACCTCTCTGGGCAACCTGTGCCTGTGTTTCACCACCCTCATTGTAACAAATTTCTTCCTTATATCTAGTCTTATCTTCCTTATATGTGAACTTCCTGGCTTAGAAGAACCGTAAGAGCAAAGCTCTGCCCTCATGGTTAGTTTTGCTTTGATTTCGCCAAACAATCAAGACTTTGGAAAGAGTCTCCTCAGTCAAGATCATTCCACCACCTCTCTTCTGGCACCAGAACAAAACTACTATTAACAAAAGTCATGAGTTTAAAAATTGTCCTAAGAAGCCCGGGGGAGGGAAACAAACAGCTTTTTCCTTGCCCAGCTGATTCCCCGTCTTTGTGATCCCAAACCAAACAAAGTCCCCAAGAAACCCGCCTAGAAAGCAAAGTTCAGATCCTTCAAACAAGGTGCCTAAAAAGTAGGTGAACCTACATTGAGTTCAAGTAACACTTTTCAGAAGTGCTGAGTTCATTCCAGTTGATCACAACAAGGTCAGCGAGGCACCCACAGCACTCGCACAGGAAGGTAACAGCCAACTGTCGGGCTCTTTTCTGAAAATCTTACTCCAGGCAAGAAACAAGAACCTCTTTAGGAAGCCGGTCAGATTTAATGAGTTTGGATACTTATTAGTAATGACCTCAACTGCATCATCAACTGCTGCTCCATTGCACAAGGCCAGATTGGGCTGTATGGCTGATTTACTCGGGGGGAGGTTGGGCGCTGTTACTCACGGTACCCCTCCATAAGAATGGCAGACACACATGCAATAATTTAGCGGTCAGACAAGCCATGGCACACACATTTTAGGGCCTCCACCCAGAGATGGGGGAGCACTTACAGGGGAAAATATTATTGCTGCTACTACTAATAATAGCAGCTTTACTAAAGCCATACAAAGCAATTACTGTTTGAATTGAAAAATAATGAAGTAGGTAAATCATTTACAGGTGCCTGCAAAATAAAGAGGGGAGGAAGTGCCTGTTTAAAACCCTGTCAACCATGGCTGCTCTTTCAAACCCAGCTGCAAGAGTTGAGATAACTCAGCACTTAATTTTTGGAACATCCATTCAACCCAGGCGAGATGAGTCATTACACATGACACCAGGTGCCACTTCACATACAAGCACCAGTGGATGTTCCCAAGACACCAAACCCTTGTCCTCCCTGTGCTTGCAGTCACATGAACAGAAGCAGTGAAGCTTTCTTCTTACTAACCATCTCCCGGGGAGAACAGTGACAGGGTGGCTATGAAAATCAGCAGGTTTCCCCCTTTGCACACTGCTGGTCCCCCACTAGTCCAAGGGCTCATCCTTAAATGGCATTTTAACATGGCCACGTGTAATGCAAATGCATGCAACAACTGAAATCAGTGGAACAACTAAATCGCCCATGAGACCTGACACCTGTAGCAATTCACCTTTCTTCCTCATCCAAGCATGGTGACGAGCATGGTGCAACAAGCTAGGAGCTTCTCCTCCCCTTGGTGGGAGCTGCCCAAGCCAGGGCGAGCCCCCAGCCCGCGGGGACCGAGGGGGCTTTGCGCTGAAGCAACCCCTGGAGCCTGCAGCAGCCCTCAGTCAGGTGCACGTTATTTAATTGGTTTGATGGGATTTTCTGGACTGCTAATCACCACAAGGTAATTAAAAACCTGTGCAGCATGTTGAGTGCTACAGCTCATCGGAGATGTTAAACTCCCAAAAGCTCCTTTAATAGAAATGGTTGTTCCCCTTGCTCCGTGTGTGCAACACCCGGAGAGGAGACGTCTGCGGGTGGGTGAACCAGAGGGCACGCGGGGCGAGTGCCCACAACAACACGCTGAGGAGGAAAGGTGAAATATTCATGCACATTATGAAAAATATCCACAGTTCGTGAAAATAAAGACTTAAAAGCCAAAAATTTTGGAAGGGATAGAAGTTCTCAGTCTTACAAGCATAGGAGGTCTCACTAAAAAGAAAAAAAAAAGGAAAAAACACAGTTTTGCTTCACATTTTGAGTTTAACAACTAAATGGTTTGTGGTTTCCAAGACTGTCATGGCTTCAGGAATCTTTTTAATGGTTGCTCAGGAACCAGCTACAGCGTTTAATAAAGGTCAGTCACACTTTCAGCCCTGTGCATACCGTGGGGTGAGATAACTTCATTTAAAAAAAAAAAGATTTTCCAAGGGACCAGTTTTTGCTCAAGGAGCACACCAAACAGATGACAGCGTACACAGATATATTATTTCACAAGCATCTTTAAACGAGCTGCTATCATACTCACGCCATCTTCCAGGAGTTTTGCATTACATCTACCTGGATTGATCTTTTCCCAGAAGCCTGTCCCAAGCGATTCACACTCTCAAAACAATTTGCTCAAAAGTCTCAATCACAGCAAGTCCCACGTGGCCTCAAATGAAGGATCATCTCTCATTTCATCTCTCTGCAGGGCCTCCTTCGTAGGATCCTGATCACAGCCAGGGACTCTACCCAATACTGTAATACACACGTTGCCAAGCCATAAACCACAACAAACGTTCCATGTATGACTCGAGACAAGCAAAATTACCATCTAATTACAAAGCAGATGCTCAGTCCAGAAACTACATCCATTTCGGTCCCAGCTGGCCATGCCAGGGTCCTGGCTACGCAATGCATTGCAGCATCCCCCCGCGCTGTGCTGCTTTGGAGATAGAAAGGTGCCGAGAGAGTTGTTGTTTACCTGCTGGATCAGTGCTAATAGGCAGGATTGTGGTGACCAGCATGAAGAGGGGATAAGGGCTGCAGGCTTTGCTGGGTACTGGAGAACATCTCTCCCCTGGAAAGGCACCACTGAAGCAGCTTCATCTGCTTAAAGACTTTCTGCAACATGACCCGAAAACCACAATGCTTCATCTCACGGCTTTCTGCTGCACAGCCCAATTTCCACAAAGCTCCAGCTAACCGGGCTGCAAACAAGCTATTCAGAAATTCCAGATACGTCCCTTTTCTTTGTTTAGCTTTCATTTTTATCCCAGTGTCAATACAGCAAAACCTCAGTAGCACAGATTTGTCAGGCTTCTTGCAGTACCACTGATGTTTGTGGTCTGCTAACATCTAGCAGATGTGTCTAGCACCAGTATAGGGAGCTAACAGTGGTCATGGAGAACACAGTCAGCTAAAGCCGCTCTCGCTCCACTTTGCTCGTTGTACGGTGAGTACGAGAAGGCCAAGGCGGGGGGAACCAGCTCATTTTATCACTCCACTGGCTGCAGCAGAGGTTCACAGTAATGCAATCACTCCTCTGGCAGCTCAGGAGGAATATTTCCACAGGAAACAGCAATTTTAAAATAGTAGCATGCTTCCAAATCGATGGGCTTCAGGGAGGAGCTTCCACCTCTCCTGACCAGCACCACCACCCCACTTCCCTGAGGGCTCTGCTCTCCAGCAAGGGCAATGGAGTCATCGGGCTCGTGGGCCTCACCTCCACCGCCAACATCCTCCTCCCTGCAAAGGACAGGTCCAAGAAGCCTTCCAGCTCCTTCGGGTGCAGAGTTTGCCTCGTGCTTCTTATTCCCCTTGACCCCTCCAGTGACCTGAGGAGATGCCAGTAGTTCAGACCTGCTGTCCTACTGTCTAGGGTGTGAGAGTGGGACTTTGACCATACAGAAAACCCCAGAACGACTTCCAAACACCATGGTCCTAAAGTGCAGAGCGCCTGCCTGGTATGACAGTTTTGAGGGGTTATCTTTGAAGCGGAAGGCTTTTAGCTCCGTAGAGCATCACTCATCACGGGTCAGGAGGAATAGACCCATGAGCCCACACGCGATGAGGAGCATGCCAACATCTGTGCAACTGCAGCCCGTGACAGTTGGGGTCTCGGTCCACATCACCCCAGTCCTCAAATACCCTGGGTCTCCCTCCAGCTCCGCAGCTCACTCCTGATCCAAGATTTCTTCCCAATGCACAAGTCCACCACAGGCAGCAAGTCAACAGCAGAGCCAAAAATGCCGCCGAAGTGCATCCAGCCCCGCTTGCTTTGGTCATTGACTGCGATGGTGGAGCCTCTCCCACCGAGCACCAGCGCTGCTTGCGCATTTAAACGCCATAGAAAACCGATATGAAAAATGTCCTGGCATCCCCGAAACCTATTATATCCAAAAGAAACACAACTCTACTTGCTTTCCAGGGAAAACAGGAGGTGAAACTAGAAGCAGCCGTTAGAGGAAAAATGAGTCGCACTGTTCTAACCAGCTTTGGTTTTACTCCGCACCTCCCCAGGCTCAGGCATCACGCTTTGATCTGGATAATTCCCTTTTTGGTGGTTAGATTATCACTGGGGAGAAAACAGCTTGTTTTGTTTATGTGTTTGTTTTGTTGCCATGTTGTGCTTTCTAAAGGTTTTCCCAGTGGCTTTAAAGGCAAACAGTTCCCAAGCCGGACTGAATGGGATTCTGTATTTGCTGCTTTGGTTTTTAAAACTTGAGCCATTTTCCTCACTTCCTCTGTTCCCCCCAAAGACTGACTTTTTGGCAGTCACAGGTAGAAAATCCACAGTTTGAGAGCAGGGATGTAACATAAAACTAATGCTTGTCCCAAGAAAACAGCTGTCTGGCTGAGCCGGGGAAGATGCCACTCGTCTCTGCAGCAGCCCGCAGAGCCCGTCCAGCAAAGCTCGCCCTGAGCATCCCAGCTCACAACAGAGCCGGGCTTGACGGCGAGGATCCTGGCTGGGGGCTTCAGCGAGGTTTCTTGACTTTGGAACTCTCCCCCAGCATTTACTGCAGCCTCTGCTCCCTTTCATTAGCAAAATACAGGATAACGTGTTTGTTGATAATTCTAACTCCCAACCTCATTACGAGGATAGCGTGTTAAGCAGTTATTAAATGAGGTCCCCGAAGACTACTCTCAAGACCATAGTACACTGCTGCTGGAGAAGCGGTACAACTTAGTGTACTAAAACCAGCTCAGTATCGCTTGTCAGCTCCGCACAAAGCCTTCTCCTCCCTCCTCTCCCTGGGGAGATCTCCTCTCCCCAGGGCATCGAGGCAACTTCTCCCCCAGCCCAAACCCCCGCTGGTGCGCAGAGGCTGCCGTCAGAGGAGTTTAAATAACTTTTTTGCCCTAAGTCACTAAAGGAAGATGTGGCAAAATCAAATTTAAAATTCTCCTCTGTTAACAAAGGAATTTAAACTTTGTTATAGCAGCCTGGAGACCTTTCAGAGAAGAATGCCACAGAAGCCGAGATGATCAGTGGTGTTTTGTTTTACATTACTAATGTAAATGTATCCTACTACATGAGCCCTCCTGATGTTGGACTTCTTTTGCTGCAGGTATTGGGGAAAACATAGCCTCAGGGTGGTTGCCCAAAAACCACAATTCTTTTGTTGAAACTTTTCCATCTTCGGGTATTTTTGAGTATAACATTATTATCAAATTATGTAGCCTGACCTCGAACAAGTGCAAGGGAATATTCCTGCTTTACAGAGGTAAATAAAAGGGCAGAAAAGCCAACAAGCAAAGGAGAGACCGTTCCGCATGAGATAGAGTGCTGCCACTTTCCCTGTTTCGAGAGGCCTTTGACAACCACCCAGGCAGATTAAAAAAAAAGAAAAGAAATGGGCTGTGTCACCATCTCTGAACAATGCCGAAGCGTGGGTGGGCAAAGGGCAGGGACATGTTCCCTGCTACAAGCATTGATTTTTCAAAGCATATAGAATAAGGAAAGCCATTGTCAACAATACTGTCCCTATTCAATATGCCAGAAGGAAAACTCATCCCCTGGGACGCTGGAGTTTGGCAGATTGACTTTGCCTTCCTCTAAACCCCCCTAGGCAGGCTAACGCAAAGACCTTCTAATTAGCGTTTGCAAGCAAAGTCTTACGGTAACTGTCACCGCAGCAGACCATGGGCCCTGTATGGAGGCACCAGCCGTGACCGCTTTGAGCCAGGGAGGAACGGAGAAATCCACACTGCTGATTCCCAAATACAGCGCTTCAAAGTCATAGTGAATTCCTGATGAGTTGACCGAGAAGGCAGCCTTCATGTCTGCAAATAGCTGCGCTGCTGGGCACAGCGCACAGAAACGCCGGTGAAAGAACACGCTGTTCTTCTACGCCAAGGCAGGACAAGGTCAATGCTACAAGGAGGGACCTGCCAAGACACCAGGGGAGACCAGGGCAACGCTGCTCTGAGGCCCAAAGCCGTTAATGACCTTTGGCTAACAGACAAGCTCAGTGGCAAGCAGACCCGCAGTGCCTGGTGCAGAAGGGCAAGCCGGACCCCAGCTTGTTCCTCAGCCACCCCATTCCAGTCCCAACCTCTTCCACAGCAACAGGGTAAAAGCGAGATGCACATATCAGTGGTGCAGAAGGGGAGGAGGAGTCATACAGGCTCCACCAGCTGAGGAAGCCAGGAGATATCAGCCTGGAAACTGGCACTGCCGTTACGCTCAATTTGATTTGGAAATTTCATTAGAGGTTTTTTCCCCTCATACAGGTTATATGTCCTTGAGCGAAGAGGCTGGATCCAGAACATCATTTGCCTTGCTGTACTGTCCCTCCTCCCACCACCAAACAAAATTAGCTTCCTTCATCTCCTTGCTCTCCCCCCCTACCTGCTCCCCACATCACCTCAGAAACCAGAGGTCTGATTACTGTTCAACCCCAATGCCACAAAAAATAACGACCCAACGGCCAGGGAGCAAAGCTGGCGATGCCAAAAGCAGCACAGAGAGGAGATGCAACATTAACCCTGCCATCGCCCTGACGGGCGGGGGCACCTGTGTTTGCAGTTTTGTAGTGTAGCATCACCACGTCTGTACTGGATCATGCAAAAGGAGGGGGGGGATTCAGCACGTAAGTCACAAGAGATCAAAATCACTGCCTTGCATTACAACTTTGTAAACATTAATCTGCAAATCTTCTGCAAGAAACAAAGATTTTTAAAACTACCCTTTATCAGATCACTTTCCATTTCAAAAAAGAAAAATAAAAATCACAACTTCAGTCCTTAGCAAGCAAACATAAGCAAAGAGTCATGACAACAGCAAATGCAGGCAATGCAGGCAGAACAACAGCGCTCGCTTCCCAGAACCTGTTCCCATTTTCTGCTTGGTTTTAGTTCAACCATGTCCAGCCACAGGGTAAAAGACTTCTTCCAGCAGACTTCCCCCGTTTGGGCCCTTACAGCCAGCCATCGTCTTCCTCCAGTCAGGCATCCCGTTTGTGCCACGTCCGAGCTCAAACCAGTCCCTTTCCTGGCTGTAACCACGAAGAGAGTTAGGGGCCAGCTCAGCCAATACACCAGCAGGGACAGGAACAACGTGAAGGACCTAAATACAGGTGACGGCTGTCCCGAAGTTACACAAATCCAAATCGCAGCAGATGAAGAGGCGACTGCAGCTGACAACTGCTCTGCCCGTGTCTGGTTTGCGATAGGCAACGGTTTATCAGCAGCGTGTTTCCTCTGGACCAAAGCTGAGGCTTTGGAAGAAACGGGTGAATCTGTGGAGACCAACTCCTTTTCTTGACCACAAAATGTTTGAAAGATTTGTTTCATCCAGAATTCAGAGGCTGGCGGTGGGGAAAAGAGATGAACTGGGTAGCACATTATCAGAAACACAAATGGCACAATGCAACACCCCTATGAGGGGCAGGAATACAAAACAAATGCTTGAAGAGAGATTACAATGAGTAGGACAGATATTCAAGGGATCAGGAAAAATGGGATGACCTGCTCAGAGGAGAGTCATGAATCCAGAAGTATAACACATGCCATGCTCTCAGGATCGGGTATTTTCTTGCTGATCACCCTGCTTCATATCTGGCCACCAAAGTTTTTTACAAGAGGCAAGAATGAATTTGATCTCTCCTCAAAACTTAAGCAGCTGCCCAGGTTGATGATTCAAACATGAGTCATCACAGGCATGAAACCACCAAAGGACTTTACACACGTGCAAACACAGAAATACTTGTAATGGAGGAGGAACATTTTGGGCACCCTAAATCTTGAGTGGTCCTCAAAAATGTTTCAACAATTGCAGTTGGTGTGTATTGAACATAAGCATCTTTATCTTCTCCAGCCAAGTATAGTGTCCTCCACGATAAATACAGTTTACTTTTACATTAAAACTATTTTAATAAATTGCACTCACTTTTATAATCATTATGATCACAGATAAGGATTGCTGTACTTTACAGTAGAAGACCCAGAAGCCTTGCAAATATTTTTGTATTTTTATTCCCCAGCAGACTTTTCCTTCAGGCATATAGCAATTCTTAAACAGTTCCCAGAATTTGAAAGTGATGCTTACACCACTTTGCTAGCGTGACCACTTGTTTTACAATATTGCTACTGAAGGGCTTTCTCCCGGCTGGTGCGCACCCTCCCACTTACGTCTTAATTCACTCTTGAACACTAATGCTGTAACTCAGCGGGATGTCGAGTCACCAGCGATGAGAGACCTGTCCCCACAGCCCAGTTCAGCATTAAGACAGCAGCAGGAGCAAACGCGCTCGTCTGATAACTGCTGCAGAAGGAGCGCGGCCAGATGTGCCTCCGCCAGGACAGCCCTCAGAGGAGCCACTCTGCTCCTGCAGCACCAGAGGAACCTCGGGGAGACAGGGCGCTGGCTTTGAGGAACGCACGGGAACGGCTCTGTGCGGGGGTGTCGTGGTTTAACCCCAGCCGGCCGCTGAGCACCACGCAGCCGCTCGCTCACTCCCCCCGGGTGGGATGGGGGAGAGAATCAGAAGGGTAAAAGTGAGAGAACTCGTGGGTTGAGATAAAGACAGTTTAATAGGGAAAGCAAAAGCCGTGCACAAGCAAAGCAAAACAAGGAATTCATTCACCCCTTCCCATGGGCAGGCCGGTGTTCAGCCATCCCCAGGACAGCAGGGCTCCGTCACGCCTAACGGGGACTTGGGAAGACAAACGCCATCACTCCAAACATCCCCCCTTCCTTCCCCTTCCCCCAGCCTTTCATGCTGAGCATGACGTCATATGGTATGGAATAGCCCATTGGCCAGCTGGGCCAGCCGTCGTGGCCACGCTCCCTCCCAGCCCCCTGCGCACCTGGCAGGGCACAGGAAGATGAAAAGTCCTTGACTAGCGCAAACATTACCCAGCAACAACCAAAACATCAGGGTGTCATCAACGTTATTCTCACACTACATCCAAAACACAACACTGTACCAGTTAATAGGAAAAAAAAAAAATCAACTCCATCCCAGCCGAAACCAGGACAAGGGGAAAGATCTAGTTGCTCTGCAGAGAGAGGAGAGATTTATTTGTAGCCTTATTAGTTTCTAAGAAGAGATACCCTATTTCCAGTTCCCACCACCATTGCTGCCTGCACGTCGCAGGAAGTGCCTTCTCCTGCTTTCTGTGCTTGGCCCTGACCATCTCAGGTCCCCATGGCAGACGTGGTTGTTCAGAGTCCCAAGACTCCTGCTGGCAGGGGACTCCAGGTCCATCCATCTCATGGAGGAGTCCTCCACGAGCAGAGTGCAGCCCAGAGGGGATGCCACCGCAGCTAAGATAGGGAGATGACTCAAACCCAGTTCCTTTCTCCAGGAACCAGCAGATACAGGAAGAGCCTCAGACAGCCTCTTCATACAATCTGGACCTTTTTTCCTTTTTTTTCCTTTCCCTTTGGCAGCTCTTGGGAAGATTCACAGCCCATTTGGCTTGCTGCAGCCTTTGGCTGAAAAGTCTTGTCCTTTCATCACAGGGACATCCCAGTCTGCTCCTCCATCCCTCTTGGGATGAGCAGTGCCACTGTAGGGATTTCTTCCCAGCTGGGGGAAGACCACAAGTCTTCTGTACCCAAAAGTCTCCTTCATACCCCCAGTCAACAGCCAAGGACTTATGCCGGGGAGGAGAAGGAGGAGGAATCTAAAGAGCCCTCACCTTTCCTGGGAAAGGGAAATGCAAACCTGTACAGATTATTCACTGAGCAGATTGGATTTCTTCTTGCTGGGAAGGTCACCACTTTATTTTTCACTGGATTTTATTTATTGCTGCAACTTTCATATTGAATCTTGCAACTTAAGCCCCTTTAGAGCACCCACTCTGTTCCCAAGTGACTCTGCTCCAGCGTAGCTGTCAGACAAGGCAGCCATCCCTCAAGCAATGCCCCCCTCCCCCGAAATTATCAGCTGTATGGGTCAAAACATTGGGGACAGAGCTCTCTGGGGGCTGTAGACATGGGAACAGCTATGTCAGGGTTGAGGCATGAATCGCCACCCCAGAGCCAGAGCGGTCCTCTTCCCAGGGAGATGCAAGCCCCATCACTGCCCAGGGTATGCTCAGGTGGCTCCAAGCCACGTAAGGCTGACTTGAGATTTTTAAAACATCTTTTTAAAACAACATTTTGCTTGCTGGTTCCCCAGTTAAGTGTTTAAACTTTCCTCTATCTCTGCATCTGCTCACAGATGAAGCCTGAAGGACTGGCTCCAACTAGACCTGTAGCTTTCGTGTAGGTAATTTAAAGGAGCTGAATCCTTCCAATACGGCTTGTGCAGGGCCATGCATGAAAAGATTAATAGAGCTGGGAGCTGAACACAGACTTCCCAAGTCTCAATTCGGTGCCTCATCCACAACATCAACCTCTTGGTCTCTCTGCAGACGCAGTAAGAAAAGCCTTCATAAAAATTAATAAAGTAACAATAGTAATAAAAAGAGTGCACACACCCTGAATGTGGAACTAATCCCTGAGGATTTGATTACGGATTACTCCCTTGCCATTGTCAGCTCACTCTCCAACAACAGTTATGAAGTTTTCATCAGTCAAGTCAAACCTATTTTAGCAGATAGAAACATTGGCTATGTTGCATGGGAAACACTGAACTCAAAGTTTTATTCCACAACTGCACAGGGCCACACAAATTACCCTCCATTGCAAGAGAGAGAAAACAGAACCTCATGAACAAGTGTTTCCTATTTAAAAAAAAAATCAATTTTAAAACTCCCCCAATGCTGGATTATTTAATAGAAGAGACCGCAAGAGAGGCAGCGTTAGAGTAACAGAGCCATTCATATCAGAAGCGCTGAAATTGAGGTCAGGCAAGGCAGGGCTGCTGGCTGGACTAACCCACAATTAGCAGAGGCATTAATCAAATCACTCATCTTCATCTCTACCTATGTAGGGATATCTCAGAATGCGTTTCAGACCAAGACTAACAACATTGTTATAGCATCCAGAATCACTGTTGAGGTACCTTCAAGTTGCCCAAGGGAGTTGTTTACCTGCGATTCAATCTGCATTCACATGGAAACTTAGAGAGACTCAGTGCATCAGCCTCATGCCAGCTGCGTTGAGCAGGCAGGTAAGATCCAACAGAAACTGTGACTCACGAAAGCCCTGCCTGCAAGCGCAGCACGTCCCCCAGATGAAGTGCAGGAGGCAGGACAGCCTTGCTCTTCCTCTACACCCCTCGTGTCCCCAGCATTAAAACCTGCTCAGTCCCTCCAGGCAGCTCCTACCGCAGCCACGCTGCCTTTGCGCTGCGGAGGTACTTCCACGCTGGGTGGGCGGCAGCCATTGCAAAGCATTACAAAAATATAAAAATTAAAGTCAGTCCTCCAAAAATTAGGAGAGTAATTTCAATCCCTCTGTCCTGGTTCTGGCTGGGACAGGGTTAACTTTTCTCCCCATAGCTGGGGCTGTGCTGTGCTGCGTTTGTTCTGTGTGAAAGGAGCGTTAATGGCCCCCTGATGCTTTGGCTGTTGCTGGGTGATGCCGGCACCGGGGCGGGGGGAGCACAGCCGGGGGGGTGGACCCAGCTGGCCAATGGGGTGTTCTATACCATGTGACATCATGCTCAGGATAAAAACCAGGAGGGGGGGGGGCCTCGCCCCCCAGTTCAGGACACATGGTCAGTGAGCAGTTGCACTGTGCATCGTCTGCTTTGTATATTCTGTTATTGTTGTCGTTCCCATTTGCTATTACTGCTGTTCTACTTCTGTTTTATTTCAATTATTAAACTGTTCTTATCTCAACCCGGGAGCTTTCCTGCTTGTACCCTCCCAATTCTCTCCCTCATTCCACCAGTGGGAGAGGGGTGTGTGTGAGTGAGCGGCTGCGTGGCATTTATTTTCTGCTGGCTGGGGTTAAACCACGATACAATCCTTTGCTAGTCAAAGTCACAGAGTCCTGGCCCACAGCACAACGTCCCGAGGGCAGCTGTAACACAAACAGCCCCGGGGGGTCTCTTGCTTCCTTCCAGGCACAGTTTGCCCAGCTGAATAAGAAGAGGCACCACAGCCTGTTCCCCGGGACGGCTACATGCTGCTGCCCGCCCGTGGGTGCAGGGTGCTGCTGGGTGCTGATGTGAGGCTGGCACCAGGGCATCTTCGCATCTGGACACTCACGGGCACTAAGAGAAGCACCCTGGGTTACATTTCTGGAGGTTGCTGACAACCAACTCACAGCTGCAAAGAAATGGGGAAATTAAGATCTTGGTGCTTTCAGCCTGCTGCTTCAAATTCACCCCCTTCCAAAATGAAACTGGCTATAACATGCTGGCAAGACTTTTAAAAGAGGTAGATCTACCAAAGCAGAAAAAAAGAAAAGAAAAATAAAATCAGTTTAAATCCTGACCTTGGCAGAGGTGGCAGAGATGAATAAAGAATTTAATTGAGCTACAGGCCGGACCAAAAGGTCCACCAAGATAAAGGATGATTTTTCACTGCACTTTGAACCATTTGCTATAGCAGACAGACCTCTAGCGAGCCCTCCTGCCTGTTCTGCTCTCTGCTTCTACCCCTTGAAGCAAAATCTCAAGTCTGTGTTTAATAACAGAAGAGGAAAAAAAAATAATGTGGCTTTAGAGTTGTGGAGGTTTTTGGTATTTTTTGTTTGTTTTGTGGTTTTGGGGAGTGCAACTTTTTTCCCCTCCTTTTCTTTCTACACACAGGAACAGTTTAGGAAATCAGCACAGCAGAATACAACAGACACAAGGAGACACGAGCTCGACAAAACAAGGGTTGAACAAGCTGTGGGAAAATATCGAGATGGATATTTGTTTAAACACTTCCCCCCCAAAAAAACCAAACAACTTTTCCTCCTGTCAAAAGCTTTGTCTCCCCTTTCCTTGCTTGCTCTGAAGTTTCCCACAGTTGTGCCGGGGCTGCTGGAGAGCAGAGCAGTCACCCACATTTCCAGCACTGTATGAGCAGGGCTGGATGAGGCCACTGGTTCTTGTCCCCATCGGCTCCACACCAGCGGTGGCAGAGGGGTGGCTGGTCACAAACACCATCCTCATCAGCTTCTGCCTGTGCCTCAGCTGCAACCGTGTGGGACCCACAGGACGAGACCTGCTTTGACCCAAGATGGTCAGAAAAGAGACGGGGAGGGTCAGCTGCCCGGGGTAGCAAGCCTAAAGGGACACCCAAATCCCTCCTTCCAGCCCTGGGATGCTCACCAAGGAGCAGCGTTAATTTGTGCATCTCATGCCAGCAAGAAGCAGCTCCATCATTTTGCTCTATCTACCAGGGTGGAAATCAGAAATCGTCCTGGAAAACTGGCAGGTGAGACAACTCACAGCTCCCCATCTTCCCCAAAAGCCACGGGATGCCTCACAGCTGCTGCCTCTCCTACTTCAGAAGAAACAGCTCATGAAGCATTGAGATGCCAGGCAGGTTTACACTGGAAGCAATGAGAAAATTATAGCTGCCCAAGCAAGTACCAGTGCTGGGCATGTGCTGATAACAGAAAAGCCTTAAAAAAAAAAAAAAAGAAAAAAAAAAAGAGGAAAAAAAACCACTCCACCCCCTACTACACTCCTGTTGGATTAAGGTTTCCCAGCCTAGGAAGGGAATTACTCAGTCAAACATGCCAAGACTCACAGAGCCAGAGATGAGCTCCAGGCAGGGAGAGCTTTCCAAGCGCTGTCTTTTGGAGATAGGAGAATGGCTGCAATCGCTCCTTCCTCCATGGAAGTTACACCCAGCGCAGGGAGAGCTCTGGTGCTGGGTACTGCCGACTGCCTTGGGGTGGTAGGTACAGGGCTGGGGAGCGATGCACGATGTGATACAGGACAGAGGAACCACACAGCACCCACGGAGCTGCTCTCCTTTGCAGCCATTTGGTTCTTCAGAGCAAGAACTAGTCACTGATCTAGTTCACGTGTGTGAACTGCTATAGGAAGAGACAGTGTCTTCTCTGAAGCGTTACAGCCCAGCTCCCGCCTGCTGAGATAAGGATGTCACAGCCCCTGAGCAAACTCCTGCTGGGGGTCAGCAGCACGGACCCCGGGAGGCTGCTGCCCGCCAGGACACGACACACCACGGGGCCCTGCCAGAGGCCAGGCGATGCTGCAGAGCCTATCGGAGTAACTACTCGGTGACTGAGCAGTGGGGTCTCCACAACGCTGTCTGATCAGGTTCCAGGCAGAAAGGCTGCCCCATACATTGGTCTGCTCCCAAACATGTGCCATCCCAGACATTTCACCTCCCAGCATCCGAACAGGCAGCTCGTAGCTCCAGCATTTCAAGTACGATCAATCAGTCGGGCTCCGGGCACAGGGGAAAGAAGAAAGTATTTGATAGCATCTGCATTTGGCTCTATACACATAAAAATACAATTAAGGCTATTAAATAAACCAATTTGTCTTTATGGGAGCATTCTCCTGGTTAGAGCTAATGCTGAGAAAACCACTAGACTCCCCAGTGCAATTCGTGCTGGGAAGCGCAAGGCAGAAGCTGGTGCTGAGTGAAATTAAAGCATCATTACACTGCACAGGCTAAAAGGAAGAAAATGAATTTTCTGGTAGATACTGATTTCTTTAGATTAGGGAAATGCAGCACACACTCATCAGTTAAAACTGAGCAGAAGAGAGAGTAGGTAACCAAGATATTTTCTTCCTGGTTTTAGTTCCTTTTTGGGGCTAAGTGACGATTTTCCTCATAAGAGTTAAGACGTTTGAAATTACTTTCTCCTCCAAACTAAAATGGAAAGCTAGACTGCTGAGACCTCTCATGAACTAGAAAATGAGACATTAAGAGTCCTGGATGAGAAAGGTTGAAACTGAAAGTTTCTTTTCAATAGAAACACAATATTTAGCAAAATCCAAACACCTTTCTGCTTCAGATGAAGAAATAGGAAGAAAAGCTTTAAAATGTTCTTGTCTCAATGAATCTTTACCACGGAAAATATAATTGGAACCACATTTTTCAATTAAAAAAGCCTCTTTACTCTGACATTTATCATCTGTTTTACTAAGGGGCTTTGGAGAAGGTTGAGATTTTGGAGGAGGTATATGAATTAATGATTAACTTGGCGGACGGGCTGTGAGCTGTGAATCTTGGAGCTGGAAAGCAGCATTTGTGTCATCTTTACATCATCTGTAGGTAGAGAGTATGGCAAGAAGACAAGTAGGAGCATGTGGGGACTGCTCTGCTTAAGGGATTTAAGTGTAACCACGGGAAGGTTTTCAGACTAAGAGGTAACATCGATAGCGGGGTTGGTAGCTGTGAGTTGGTAAGTCAATGCGGGTGGGAAGGATGTTTGTCTTTCGAAAGTCAAAAAGTCTTACCAGCTGCAGTTCTGGCTCATTATCATCTGGCATTTTTTAGCCAACTTTACTGGAAAGAGGAGAGGAAAAAAGCGAGATACCTGCATACAGGCTGCTGCAAGACAAACAGAAGAGAAGTTGTACCACATGCTGACAGCCAAGCGCCCGTACGTTCCTTTCGTGGACAGTATATTACTTCATACCTATAAATAATACAGCAGAGCTGTCTGCAAAGAATTAGCCCATGGTTGTTCTGTTATTTGGTGCACACACAGCTGAGACCTGGGCTCATTAACCCGAGCAACATGACAAGGTCATGCGAGATATTGGCACAGCCCAGCCACTACCACGACACGGCCGAAGGAGAGGCGGCAGGAGGATTTGGGCAGATCACGCTCCCCGCAGCTGGGAGTTCGCGCTGATAAGAGTGAGCATCAGAGCAGGGCACGACTGAACTGCAGGTCATCCTAATTAATGATGCACGAGCTGCTCTTGCTGAAGTATCACATTGTTCAGCTTGTCTATTCCCCCCCCCCCCGGGAAGCCTGCCCATCGCAGCCACGCGTCGCAGGCTGCCGAGCAGCCCCGGGGCAGCTCAGGGAGATGTCCACCCTGCTCCAAAGCTATTTCATCATTCCACACAAACCACGTGCATAACATCAAATCCAACAGCTCCTCACCCTGGGTGACTGCTCCCGGGGGCTCCTTTCCTTTCAGTCTCCTCCCTCCTGTGGTTTCCAGAGGAGAAGGACCTGGGGGGCCTGGTCGNTTTCTTTACATTAAAGGCCCCAGACCCCTCCCTGCCCAACACTCTGTAGCCCCACAAAATCACCATGACGCTGCACAGCGCGCACGAGCCTGCTTGGGGACCAGAAGCGGCATAATCACATCAGCGCAGACCCGCACCCAAATGACCTAGTTGTAATGAGCTGCAGGGGTAATTGGCACCACACAACACTGGTGTGCTCGTCCTGCTTTGGGGACGGGAGCTCAGCACACAGCCAGACACACCAAATGATAGGATGGTGAACTAGTAGAGTGGAATTCACCTCACCTTACTTTAGACATGGCTGGAACACCCCTCCCGTGAAGAAAGGCTGAGGGAGTTGGGGTTGTTCAGCCTGGAGAAGAGAAGGCTCCGGGGAGACCTTATTGCAGCCTTTCAGTACCTAAAGGGGGCTTTATAAGAAAGCTGGAGAGAGACTTTATACCAAGGCCTGTAAAGACAGAACAAGGGGCAATGGCTTTAAACTGAAAGAGGGAAGATGTAGATTAGACATCAAGAAGAAATATTTTACGATGAGGGTGTTGAGAGACTGGAACAAGTTGCCCAGAGAAGTTGTGGATGCCCCATCATTGGAATTGTTCAAGGTCAGGTTGGACAGGGCTTCGAGCGACCTGCTCTAGTGAAAGATGTCCCTGCCAATGGTAGGGGACTTGTTCTAGATGATCTTTAAAGGTCCCTTCCAACCCAAACTATTCTGTGATTCTGTGAATTTGCTCAGAGCTCCCTCCTGCCGCTCACCACAAAACGGTGCCACACCAAAGGGCAGGGGTGCCTCCGGCAGACGCTTCTGTGCCTAACAACGTGAATTTCCCCTTCCACCCACCACCAGGAACAGCCCAGGACAGACAAACCGTCTGGTCTAACTGGTTCAGAGAAGCAGCTTTTCTCCTTCCCTCGACACTCAAGCTGGAAGCACAAGCTGGGTCTCTGCATGCAGGTAACCCTAACACCAGGCTTGAAGGTCCCCACAGACTAAACCTGTGTGTTCCCAGCTTATACTCAGCTATGCGAGCAGCCTCACCAAGGTCTGGGTGGGTTTTAGTAACATTTAGAGAAGCCACTAGACATCAGAGCAACCTTCTGAACTGGAGCAATCCAAAGAAGAACCCACCAGATTCTCCCCTTCCCCTCACTCTGTAACTTTGTTGAACTTCATGTAGAGTTCCTCACTCTATAATTTTATTGTTCATCTTTGATATTGCCCTCCTACAAGCCACTGGGTCGTACTTGCTACCTGCCACCATATTTTTTTGCTGCCGAAGGTGACACAGGGACCATTAGATCGGTACAGGATTGAGAATGGCAGTTCTTGGCAAGGTCAAGTCTCAAAGCAGCCCACAAAAAAGTAAAGGCGGCCCCCAAAGATGGGGCCAGATCAGATCCTGCTGAGGATCAGAAGCCACCTGTGCTGCCCAGTTACTAGACTCCCACCCACACCACTACATTTGGGGTTTGCTAACCTAGAGCAAAGGCAGTGCGGATGCAGACAGGGAAGAATGCAGCAGGGACAGAGAGAGATGAAGTCGTCTGGCACGATGCAGGGGTTGTGCAAGACGAGAGATAAACTGGTGAGGTGGGATCTGGCACATGAGAGAGGAATGAGTGATGCAGAAGGAAGTGTTTGAGAAATGCTGTCTCCCAGGTGCTGGCACACGCCAGCAGAAATCACAGCAAAACTTCTCAGATGTCCTGACAAGAAGCTTTGTCATGAAATGCTGACCAGCGAGAGCTGGGATATTTTTGGACAATTTTGAGAGAGAAAGCTAGGAGCTCTGGATAAAATGGGAGAAAACCCCTTTCCTTCCCCCCACCCCTTATATATTCTGAAGTCTTGAAAAAATTATCCTGATGGAAAAGGTCCGTGCTATTCAGCTGCGAGTTACAGCTCCAGGGAACAGCCAGCGCAGCGCTCGGGAAACGCTCCAAGTGGGGCTTCTGCGAGTTTACTTGTTCCTTTGGCAAAACTATTCACATAGGATGCTCTTGCGGGAAAGAGACACGAGTCTACGCACGTCTCTTGTTCCAGCCTGATCTGGCGGGGAAGGAGGGGAGAGCGTTAGCTCTGGTTCGGGAGGGCGTGGGTTGTCACCCTCTGCTTGGCGATGAGCTGCAGCCGAGTGAGCTCTAGTGTCTGGTGTCGTGGCCCTGCGGCAAAGAAGGGGGAGCACCAGTAACTTAAACACTGTCCACTTAGAGATTGTTGTAAAGAGGAAAACAATACAGCCGTCCTCAGAAAAAGTCACAGGAGCCTTCCCCATCTTGGCACCTCCCAGACGTGGAGGGAGCCGAGTCAGGAGGTTTGCTGTCAGACCGAGCGCATGAACAGCATTGCCAGCTTTAAATCCCAACTCTCAGGCACCCGGGACAAAACCAAAGCCACTCGCATTTTGATCTGCTTTATCACAGCCTGAGCCATGACTGCAGGAGATGGAGGGTTGCACTTTTACATGAGATGTATAAAAAGAAGAGCCACAGGGTCAACTTTATCTTACCCTGGGAAGAAGAGAAAGAGAAAATAGTGATGAGCAGAAATTACAAATGCAGAAGGATGACTCAAAAGGGAAAAGGCTGACGTGCCCTCACATGCCGCAGCGTAATCACCTGGAAACAGGTAGGGACTGTGCAAGGAAAAAAAAAGATTGCTCCTTTGTGTAAAACTGGGAGCCTGAGAGGAATCAGAGGGCTTCCCTGCAGAGAGACAAAGAAGAAAGGATTTCCCAGCACAGGGACTTGCTGAAGGGCCAGACTGGAGCTGGCAACAGGCACCTGCCTCCTGCCCAGTTGGATGCTGCTAAACAAGAGAAAAGGGGCAGGTCTGCCACCCTGGTGGGACATTGGGTGCTCTTAGATCTGAGCAAAGATGAAGACCCTTCCTTTGCCACAGCTCAGACGCTGCTTCTGCGGGTTCAGAAGGAGCTGAGGCCATTTCACTTCATTCCTCTCCACTCCAGGTGCCCTCCTGCCTTCCCCTCTTACACCCTGGAGCTGCCTCCTGCCCCTTCATCACCAAATAGCCCAGGAGCACATACACACAACGGGTACAGAGCAAACCGGCTTCCTTGAGGACATCCCAACGCATGGAAAAGCGGATGCCAGGTAGGTATGGCAGGCCCCTCTCCCTTGCTTGCACACGGAGAGAATGCAATGCAACGGTTCTCTTTGCAGCCTGGGGTTTCCTATCCACAAACCATCCCACCAGGGCAACCATTCAGTCAGAATAGACATATATGAGAGACGGGCAATCACAAGAGGGCGGGGAAGGAAAGGAAAGCAATTCCCTTTACAGGAAGGCAACTGAGTAATTTAAGATGGCTCATAAAATCCAAAGCTTTTAGCCATTACAGTTTCAAACTTAAGCAAAGTGCAAGGGGGGTAGCAGTAGGATAAATAGTGAAAAACAGTAGGAATAGTGAGGACTTAACCCTCTCTAGAACACAAGGAAGGTAGAGAGGAACATACAAATCCCTCACACATTCCTTACATTGCAGCTGGTACTTACATACCTGCATCTCTACAGCAGAGATGAAGTAGGAGATCAGATTTTACAACATTACTGTCTGCACCCCACAAGCAGTTCAAGCATCAATCCCAGCTTTAATTTGTTGTAAGAATAAGGCTCTTCTCTTACTTCTGCTGCCCCCTCGCCCAACTGCCACTGGATGCAAACACAAAACACAGCAAGACCTTTCATTAGGAGTAACAAAACTTACAGCTTCTGCATGTTCATGCTCCTCTTTTACAACTCCCGCTGCCTCTCGGCTCCCCTGGACCTACAAGGTTTCAGCAGCTGCCCAAACCTGGCCTTGCCCAGTTAATCTGGTACCCCTCCTCCATGGTTCCAGCCCTCGTTACAGCTGGAGCAGATACATGCAGCCCACCTCCCATCACAGCTGACAGGCATTAGCCACTCAAGCTCACTGGGCTCAAAGACAGCCAATTTGCATTAACAGCCCCTGTAGGGATTTATTTTCCAGACTCACATGTGCAAAATTTATAGAAAATGCTTCTAAGAAGAATGCGTAAAGACACAGAAACACTCGGATTCGTGACAAGATTTATGATCGTAGAGAGCAAACACAGAGCTGCGGAGCAGGAGCCTGGAACAGCGAGAGCCTGGGCACAACCAGTCCTGGCAGGAAAGATTACATTCTGTACAGTAGAAAGATTATTATTATTTTTCTTCCTGTTCATTGCTGCTTTTCTTTCTAAAGCCCCCCTGATAACGCTAGGGGTTATGTATTAAGAGCCACAGATGTCGAAGAATGCTCTCTGGTACGTTTAACAGCTCCTTTATCCTGTCTGAAAGGACCTGGGGTCAGCAGTACAGACTTGACATTTCCAAATGAATTTTTAAATACAACATTCCGAGCCCAAGTATTCTTAAGTCAGCGTAATGCACCACATGTCCTAAAACTTAGATTTCTTTGTACAAAGTGAGTTAAAGGCCAGACAATCAATGAAGTAAAACAAATGCACCAGACTATGATCTCCCCTCCTCTGTGAACTTATTTCAAGGATGCAGATTTAGATCTGTATTCACCCAAAAGCTACAAAGAAG
Organism: Pelecanoides urinatrix; assembly: GCA_013400755.1. Lineage (NCBI taxonomy): Eukaryota > Metazoa > Chordata > Aves > Procellariiformes > Procellariidae > Pelecanoides > Pelecanoides urinatrix. The sequence goes on from VZTQ01004773.1 coordinate 400,508, forward strand.
CCCAGGGATGAAATAGCTTCAACGTTAACGGTGGCACATTACTTCTTGCTTAAAGGTCTCTGTGTAGCAGATGACTAGAAAGTGGGTAACGTGATGCAAGTTTTCCAAAAAGGTTTCGGGGACAGCGGGGGTACTACGGAGCAGTAAGCGTGATGAATTAAGAGAAACTGGAATAACGAAGAGAGTAACAGGCACACGAATAAGCATACCAGGGAAAATGCAGCACAGGTTTTCAAAGGAGAAGCTCTGCCTCGGGAACAGATTGGAGCTCTCTGAAGGAGCCCATGAGGGGGTAGAAAGGGGAAATACAATTACACACTCTGCCTGGATTATCAGAAAGCATTCAGCAAGGTCCTTCAACAAGTAATCTTCCATGAGACAAGAGCAAAGGTCATCATACAAATAAATAATCGGTTAAAAGATAAGAAACAAAGTGTGGGAGTAAATGGGCAGAGTCACCTGTGGTGAACAGCCATGCAATGCCTTCATAAATGAGCTGGAAAAAGAGAGCGAAGAGGAAAATGACAAAGTTTGCTGACGATGCAAAGTGATTCTGGAGAGTAAAGATGAAGTCTGACTGAAAAATTAAAGTTGTTTGCTTCTTGATTCCAATAATATCTTAGACTCGCAGCTAGGTCTGCATGCACAACAGGGCTCCAGCAGCAAATGCTCCTCTGCACTTACAAAGACCATGACGGCCCTTTGCAACCTAATTAATTCGAGGCAATTAAAGCAGTCCCCGCCCTGTGTGCCCTGGGCACGGCTGTGGTGCTGCAGAGATACAGCCATGGCTGAGCCAGCTGCAAGGAGCAGCTGATGAGAAGGTCTGGCAGTGAAAGGGAAAGGAGTTTGAAAGGGAAACTCCTGATAGTGCTGGCAAGAACTGCCACCCGGCACGGGTAGCAAAGGCAAAAAGATGTCCCTCCCTTCTGATCAGGTGAGATGCGGTCAGCCCCCATCGCTTTCTGTGTGCACAACTGAGAAATAAGGAGCTCGTGCCGTGCTGCGAGGAGGAGGCACGGCCAGAAGTTGCAGTGGCACAGAGTCCTGGATCAACACTTGGGTCATGTCCCAGGGGACTGGGACTCAGACAGGGTCAGCACAAGTCACCCAGAACCTCTTTGCAAAAAGTTGTGGGATATTTAATTGCAGTGAGTCATGCACTACTAATGCAGGCTGGCAAAAAATAGCTTGAAGTCACTAAGATCCTTGACTGTTTTGCTTGCCGTTAACACTTGAGGTGTTTAAAGGCTCACAACAGCAATGGGCTGCGCAACAACCACTCACCCCGTGCAGCAGGTGCCCACTGTCTCTTGCTTGTGTTGGACACAGATGACTTGCAAAGCGGTAACTGTTTAAAAGCATCCTGCCAAACCCAGCCCCAGGCGCCTGTCTGTACTCCTGACCTTCAACGTTCTAGCCTGGAGAACCATTTTATTCAAAATAGTCTGCTAAGGACATGCAAACAGTTCTGGCAACGCGGGAGGAGCTAGGTCGTGGGTTAACAAGAAATTGTGGGGATTTGGGTAGCGGGGATGGGAAAGGTGCTGATCTGCTCCGCTCTGCCAGGTACCCAGGCGGGCACCAGGGACCAGCCCGCAGAGCCCAGGAGGTGCCTGGGAAACACCTCTGCAGCTCCGCGCACACATGGGAGGCAATCGTCTCTTCCCCTTCACACACGGAGCAGCCTTCACGCTGAAATAAGAGCAGCTTTGAGCACAGCTACAATGCACAAACATGTGAAATGAAGCACTTCACTTCCCTGCAAATCTTTTCATTCGCACAGCCCCGGGATGCTACAGAGTGAGGCAGGATCCGAAACGGGAGGCTGAAACAGGAGGCAGCTGTAACAGCCACCCCCAGCGACGGCAGCTCAGTCACGCAGCCAAAAACTACATCCCACATCACCCTGATGGGAATGGAGAGATGACACGCTCAGGGCCTGGAGACACAGGAGAAGAGCACTTCAACCTCCTACCGATTTCTGCTCTGAGTGGGGTTTTTCATGTTTTGGAGGTTTTTTTTCACTGATGCAGGTGTTTGTGTATTTTGGTATTTACAGTCTGGAAAGCAAGGGATGCACAAGGGATGCGCAAGGGATGCGCGAGGGATGCGCAAGGGATGCGCAAGGGATGCACAAGGGATGCGTAAGGGATGCTGTTCCCTTTCACTCCCCAATAAAACAGCTGTGGCTTTGACACCACTTCCAAAACCTGAAAAAAAACCCCACTCCATCCGCACACAGCACCCAAAGGCCACGGCACACTTCAAAGGCAGTTCCCCAGCCTACTGGGAACAGGCTGTTTCAAACAAAGATTTCACAAGACCTCCAAACGTGCAGCAATGGTACAATAAAAATGTTCTGAAGCCACTAGAGCATTTTATGCTGCAGCTTCACGGTGACTTTTATGCGGCGGCTTCGTGGTGATTTTTTTGCGGCTGCTGCCATAAGCTTTTCTGCGATACGGCACAGCTGGGCTCAGCTGCTGCTGGGGAAGCGGCAGAGAGGAAATGAAATATTTGCAGTGAGGCTGATCCGGGAAAGATGCTGTGTCCACATGCAGAGTTTACGTGAGGTGAGAGTAGGTTTGAAGAGTACCAAGTACTCCAGGAATAGGAGGAAAATGATCTCATGGTGCCGGAGGCGCACGGAGCGGCTCCGCAGGGTCGAGCGCAGGCAGGGAGGCAGGGGTGGGAGCAGCACAGCTGGGGCAGCACAAGCACGTCCCGGGGTGCAGCCAGCAGCCTCAGCCACCCCAATGATGCAAACACACACAAACTGAGTTACACCGCACCAGTCAGTCTGACGGGGGCAGAAAGGCATTGCTCGGGCTGCGAACGGGCAGCGTACCTTCCCGTCGCGGGCTTCCCTGCACACCCCCTCGCAGACCACCCCTCTCACTCAGGATCGGTGCTGGGGGCAGCCCTCAGCAACCCCAACCCCCTCCTCGGTCCCCACCGTTTGCTGCCGGCAGCCCCTTCCCATTGAGCGGTGCAGCACTCGGCTACCACAAAGCCTCCATTAAGCAAAGTGTTACTTTGGACCAAATCAAGCTAGAGAAAAGTATTTTGAAACAATAAAATGCGCTCTCCAACTGTGAAACCAGGCACCTGCTCGGTCTTCCTACTGCTTTCAGCCCCTTTTTCTACACTGGAGACGTTTCCAGGAGAATTTCCCTCTGATATAAAATGCCGACGGTCGCATCCTGCTCAGGTAGGGTTTATAGAACGCAGAAGCAAGCAATGGTGGGAAGGGCCAGCGGGCAGAGGAGCGCTGCGCCCTGGGAGGAGGGAAAGGAAAGAAGGGAAGCAGCACTGCCCGAGGGGAACAGGTCCCTGCGCAGGGTGAAGTGCCACGTCCACTGCCCGCTTCACCCGACACCCTCCAGCCAGTCCCTACATGAAAAAGCCACCAGAGGAATGAACACGGCTCGGCCGCGCCCCTGGGCTCTGCCGGCTCCGTCACAGCGGCCCAAACCTGGTCCCTGCGGAGAGGGACTGTCCCACCGGTGCAGGTGATGCATCGGCTATGTGCTCCTCATCCCGGGAAGCAACCCGTGGAGGGCAAAACGCTTTATTTAAAAACTGGCACATGCTTTTGAGTCTTTTAACTAACACCTGTCGTTTCTGGCAGTGCTTTTAGCTCAAAGTCTTTTTCTTTCAAGTACCCTGCACGCAGTCAGGTACCCGCCTGGGCAGGGACCTCACAGCAGCGCACAGGGCATGGGAGGCAAATGCCCAAACTCATCCTACCTGAGGACAGACGCTCCACTGCTGGATTTTGAGAAGCAAGCCTTTATCTCACTCAAATCACCCAGTCGGTGCGTGACACCGCCTGTCCTGCAGCCCCCTCCGACCGCAGATCGGTACCCAGTGCCACCACCGCCCCATCGCCGGATGGCAGGGCACATCTCCACCCACCGCCACGGCCCCACGCGCCGCAGACTGAACCACGGGGCCAAGCCCCTCGTGCCAGGCAGCCGTTTCAGCTGCTGCCGCCCGTTCCCGGGAGCACCCGCGCCGCACAGCCCACGCTGCAGCTGGGGATGGCTTACAGAGGGGTGCAGAGCCTCTGCCCCTGCGTGGTGACCCCCAAACTTCTGCTCTGCCACCGCACTGCTGGGAGGGGCTGGATGCTTCTGGTCAAGAGATGCCCCGAAAAGACTAGAGGGAACATGGTGCATAGCAGAAAGAGGGCAGCAGCCCCAGCAGCATCATGAGGACTCTGGGTCAGAGTTTGGTGACACTGTCACAAGGGGGAAAAAAAGGACTTTGCTGTCTCCTCACAACAATGTGAAGACAGGCGCTAGAAGTCAGCACCGAGCTATCACCAGTGAGAATAGAAGCTGCTCATCAGAGTAAGCAAGAAAATGTATGATGTGGGAGTAGAATTTATTACAGAAAAGCAGCTTTTTAAAGGAGAACTTGAATTAGCATCTGCTGCTTCAGAGAGGTGACCCCTACCAGTCCTTGCCGCACTCAAAAGCACATATCTCAGAGGGGCCTTGCTCTGCACACCCACTGCCCTGTTACGGGGACAGCCACAACCAGTGCTCACCAATCTTTCCAGGGGCTACCAGTCACCCTGTGTGGCTCGAGCAAAATTGGGTTCACGCTGCAGGAAGACAAGACCTTAGACACAAGATGCATCTGAAAAAACCCAGATAGCAGAGTGCAAAATGTTGAGAACAAAGAAGAACTGATACAAGCATCCAGGGAAAGAGTTAGAGGAGGAAACAGGTCTCGGTTAGCAACAGCGGTGCAGGATGGATGAGCCGGGGCCGGCTGGTGTGCCAGGGGCTGCTGCCTCCCGGGAGCCCCGTGCTGGGAAGCATCACCTCATTGCAGTGGTTGCCCAAATGCAAACCGGTGAAGCAAGCGATGGGCCTGGCAGGCATCTCCCACGCACCCGTGTCCAGCGGGAGGCACCCCGGGAGAGGTGGGTGCTCCTCGCTTCCCGCTGGCGTAAATCAGAAGCAATTCCCTGCGGTCCACAGAGCTAAAGCAGGGAACTGGGAGGAAGAGCAACCCCATCGTGTGCAAGCAACCAACACAACATTCAGCTGCTATCAGAATAATCCTGAGTTTAGCTTCGGCGTTTCTCAGCCCCTTCCTCACACTGTGTTTTTTGTAGGTGCCTGATTGATCTCACTCTGCCTTTACCCTCCTTGAGCATCGCCGGGGAAAGGCAACCAGCTGAACCCCAAACAACCTGGATAACATTTTGTTACCGCCAGTCTGAAATATCTCAGATGCTGTGGTGCGTGATACCACCGCACAGACTCATCTGTTAATACGCCGTCCAACCCAAATAAACTTTGGCTTCACTTTGGAATTGATCTCCGAATTGAGGAGCTCTGCCGTTTCCCTGGGCAGCCGACCCTCCCGCAGGAATTTAACCCTCCCTGGCCCGACAGTTCTCCTCTGACACAACGGTTTCGCTCAGGCAACGTTAAGCATTTGTGCTCTTCAGTGCGATGTACGGAGGGGCGGGATGGCTTTTCGTATCACCGGTCCGGGGACAAAAACAGCCTTGACATCTCGTATCCCCAGCTGGCTCACGGCCAGGCGGGACGGAGCCGGCTAAACAAGCCACGGCTATCAAAATGCTGCTTCTTTAAAAAGGCTCTTTGCTGGCTGCAGTCAAAGCCACGCTATGCCTAACGTCACTGAGTAACAGAAATAGCAGGCGTGAGTGAAGGGAGGAGAAGAAGAGTATTAAGAGCGCACAGATTTCAAACATACTTGGCGAGGTAGCACGCTCCCTTCCTGCCGCTGCCCTTCCAGATGCGACGGAGCACGGGGATCTCTCGCTGTCTGCCCGTGAAGAAGGATTCTCTTTTTTTCTTTTTTCCCTTTATTTTCTTTTTCTTTTTTAAGTTTCAGCTTTAATACTCTAGATTCATTTTTATTTTATTTCCTGTAGGAAAATTCATCTGCTGGATTTAAAAGCAAGGTTTGAGCAAGGAGGGATTCATTTATGTTTGTTGCTACTGGAATGTGCATGGTACTCCTGTGTGATGATAATGTAGAGGGAAAGGCAGGATTGGCTGAGAAAATTGCTCAGACCATAAGATGCTTGAATGGCTGCTTGGAATAACAAGCTCTCTATTGTGTGTGTGTGTGCATGTGTGTCAGTGTGCGCGTTCATGTACGAGTGCAGCAACGACAGTAACTTTAAACCGATGCAAGGTTTCCCCAGTTTGCATAATTTTCCTCCTCTAGGAGTGAGGACTTGCCGGGCTGTGGGCTCTGTCTGGAGACAGGTGAAGTGTCCGAATTGAATTAGCGCTGTAGTAATTCTATAAATGAAGCAAAAGGCAGGTTCAGTGGACGAGGAGCAGAGCAGGGGGATGCGGTGGGCTGAGCCCTCTGTCACACCAGGGAGCCGCGCAGACGTGCCCCGGCACAGCACAGACCTGCCACAAGTGCCCGGAGCACAAAGTGAGGCAGCTCAAGACGACAGCACCTGGGCCGTGGAAATGTGCTCCCGAAAACGAGCTAACGCAAATCCAGCTGAGCTTGACAGCTGCGTGTGTGACCAGCCCTGGGCTTAGCTGGAGCATCCATGCAGAGCCATTTTTTTCTGACCAAGCGTGCCGGCGATTGTGTGGCAGAGGAGCCGGCAGAGCTCCCTGCGCATCCGTGTCTCCTTCATGCGTGATGCTTTTGCTGCCAGCACAGCTTGTACATGAACGATGTAGTGGATATAACGTAGCTCGATAAAGTGGACGATGAGGGAGCAAGTCGGTGCATGGACAGGCTGGCTACGCGTGCCCAAAGCCAAGCAGGAGGAGACTGCACAGCACAGCAGGGGAGGGAGGAGGTAGATTTGGATTTGCAAGGTCCAAGAAAGCCGAGATGCGATGGAGACCAGCCCCAAGGAACGACGTCCCAGAGGAGCACTGACCACTGCAGGAGCACGCTTCATCTCTCTCCCCCTCGGATGTCTGTACCCAAGGAACTCGGGTGGGAGATGGGCTCTGTGTATTGTGGTTTTTCTCTTTTTTTTTTTGCACCCCTATCCCAATTGTTAAGCGAGGAGAAATCTCCCTCTGTCTTGGATTGCTCTCTTTTATGCAATTTTTGCATGACATCTGCATAGCACCCATCACCCACAGCAGGTGGCCATGGGAAGAAAAGAAGATGAGGGCAAGCCGTGCAGAGGATGAACATTGTCCATCCTCAAGCGCGACAGAGCTCCCTGTCAGGGTCCTTGGCAGAGGGGCAGCGGGGGGGGGCCTGGTGCTGTCATCCTGCTGCCAAGGAGCAAGTGGGAGGAAAGAGGCAAAGGAGTCAGAGCCGGTGTGGGGGCAAAGGGACACCAAACTCACTGGGAAAAGCTGCAAAACTTAGCAAATTCCCAGGATAAACCAAACCCAACCTGCCCAGTGGAAAGCGGCAGAGGGGTCTTTGCCTGCTGAGCCCTGCAAGGACAAGGCGGTCCAGCACAGCATTTTCCAAGCAAAGAGACACCTGAGCTCCGTAAAATACATAGTGCAAACGCGCTTCTGTGTGCAGCGACCTTTCAGCGGGCACAGGCTTCTAGTATGCCTTAAAATTTGGGCATTTTAACTACTTCTTCAGTGTTTGTGATCTCCCTTTGCCTACATCCAGAGCCAGTATAAATTCAAAGCCACACAGTCATGATTTGTATGGTGGTGTCTTCAGCTGACCAAAAGCTCCCTCCTCCAAAGAGTGACGACCTGCCTGACACGCTGCAGAGCCATCTCACACCTCGCTGCAGGAGGCTCTTCAGACAGGTTCACGGACGGGTCTGTCTGAAATATATCTATGCATGGACACGTGACAATCTGTGGGGACACACTTGACAGAGAGCATGGAACAAAATTGTACTTGCAGACATACAAAACCCACAGTGCAACCTACAACTTGCTCTATAGGTAGAAAATGCATTTTTTTCTCCATCATTCAACAACAGTTTGAAGCTGCAGGTCAGGACATAGCAGGAGCTTCTCAAAACACTGCAGGAATGCTGGACAGGACTTTGAGTGTATCGCTTACACAAAATAGACAATTTGGCTGCAAGTGGTAAATCCAAAATTTGTTTTCCCTTTTTTGGGGTCTTTTACTCCTTCACAGTTAAGAGCTTAGCAAAGAAGTTTAAGCGATCACGCTGACAGGTCTGTAAGCTGCTGTTATGAATTTAGGAAGGACACTTCTTTTCCCCAACCCCAAACCAACTCTAAGGATTGCAGCAAGCAATTCCAATGATCCACACAATCTCTTTTGTCTCTTTTCCATGGACACACTAAGAAATGTCATTCCTCAAAGCTGTGCTTTTGTAATGATGGCATGAACCTTACACACGAGTGGCCTCAGTGCAGACCTTTGGTACGTGCAGACAGTCCCCGTATTCAGGGACAGGTAACTTCTAAAGGATAATTTGCGTTGCTGTGGCAGATTTCTAATATGTTGGTTTCTGATGTCTTTCCTCTAGCGGAGAACGCAGATCCTCCTCAGATGAAACCCCACTAAGAAATGGTTCACCATCTCCCAGCAGTCGCACTTCTCAGAGCAGAAAGAACAGATCTTCAGACCCCAGTGGCATGAACAAAGCCCCTGGCATTGCACGGCCAGGAGGATGTCCCTAACCGATGAGCTGGAGAGCCACTTTTCTGCAACCCCCTACATGGTGACAGACACGAGCGAGGGCAGCCTGTTCAGAATCAGACCCAACGCCTCCACCAATGCCACCGGGGACGGCGTTCCAGCTGCCAGCTCCGTGGAGGACATGATCGCTATCTGCACCATCGGGACAATCCTCTCCCTCATGTGCGTGATCGGGGTGACAGGCAACGTCTACACCTTGCTGGTGATGTGCCATTACTTGCGATCATCTGCCTCCATGTATATTTACATCATCAACCTTGCGTTGGCGGACCTGCTCTACCTTCTCACCATCCCCTTCATCGTTGGGACCTACTTCATTCAGAAATGGTACTTTGGGGACATTGGCTGTCGCATCCTGTTCAGTCTGGACTTCCTCACTATGCACGCCAGCATCTTCACCCTGACAGTCATGAGCACGGAGCGCTACTTTGCTGTGCTGAAGCCCCTGGACACAGTGAAGAGGTCCAAGAGTTACCGAAAGGCCATTGCTGTTGTCATCTGGCTGGTGTCACTGCTGCTCACTCTCCCAATGCTCATCATGATCCAGCTGGTGCAAAGGGACAACAAAAGCATCTGCCTGCCCACTTGGAGCAAGCTGTCCTACAAAGTCTATCTCACCATCCTTTTTGGTACCAGCATCGTGGGCCCAGGGGTAATCATTGGCTACCTTTACATCCGATTAGCTAAGATTTACTGGGTGTCGCAAACAGCATCCTTCAAGCAGACCAAGCGGCTGCCGAACCAAAAGGTGCTCTATTTAATCTTCACGATAGTGCTGGTGTTCTGGGCTTGCTTCTTGCCTTTCTGGATATGGCAGCTCCTCTTCCAGTATTATGAATCCTTCCCTTTATCTCCCAAGGTGATGAAGAACATTAATTATCTGACAACCTGTCTGACCTACAGCAACAGCTGTATCAACCCTTTCCTCTACACCCTGCTCACCAAAAACTACAGGGAGTACCTGAAGAACAGACAGCGGTCCCTTAGCAGCAGCAGTGGGTACTTCCAAAGGAGGAATCGGTTTCAGAGGATTTCAGGGAGATCCCTGTCCACGAGCAGTCAGCACTGCACGGAGACATATGTTCTTGCTCACGCTCCTTTGGGAAACAGCAGTGCCTGAAGGTAAAATATATTTCCAAGAACGATCAATATTGACTTCAACGTTGCTTTCATTTAAAGTGTACATTGTAAAGCCAAAGCCTTAGCAGATCCATAATGTGCACACATTTAGTCCAGAGGCTGTGCTGGATGTCTGTTCTCATTTTCTGCAGTGCCACTGATTTGATGCTAGCAACACTCAGCGGAACATCTATCTAAATAGCCTTTCGCTTTTTATCTTTATATTTTATAGTGTATGTCTCCTCAAGTAGCCATCAATAATGAAAGCCTATAATAGGGCCATGTTTTTTAATAGTATCAGCTCTCTCACAGAGTTTAAAATTATGTTATCCCGTGAAAGGCCGTAGTTTGCTCTTTCTTTTCTTTAGCAGTAATGCTAAATTTGTAGTTGTATGAGGACTGAAAACAATGAAATAAAGACAAAGCAGCTGATGTTTGTGATATGCAATCCAGTTTGAATTTGGGGTAGGACTGGACAACGTGGATGAGGCATATCCAGGGGTGTTTGTCCTGGTTTTGGTCGTATTCACATTCATTCCACACTCGTGTACGCAGTGGGCTTGATTCTCCATTCACACAGGGGTCTGTAGTGGAGGGACACCCCGGTTCATGGCAGCAAGACAGGCTTCCCGTGACGGTGCCACAGCCAGGGAACGCTCAGCACCCCCTAAAGCACGTGAGCACCCATGTGGGGGAGCATCCTCTGTCCTGCACAAGTGTATCTGCCCTCTGCCCTCCGCCAAGGAGGAATTGGGAACCTCTGACGTTGTTCTTCTCAGGGCTCCATCGACAAACTGCAACATCCAGCCCGAGGGGCCAGACCTACATCACCAAGTCCAGGAGGAAAGGACAGAGGGAGGGGAGGGGGGTGAGGAGATGTGATTTCCAATGGGCAAAGCTATGCTATCCAAAGTCCCTAATATTCTCAATTATAAAAACACTAGTTCCCTATTAGTGAGATCACTTGCTCCCTTCACAGGAGATGATTTTGCTTTACTGCTACAAAAAGTGAATGAAGTCCGGCGTACACCAAGAACACTTTGCCTCTCCTGACTTTCACTGATGATAAAGCATCGTTAGTATAAATATATCCCCCATGATGTCTGGCGCTTCTCCAATGAGTCTAAAAGTACCTTCTCTGGGACGCTGCCAACATCCGTACAGGAGTCCTCTGCTTGCATTAGCCCCGTTACCTCATTAGCGAGGATACAACGATGCAATGCCAACACAACTCTAACCAAGCTACAGAATTAGAAACAAATTAATGCTTAGGAGTAAATTCAGAACTGCAGTGTGATACACCATTTGGCAGTGAACTCCATTTGCTTACACAGAAACTGAATTTAGGTTTTAACCACCTATTCCCCTTTAAGGCATTTAAATGGTCATTGCTGATGGGGACAGTGAAAGCTCTGCTTCCATTCTCCCTGGGTGATACACTTGGAAAAGAAATTGCCTCTTTCATGCACGGGCTTAAAGTTTGTTATGTATGGAAAAGTTGCACATATCATGAAAGCGGACCCTCGTGCATGCAGTTTTAACGCTGAACTGTTGCAGAAACTGGAAGAGCCTCACTTTGTGTCCCCTGCCGCCTCCACGCACAGCACCCGCAGTGGTCCTGCAGGTCAGGGCGCCCTGCCTGCACCCTGCCTGTAGTGCAGTGCACGGACCAGCAAGTCCTGCTTCAGGATTAGCCCCTTCCTGATTTCAGAGGGGCAGGAATACCATTATATTTGGCTATTTCCTACACTGACAGTACTTGTTAGTTTTCAGACCGTCCTCAGGCTGGAGACACACTAGTCAGAGCCCATTAGCGAGAGTAAAGCATCATTCACCCCACTGTAAGGAAGAGGGGCCCACGGATGGGAGGTGAAGAGGCTTGCTATACTCATGAACCCATTTTCCACTTATATAGTCGGGTGTTTACCATGGGTCAGAATGTAAAATTTGGCCTCCTTTTTTTGGAAATTGCAATTTTAACTTCTCCTTGCTCAGAAATAGCCAGACAAGCTCAAGACGAGCTGAGGACGAGCAGTTTCCATCGTTGTGAAGGAAAGCTACCGCAGGTTGCGCCTTTACAAAGCACAGTCCATCTTTTCCAAAATCAGATAGTCAAAATGAGAGGGCGGTTTGCGAATCTCAATTAATCCAGGCTTTGCACATCAATGAGGACAGTGCAGAAGAGTTACTGAAAGACCCGGGAGCAGATCTGTCTCCAGAGTTAATCAGTCCAACCCCTCTGTCCCCAGCGGTACTGCTCTGATTAACTTCTCCAAGCCCACCACAACCAACGTGTCTCAGAAAATATTTGCAAAGAGCCGCGGCTCTGTAGGAGCAACGAGGGCCCTGAAAGCAGCGGGAGCCGCGTGCTGCGGAAGCGTGGCCGTGCCGGGGTCCTGCCGTGCCCCGGGAGGTGAGCGGGCGCAGCGCGGGGTGCGGGGGGTCCCTGCGCCCCGGGAGGACACACGGCCTCAGCCCTGGGCTGCACGGTCTCGTTTCTCCTTTGAAGCCGGCGCTGTGCTCTCAGCAGGGGCTTGCAAGCGTGTTTGTCAAACACCCGCAAGTCAGGGAACGATTCCATCAATACTGGGCCATCTTTGAGTGATGAGGTATTTCATTCAAGCCTTTCAATTGCCACCCCAGGCTGGGTTTTTTTTGCTCCTTCAAACACTCACATCCATCACCACTCAGCACAGGCAACAATAAGGGAATATTCCAAGTCTACAGGTAAAAGCAAAGCTCCGAGCAGTTCACAAACAGCATGTGCCCCAGCTCTGCATCCCCAACTAACTTTACAGGGCATCAGGCACACTCAGGTACCAAACATGAGACAGCTGTGCTCTTCCTGAAACCAAACAGCAACGCACCCAGGAGAGCCTGCTGAATATAACTGGGGGACCCGAGCAGCCAGTGAGGTCCGAAGAAGGCACTGCCTCCTCCAAGACATAGATTCGTTGCTTGGTTAATGACAGCTATAAAATAATCACTGCGCCCTATTTACTCCTCCTTGCAGAAACCTCGCATCAGTCAAAGACTCAAGAGCTGATTTTTGCGTAAACAAAATTTGAAATCAAACAAAAGCTCTTTCATCATCCTGAAGTCTTAAATCCCCCCATCTCTGGGGCGTTCGGTGCCCCACAGACTGGATTTCACCAGCTGAACTCCAGGTAGCAGAAGTCAAAACTCCAATTTTTTGCTAGTTTAAGCCAAGTAGCATTTAGCAATGCCTCAAGACTCAAATACACCATGGCAGGGTGTCCAGAAAGGGCCAGGACAGAGATGCCGGCCCCCACGGTGCTCCTACCGGCGAGGAAAGGCCGGGTACCCACTCTGGTGGCTGAAACAGGCAGCAAATACAGCTGGGGCCAGGCAGTGCTTTCAGCTGGATAGTGTCTCTGCCAGAAAAGGATGACGTTTGTGTTTACCCAAACTATTTGCAAATCCACCCAGAAATTTAAGAATCCTTCTGGAAATTCTTTTTTTTTTTTTTCTTTCTTTTTCCAAATACTGAATTGTCTCATTTCAGCCTTTAGGAGGCAAAACAACACAATTTCTCACTTCAAGATGAAGTTTTATTCATCAGTTTGCTTACACTTCACTTTAAAAATCTGTCTGCTAAAAACCTCTGTCCGTTTCGCTCAAACCCCAGGACTCTCACAAAAAGTCCCGCAGCTCAAGCAGCCGCTCACCGCGCTGCGCGTCCCTCTACCCCAACCCTGCGCCCTCTGCCCAGTGCCCACTCCCAGAGTCGCAGCAATCACAGGCAGAAACCTTCCCCCTCACCCGCTGATGGAGCCTGATTTCGGCTGATGGACAACCCGTGTCCGCTCCGAGCCCCCTCCTTGTTCCTGCAACCCGGTGATGGCAAGGGCGCAAGATGAGGCTGATTTGGGCCACCCTTTTCTCCTGCGCGGGTGGCCCACCTTGGTCCCTGGGAGATAACCGGGCCAGCAATTCTTCAGCCTGCCTCTACCCAGACAGAAAAACCTTGGCACACACTCCCAGAAGAGGATCTGGGCAATAAATCAACACGCACAGTTTTGTTTGACTTACAGCTGCAAGATGGGCAAGGACCAGGTGAGGAGCAGTGATATAAGGAGCTCTTTAGCTCTAGCTCATTAGTTCAGTACGTGGCCAGGGCGTGAGGGGTGGGATTTCCAGATCAGCAGGTGATCTCCTTTCATTTCTCTGGGGTGCTTGCTAGGAAACCTTTCATTTCAGTGTTTGCTTGAGGACATTAAAAGGAGAAGCCAAAGCAGATCTTGGAGAGCAAATCCGCACCTTGGCAGAGCCGCCTAGAAAAAAACATTCCTCTTGCCGGTGCTGTCGCAGTTGCATCTGCCGTGACCGGGATGCCTGCACTGACCTTGTCCGCCCCGCCGTGCCGGGGCCTCCCTCCCCGCAGCGCCCAGCACACGCGCGCAGACCACGCTCCAACCGTCTTTTCTTCCCCCCTTCTTCTCAACATGCATGATCAATTCCCGAGACCCTATTACTCCTTCTCCAGATCAAACTCCAGCTGCCTCCAGTGCAAGATTGGAGAATTCATTAAAAGAAAAGTATCAGACCTTCTCTCGGTTTTGGCCAGCTTTGCTTCAAGTGACACCCCGCCATGCTGAATATTGTCCAATGCACACCTGGATCCGGGCCAGCTCTGCATGGGGATCGATGCCATCTATTTATTGCATGAGCTGTCATATCCTGGAAAAAAGTGTCAGTTCTAAACGATTCTGATCACTTTTGCATGTCCAAATTCGATATCTCACCTGTAAGTCTTGCTTACACCCTGGTACACCTGATTTGCGGTTAAGGATACTGATTCAGGCATATCAGAAACGTGGTGGAATCAAGATAATCAAGGAGGCAATGTAACAGCAGAGAACAAATTATGCTACGAGAATAGAGAGGCATATTTGAAACTGGGCTGGCAAAGGAGAGGCAGAGCAAAAGCAGGCAATTTGTTGCTGATTCCCAGTTTTTCAGCATAGTAAAACTGAAAGCTAATTGCAAATGTTGCAGAAAAGAAATCTCACATAGTTGAGTGAGTGCCAAGCAGCAGATAAATTCATTGCAGATATTAACAAAGAAATGCATGTGAGGAAAAATAATCTTTGTTTTACAGAGATGGACCCTTCACTCACTTTTATTACTCAGGCAAGACACCTCGGAGCTATAGTAACTCTCCAGCTTCACGCTCAGCAGCAACGCAAGAAGCAAACATGCCAGTTGTGCAGAAAGGCACCACGAGCAAAACTGTTCCAACACACTCCAGCCACTTCTTGCTTAAAATGAAGAGATTTTCCTCAGTTTATCACATCTCCTGTTACTGAAGTACAACATCAGACTGTCACATGCCATGATCAAAGCTACTTCACTTCACTTAGGGTATCAAGTGAAGTATCAAGCAGCTATCAACCGAAAATGCTACAAGTCTGAACGCCACAGGGCAAAGCACAAAAATCCAACATGTGCATTCAACTCAGGCGAGTCTCCCCAGGCAGCTTTAAGGTCAGACTGCAGCCATTGGCCAAATGCAGTAGGTGCTGTAAACATTTTAAGAGAAAGTTTAGCTCGTCTTTATTCTGTGTTCCCAGGAACAAACACCCCGTCAACGTAGTTTGAGATCAAGGAGTCCACCACTCAAAAGTCAGAGTTTTATACGCACACTGAAGGCTTGCTGCTAAATTCAGTCTTCCCAAATGTTTACCACCTGGAAAGCCATCTGTCTGCGAGGAGACCTCATGTTTTTGCCACAAGAGAAAGTGCAAATATCACAAATTTCATTTCAAAGACCAAAACACTCAAGCATGCATAATATTAACTGTCATTAGATTTAATTACATGTCAAGTAGCTGCTGTTACTAGTTTAAAGCTGTCTAGGAAGAGGATAAAACAACATAGTAAGAACAAATACATTAAAAAATCAGTGAAAGAACCTGCCTCAACGATAGAGCGAAACATCCACTGACACAGGACCTGACGGGATTTCCCACAGCAGCTCTGACTGTAACTCCTGTCCTGGCCGATCCGGGCATCACCCGTTTCACACAGACATCCCGTCACTCCCCAAGGGAGTTAATTCATTGGCACCAGCTGCGGTTCCAGCCACAAAACATCCAAGACCTGTTTTTTCAGATGTGCCAAAGGCAGCACAAGTGGTGCGCCCACCAACGGACAGATCCTCGAAAGAAATTAATCCTCATGGAAAAGAAAGGCAAATGCCGAGGTATGAGCATCAGTAAGGTAGTTCTTTGAGCACTTATAGACAGGAGGATCAACTATTATGACAAAGATTTCTAAATCTTAATCACTATGCCTCAAAAACAAAAAAAAAAGAAAGGAAGGAGGGAGGTTTCATCCACAGCACAGTGGCAGCAGGTACCCACATGCTTTGGGAACCAATGTAGCAACGCTCCTTCCAAGGTTTTCTTTTCCAAGAAATCTTGATCGCTTTCAATTATTGAATCTGCTGCACAAATCCGAGCACATGTGGGCAGCAATGGCGCGCTCCGGCTTTTCCTGTGTGGGTGTTTATTCGCAATGCTGAGGGAAGCACACCCAGGCAGCCTCCTGCTGATCACTTCTTTAGTTTACGGTTTACTGCTCGAAGGAGAGTGTAACATAATTAATTCATTAACTGCAAGCATTTTACAAACAGAACTGTTGCATCCAAAACGTCTGCGTGAGTTGGTGAGTCACTAGTACTCCCTGATACCCTTGGAGGCAAATTCCTGTTCTGTGTCCAGAACAGGGACTGAGAGCCCAGGACTGAGGACCACCAGGCTACGGCAGCAGGACGCCGCGTGCCGCGAGCCCCCATGGCTCCAGCAGCCCTGACCCAGCTGCCCTCGCAGGACAACATCTCGGGGGGTCAGAGGTGCACCAGGAGAGCACGCCAGCTTTGGAGATGCTGGACCTGACTTCAAATGAGAGAAGCAACTCCACCGAAGTCAAGACGACTTGTGGATTTCATCCTTGTCTTGCATATTGCCAAAATATCTGAATATTTAGCAAAGCCTGGAGAGGAGCGAGGCAGGAGTGGAGCAGCAGGGGGGTCCCACCTGGCGTTGGCTGAAATGTGCAGGTAGCCCATGGAAAAGAAAGTCTGACTGTGAAGGATATGGGCCAAACCATGCAGGGAGCCCAGGACCGACATGGAGATATGTCACAGTTCAGGCTGACATCTCTGGAAGAAATACATGTTTAATTTTGCACAAAGTTTGCCTATCCTATGTTTTCAACTGAGGGTATGAATCTCTTATTTCATGCAAACTGAGCTTACCAAGGAAAAACTACAGGGCCAAGTCTCTAAACATTAAAAATAGGTTCATTTCCACTGGAGTCAATGCAGTTGTACCAATTTACACTAAAAAAAAACCAAAACCCCAAAACCAAAAAAACACCCAAAACATTTTCAACCCTTTGACTCGACTAAACATGAATTTCAGTTGTCCACATTAATAACAGTCCAGACATCAAATCATCTCGTGAACGATAAAGTACTCCATTTACTAGGACTTGCACTATTCAGATGTGAGGTCTACCCTGAGTCACACTAGAAACAGTGCAAAGCAATACAACATAAGATGGAATTTCCAAAGCTCTCCAGTCCTTGGAGTGTCAGAAAATGGTACATTTCCTCTCTTTAAGGGCAGCCTGTGCTGAACCTTCCTGTGCTGTTCCAGCCTTCTCCTTCATGGCTGGATTTCAGTACAGCAGCTTTGGCCATCTGGCTTCATTAAAACATTATCGTGTCCCTGGCTTTTTTTTGATAGACCAAAAATAGTAAGAGCAGTTTCCCATTTAGCGATCCCTCGTTAATCAGTGCTAGCTGGTTGATTACAATTTAGTTTAGCTAATTAGAGAAGAAAACATTTTCGTAAGCTGCTAGGGCTTGATTTCCTTTCTGCTGTCTAAAATTATTCCTTGATTTAAAACCTATGTCTGAAAAGATCTGCTTCTGGGCCAACCTGCAACAGAACATACCCTGAAGCAAACATCTAACTCTGCCACACTTCTGCACTGCAGCAAGAGAGGATTTACGCTATCCCTGATCAACGGATGGAGCTAAAACCTAAATAACCTCTAAGAGAAAACAACCAGCACCAAAGCACCAAGCAGCAGGACCAGCCATGGGATGTTGGACACTCGGTGTTCATCCAGACCCCATCGTAGTTGCTCTTCATGGCTGCCCTTGCCCAGGGAGGCTGGGCTGGAGGTGAGGGACATGCCCTGCCCAGCTGGGAGAGGGCTCCATCCCATCCATGTAGCTGCCACCCTAAGACTCCCTGTCCAGGTTAAAGGGAAAAGTTTGGCTGTAATGCATGAAGTAGCTGTAGTCAGCCACCAGAGACCTCAGAGTGATCTTTCTCCCATTCTACGGGAACGCTAGACTATTAAAATCCTTGACTGAAAAGAGAAGCCCATAGGCTTTGATACTTGGGTTTGGAATGCTTGAGGATTATCTTGGATATTTTAAGAATCACAAATGCCTGCTTTAGACATTTTCCTTGGCGGAAAAAACCTCCTCAAAGCCTTGATTGTGAAAAGCAAAGAGCCAGCCTATATCCCCATACCTGAACAACAAAATACCCTTCCCAGGGACAGGAGGTGGTTCCTGTCCCCTCCCCACACCAGGAAATCAGTCCCCACAGAACAGAGGGGGGCACCGGGGATGTGCTGAAGACACTTGGCTGAAATTGAAGAAATTTTAGTTAAACTGGCTCCAACAGAGACTTTCAGGTGAACCCAGGCCAGTCAATTTTTCTGGGTTTAAGATTCTCATCGCTAACTTGCCCTTTCTTTCCCCCAACCTTTGTCCCTCTTGCCTCTTGAGGATATAAATTCCCCAGGACACTGAATACCTCTTGCAAAGCCTGTGCAGATGCTCAGCGCAGCGGGGCCACAAGGTGACCGAGGACTTCAAAAGCAGCTGTGATACAAACAACAAATTTCAGCTGCTAATGTTAAAAGCAAAGGTATTTACTACAGAGAGGCCTTAATCCTGTCCCAGGCTGGTGCCGTGGGGTCAGAGGTCTGTATAGACAGCACACATCACTGGGCTCCCGAGCGAGGAAGCGGCAGGAGATGTCTCTGCGGCAGGAGGGACCCCGCTCTGTGCACGCCGCTTGCTAGCAGCCCCGTGGGATGGCTCTGCCCTGCCCCAGCCAGGTTATACAGCTGCCTCCAGAGGCATTGTGGTAAATATCCCTCTTTTTTTTTTCCCCCCCCAATGAATAATAAAGGCGCCTTTCTGCCCTGCTGTGAAAAGAATGGATATCTCTGGATATGTGCTTATTTGGAGCTTCTCTGACTGCTCAGGTAAATCCATCACTGAGATGTAAAAATGCTGACAAAAGGATTAGCTATCACTTTGCGTATCTTGGCTAAGGAAAGCAGGCTAATGTCAGATGACCCCAGCGTTAGTTAAATGCAGTTGTTCCTCCTCAGAAAGGCAAGCTGAATTTGCAGCTTTGGGAACTTGAAGTATCCACGGCACTACCCAGCGCCGCGCTACCACCCACTGCCGCTGCCCAGAGCCAACCCGAGCCTAAAGCCACACCTGAAAATTAGTTTTGAAGGATCTGGAAACTGTAGAAACTGCCTTTCACTGGGCTTCTCTGCACAAGCCTGCGAGCGTCTGTATGTGTTACTCCCCGCTGCAGCTCAGCAAATTGCAGAAGCCCTCCTCTGGGGAAGGAGCTGGCAACGCCAGACCAGAGCAAACCTCCCGGCACAGCTGTGAAACAGAGATGAGTCGGTGTGCATGGAGGAAAGGACTTTTGCAGCTTTGGGCAACAGTCTGCCAGACAGGGATGGAGAAGGGTATGGAGATCTGTCTCCTGGGGGTTAGCAAACTCTTCCAGAAGAGCACACATTTCAAAGCTGCGAGCGGGAGGAACAGTGTGGCGGGTGTCCCCTCCTGCAGGAAGGTGAGCTCCCGCCCCAGGTCTGGACCTTGAACAAGTACCACCGCTCCCCTGTCGATAAAGAAAAGCTCACAATATTTGCTTTCCTTACTGAAGTCCTTTGAGATCAACGCACAAAACAACAGTAGGCTGTATACTTCTTGGATCTTCTTTTTAGCATAAACTAACGCACAGTTCTATGTTTTCTTTATTTCTGAGCAAAATCATTTTCAAGAAGAGAGAGGATCTGCCAGGTTGGTTGGGAAACGGGGCAGGTAACTTTGGGGTACAAGCCAGGGAGAGCTGAGAGCTCTGCCCAAGGCCATGCCGAGCCAAAGCTGTCTACCTGGCATGGTGCAAGACAGCTTCAGCCCTGAGAGATTTAGCACCTCCTCGCCGCAGGACCTGGGTAAGCTTAAGGAAAAGCCTGTGCTGCCGGGAGGCAAGCTGAAATGCGAACGCTGCTCAGCATGCTGCCGCTCACACAGAGGCAGGACAACGTTGAGTTATCCTTGGCATGTCTCCGCCAAGCCAAAGTGATGTTTATAAGGGCGCCCTTTTAAATGAAAGAAAAATATACCCAAGCTGAGTTAAATGACAGATGTTGCTTTAGAGGGAGGTTTGGCGGGGGATGCAGAACAGGATTGTTCTGGCACCATCCAAGGCAGCACTCTTGTGGAGGTTTCTTTGTCTCCATTTTATTTATTTATGTACTTCTTCTGAATTTGTAGTTCTCATTCGGGGCTGTGCAGAGCTTGCGTGGCAGAGGGTGGAAGGGACTCACGATGCCTACTGATGGGGGAACCAAAAATTCGCTATGGACAGCAGAATAACCACGTAGGAGGGTGGGTGCGTATCAGTGGGTCGTGTCAGTGTGAGAGTGTTTGGAAGAGCGACTGCGAAGTGCTTTTGTGCACGACAGAGGAGACGAGTGCGGCGTTCAGTGCAGGCACATGGCTGTGCACACGGGCAAAAGCACCACGTTCCTCCTGACGCGCTCTGAGGCAGCTCTGTTAACATTGCCGGTGGATCAGCAGCAAAGATAACAGAGCCTTCTTTCAGTCCTGGAAAGAGCAAGTATATGCTTTGGGTAAAGGGTCACGGGGAGACAATCAAGAGCCACTCGCACCGACTTTCATCCAAGGAATTTTCCAAGACTTTCCCAGAGATCTATATCGCATCTGCTTAGCATCACCCCCACGGCCTCTAAGCATCTCCTGCTGCAAGGTGCCAAACCAGCTTAGCAAAGCCAGGGGAATACAAGGTGCTTCTAATAACAGCACCTAAAATCCCCACGGGGAGGAACCATTTGTCCTTCATCATTCCTGTAACAGAAAGCTGTACCGGGCTACAGTGAATATCTACGTTCTCTGCATCCACTACATTGGAAAAACCTCAACAGCAGCAATATGTCAGAAGCACCGTTACAACGGGCAAACCCAGCTCGATGCACGGTACGGAGCAAGCAGGGGACAGGGGCCCGGCTCCGCATGCATAGGTGGGGGGAGCATCACTTGCAAGCCCTTTGCTACGCCTATAATTACAGGAATGTACAAATGGATGTCAAGACTGCCCAGATCCAACGTGGCCCAGAAGCTCAGTCTATTAACAGCCAGAGGCAGGGGGGTGAGACCCCATCCCAGGCTCAGGCAGGGACCTCAATGCCCTCCTGCAGCCTCTGTGGGACGTGGACCCCATGCCTCTTCTCCACCCTGAGGGGGACCTGCCTCTCAGTAGGGGCTAGACCTGACGAAGGCTCTCCACACACGTAGATCTGCATCACACCGGAGTCATAGCATCCGCATGTCTGACCCTTTAATTTGATTCATAATTTGGTAGATAGCACAGGAGTTACAGAAAATGTGGCTGGTTCTGAAGTCCAATATAGCAGGAACAGTGTGCACCCTCTGTAACCAGCGGAGCCTGAATACTATTAGTCAGTGCCTGACAGCAACAGAAAATCGGTATAATTGGCATGGTACAGCATGCGGTTATCCTGCAGGAAATTGTACCCTGCTGGATCAAGCCACGATAAAAGAGCCTGATATAACTCCGCAGCTCAATACACCGGGGCCCTACAGCAAATCACTATTATTTGAAGCACAGTAAATATGGGACCAGTTCAAAGGCCACAGCAGCCGGTGAAGAGCGTCCCGCCGACCCCGGCAGGCTTTGGATCAGCCCCCGTAGGACTGCGCGTTCCCGCTGTCTCGAGTCCTCGCCCACGGTTTGCAGCGCACGGGTACATCCCACAGAGCCCCAGCTCGCTTGGGTGTGAAATGAATGCTGCTCGTTTTGGCAGAGATATAGACAGGGAAAGCAGGAGACAGCACGCAGACGGAGAAAATATTTTTTTTCCTTTTTTTTTTTTCCTCTTGACTACGAGTGTTTTCTGTGACAATCCCCACGGCATTCAATACATCAGAAATTAAAGAAGCTTTTATAGAGAAAGATCAGGTGTGGAAAGCTTTAAAGTAAGCACTTTAAAATTAATTATTAGATAACAATGTTTTATCTGAAGCTACTTAGATAATGGCAGATTAACAGCTGGCAGGACTGAAGGTGCCTATTCTGCTCACACAGGCACAACAGAAATATGTGCTTTATCTCATAGCCATGCTGGGTGCAAAACACATTTCTGTGAAGATTTTCATTCACCTTCAAAGCACTTTGAAAACAGAGAGAGCTGTTTGTCCAATTATTCACCCAGCTCCCCCCTTGTCCTCCCTCTTCCTCAGCACTGCAGTTTGAGCAAAAATGCTGGGTACATCCTCAAAAGTGGATGTACCTGCTCCTTTTTTTGCAGTCTTAGACACATTCATTTGTCTCCCTAATTCCTGGCCCCTCGCTCTTCTCATCAAACCAAAGTATTCAACAGCACAAAACTGCCTCAAGAGGCTAGCAAAAAGATTTACCAGATGCTTAAGACACGGAAGCTCATCCACAGTCAGAGAAGCATTTTAAAAACTGCTGTAGATCAACCTTTAATTTTACAAGCTATACAATAACTCCAAGTTTTTTCGGCATGGCCCACAAAAAAAGGAAGGGGGTTGTTTTCTGTTTCCTC
The DNA here is from genome assembly GCA_013400755.1 of Pelecanoides urinatrix. Taxonomy (NCBI): domain Eukaryota; kingdom Metazoa; phylum Chordata; class Aves; order Procellariiformes; family Procellariidae; genus Pelecanoides; species Pelecanoides urinatrix. The sequence continues at coordinate 423,236 of VZTQ01004773.1, forward strand.
GGGCAGCCGCATTTACATGAAGAGTAATCTCCAAAACGGTCACCGATCAGTCAAATCCCTGGAAGCACTTTGAGGACAACCTTCCCGCAGAGCTGGGGCTGCAGCATGGGGCTCAGACACCCACCAGCAGCAGGACAGGCTGGCCCCAGGACACTGGGATGAGGAAAGCATCCAGGTCCTGCCTTTTTGGAGGCCTGAGGAATAAATTACTATGTCAAGGCATGGTGTCAAGAGAGAGATATCAAATGCTTTGGCTGTTGGTGCTACTACAGCAATGAGAAGAGATTAAGTAGACAGATGCCTAGAAACCAAGACCATATACGTCAGGCAAAAAAGGAATCTGAATCCTTCCCTAGGGGAATGGATGCCACCATCACTGATTTTTTTAGGTAGGAGTCATCCTCGAATGTCATCGTTTATGGAAACGTTACCTTGGCATCCAACACGGGCCCTTTCAGAAGAGCTTGGTAGTTTAAGCTTTCTCGCAAATGGACACTTTTCCACCTTATGAAGTCACCGGCCTTTTTAATTTCTCTCTCCATCCCAGACAGAGCAAGGACTGAAATCCCTGTGGAGTGTGAGGAGGAGGGCTTGGCCCAGCGGTGAGACTGGGAGAAACCCATACTGACACAGTGCCCGCACTGGCTCTTGGTCTCATCTCCCACAAGCAGTGAAATTTATTCCAGGTTTTTGTTTTCTTTCTCTTCTTTTTTCCCCCCCGAATGATCCTAAGTCTCCGATGGGACTCCAAATTTTGTTGTATTCCAATCAGCAGCAAGAGTCGTGGCTTTTGGACTGCAAAAAGCAGAGTGAAAAAGCAGACAGCGGTGGAGAAACAACACACAGACGTCCTAGTGCCAGCACTGATGTCACGCTCAACAGATATCTGAAAGAATTTGGTGGCTTGGTATCATTTACTCCCAGAAGCAGCAGCTATCCAAAGTGCACGATTTGCAGGAATTCTGGTCTTTACGTGCCCGACAAGTGGAACAAACTCTGGTTTGTATCTCACGCTGCAGGGACAGGATGGGTTGAAGTCTCCTGGACTTTGGGAGTCCAACTGCTTTTCGGCAATTTAAAGATCAACTTTACTGGCTCAAACATGAACCCCCCCCTCCCCAGGAGGTGACCTGAATGGAGGGGTAGGACTTCACGGGACAACACCAAGTGGGACCCCCCTGTGTCTCTGCAGAGGGTCGGGCTCGCTCAGGCTCCCTCCTTACTCCCTCTGCAGGGACATGGTCCGCTGGCAGCGAGGTGCTGGGCCAGTCTGATCTCACAAGTCAAGGGCAGGGATCCGCTACAGGCTTCGCAGAGAGGAAAAACATCAAAAGGCATCAGCAAGTGACACTAGGAGATGCTGTCCCCTTCTTATCTCTCATGTCAGACACCGCGCCAGCAGAATTAGGGGTGCACTGCTGAGGCTGGGGAGGGGGCCAGGCTCCCCTTGGACCACAGGGACCTGATCGCATCTGTCCTGCACCCTCCTCCAGCGATGTGCCCCCACCCCAGCCCGTGCGGTGACCGGTGCAGCTGAGCAAGGGCTCCCAGCAGAGAGCACCCCGGTGCTCCCACCATGGGAAGGGCTGGTTTCCAGCGGCGGTGGGGAGCAGCGGTGGGGAGTGCTGCTGGCGCCGGGTGGGTGCACGCTGCTGCAGCAAGGCACCACGCGGCGCTTGCACCAGCCACCGCCAGCGTTTCTGATGCCAGCAGGATGGCGTGAGGCACAGGCTGGCGTGATGCAGAGGCTGGCGTTGCTTTTCTCCACTACGAGAGCTGGTTTAATTAGCTCCTTCGCCTCAAAGAGAACACACATACTTTCAGGATGAAGAGGGACCACTGGCAGGGCTGGGGATGCTGGGAGAAACTATCCTGCAGGATAAGTAAGAACACTCCTACTCCTGTTATTCCACAGCTTTACCAGTGTATTATCCACGTTATTCTCAGCAGGTAAAACTCAACTGGGCTGACAGCGGGCAAAAGACATCCAAATCATGTCCTGCTTCTGCGCCATCCAGTAAAAGAGGATCAAATAACTTACGGCTAATTATGTACCTGACAGACTTCACATTCAGAAGTTCTCTCTTTCCAGATGCTGAGATAAATATTAATTAAAAAAAAATTATTCATCATTTTTTCTTCCATCAGTTACCTAAGAAGGCTTGTTACTCAGCCACTACTGTTTTCTGTACAGAAAGCTTTCTAGCAAGTGTCACAGCAGTAGCCAAAAAGCACAGTCTGCTCGCATGGTAGACCGAGAATCACCAGCCTTCTGGTCTGATCCTAAGCCCATTTTGAAGCCAGTGGGACTCCTTAAATCAGGTCCTAGGTGATTTGGCAAATTTACAGACGAACGCTTGGTTCTGAGTAACAAAGTAGGAGCTGTTCAGAGCTCCCGGTTGCTTTAGCTTTCTGTTTCTTCTGGTGGTCCGGGATGTCTCTCCACATACCTACACCTTTGGTTGCTCACTCACTCCTCCCTGATACAGTATCTTTTTTTTTTTTTTTTTGGTGCATAATACGTATTGTCATTTTGCATTTCTTTAAAATAAATTCAAACTCAAGAACAGAAAAAGCAGCACAGTCCAGACTACGTAGATGTATTTCTAAGAAATCCAGTGTCTTTGTGTTTGAAAAAGAGCCTGCCTTGAATTTAAGAATATACAAATAACTTTGAAGCTGATCATTCAAGATCAGAGAGGAGCCTTCTGCCTCCGGGCAGGGGAGAGCCAGTTCCCCCCACCCCTCCCACCCCGCCAGCAAGCACAACTCTCTTCTCAGCAGTGAAGCCCATCCTAAGCCTCGCCAGCTCAGCTTCCCCATCATTAAGACGATGTAGCAAATTAAACCTGGAACCAAGGGCTCTGTACGCAGCATGCATTCTGCATGTGACCTAGCGCGGGATATTCAACAGGCACGCACCTCGTACCAGGTTTTCTAATAGCATTTGTCACTGGTCTCCTGGTCTAGTGCCACAGGTTGGGAATAGGTAAATTGCTAAAGTCATAATCTGAAAGGGAAACGGGGAAAATCCTGTGGCCAAGACCATGAATGACTGTATCCTGGAGAAACATTTGGCAGGAAAACAGGGACCCATATTCTGTGGCTACCCCAGCCAACCCCAGCCATCTGGCCACCCTAAAGCAATCCCCTCTTTGCCTTGCTTCACGTATGCAAAGGACTTGGAAAGCAGGCGCTGCTTAGCATTGACCACAGCAGACAAGGGAAGAGCTGAGACACCAACAGACACAGCCTGACGCATCAGATTAGTGGAAGAAAGATGCTGCCGTACAACGCGGCTGTGCCAGTACTTCTGATAAGCGTCTCATACCAGCTTTAAATACAAGTGGCAGACAGACAGACACACACACCCGCCAAGCTGCGGTACATAAATACAACCAAGCAGTGGCATCTATATTCTTTTCTCCAGCATTTATTAAAGATCAGCTTTTCCCTTGATACTCCCAGTTGAAACAGATCAAACGGTTCCACAGGAATGAGTAACTTTTGAGATGATCAAAACATAAAGAGAAATAATCACCGGTGTTTCTCACCACAGACTTAGCTGGCTGGCTGTGGGATTAATTTTCCTCAAAAAGAAGAAAGAAATTGTACCTTATGCTGAAGCACTAAAGCCACCAGGTACACTTTTCCTTCTCATGACCTTCTCTAAATCAGTTCATCTGCACCACGAAACAGAAGTCAACAAACTCATTGAACTACTAGTGTAATGTATTTGCCCCACAACACATTTTGCCCCTCAGTTAATGAATATGGGGAAAAAAAAGGACAGATATGGGAACAGTTCACTGGCACCACTTCGGAGATCGCAGTCACCTTCATGCTCTGGGCAACTGATGTATTAACGGTGTATTAGAAGTGACAAGTTTCAAGAATTCACGCAACGGGGACAGTCCTCATTTGCCATAATAAAGCAGACTGGGAAAGCATCCATCGTGATGCTATTAACTGGATCCTGAACCCAGTTGTCCATCCTGTGACATGGCTCTTTTGCATCCAGAAAGAGATATGTGGGTACCAAAGTAGCGTAAAATAACTACAATCAGCAAGTGCAAGGTGGCCATAGCCACGTCTCAGAGTGAAGCAAAGACAATTTCTTCTGTGCATTTTCCTTCTCCTTTCATGATTTACAAAAGACCCAGTTATTTTCTCAGCTGGATTCATTTCAAGCAGGTATTCAAAGTACACTCCGATTTTTGTCACTCAGTTTGGACTGGACACCAGTGTCAGATGGGATTGCTACTGATCCCCAACTGGATGAAACACACTCAGACCTGGATTTCTGATGAAAATTTTCACACATGCAAACTGACACATTTGCTTCCTGCAAGTAACCGCTCACAGTAGCTTTTCCCAAAGGCATTCCTGCCAGCAAACGTATTAGCTTAAGTATTTGGGGATTTGACCACAAAGAAGGTCACAAAAAACAGAAGACGCAAACGCAACATTTAATTTGACAAATATTTACCAAAGAATGGCACCCAGCCTCTGTGGCAGCCATCCCACAGTAATTATACTCCTTGCATCCGTGTCTAATTTAGAAAACCTGAATGGAAGGAAATCGTCAGTATTCTTTTGGGGAAACAAAATTTACCTTGAGTAAAATCTAGCTCATGCAACCAGCCACCAAAAGCCCCGCCAAGCTCCCAGACAGAGCTTAAGGACAAATTTTGCCAGTTGTAGGCTACAGAAGTCCCTGTTTAATAAGTGTTGACTCATCAGTAAGTCCCTGGCAGCAGTCTGAAGGGAAAGCGTGGCAGGTTTTGAAAGGCACCCGTCTGAGGGAGCTCACAGATTTGTACTTGTCACTGATGACAGTGAGAAACCTTTCAAAGGGTACTCTGAGAAAATTGGTTTATGTAATTATAGAGATTCATGGTTCCGGGAGGTTCATTGCTCTCCTGGAGCTCTCGGCACAGAGGAGTCAATAGAAGAAAAATGTAACGTCGTCTTTGGATGGAGACTGTGTGATCATACCCACCAGGTAAAGAGAGTGACCAGCTTCAAAGTTTGGTTAGGTGAGAATACAGCAACCCTTCCCTTGGAGGAGACTGCGGGAAGAGCCTCACGGCGGCAAATCACCCCGGTGTGCACCCCATCAGAGCTGGGAACCAGCGACCACATTATTTCCATGGGGCAGATAGAAGCAGCTCATTATCGAAAGCACTGAGTTTGCCAAGACTTCTCATTAATGGTGCACATTTATGCGGTTAGTCTGCAATGATTTTCATGGTTTGAATGTATTAAAGGCAGCGTGTTGAGGTCTCATTCAGTGGTAGGGTGTCTAGAGTAAACGTCTCAGCTATAAACCGCAAGAGTCCTAGCCACAGCCCTGAATGTCCCCAGTGTTGTATAACCTTAAATTCATCATTTAAATAGCACCCTAACTGAGATTTCAATGAATCAAACATATGGAAAATAAATGTCAAAGTCCATCTATGTTATTTTGTGTATACACAGGGCAGAAATAATGAATCCATAGAGATGTAAATCAAGGACTTTTAAAACCAGACCTGTCATTGCCCTGTCAGGATGACAACAGGATGTTGTGCCCCCAACTCCCACACTTTTCTACCAAGTCTCAGATGTAGAGTGATTTTTTTAAAACACTCTGGTTCCTGAAATCCCCAGACTGTTGGAAAACCTTGTCTTTCTCTTAAAATATACATACTATTAAGTTTCTAGCCCCTCAGGTTGCACAGCTTAGCTCATAAACGTGACAAAGAAGACAAAGAGAAATCCGGGTCTATTTTCTCATACCGTCTTGTGCTGCCTAAGCCAGACCCAAGCCAGACTTCTGGCTCAGCTCAAGGCTGATGCTCCAGCTCCTGAGCACCCACGGAGTCACTGCCTGCCCTCGCCCCCTGACTCAGCACACACATCTTGAGAAAGCCTTGTGCCAAAGACAAGGGCGGGATAAAAGAAACAAGGTAACGAAAAAGAGCAAACTAAAAAGGCCATTTGGGGTCTTCCTGATGCAGGAAGACAGCAAATTCTTGGAGAAAGTACCACCAGAAAGGACCCAAATCAAAACCCTGTGATGGGAGGCTCGCGGACTGCAAGGAATTTGAAAAGTTGGCTTTCAACTGCACTTATATGTTGATTATAACATATAGGTGCATACAGTTGGAATGAATAACACTCTGAATGTAATGCCTGAGCTCTGGGCCAGGGCAGCAGCACCTTCCTGGATGGGAAGCTTTGCCCCGGCTGTGGGCCTTGCTCCCCAAGGCAGGAGACTGAAAAGTCTTCACGTAAGCACCCTGCTGAGCTTTTATCTAACTGGAAATGTTCCTTCTGTTATTCTGAACAGTCTGTCCACACTTCATGGCATAAACTGCTTTAGAAATTACAGCCTGGAATGTAAAACCGGGGCAGGCTGGCTGCTAGCCCTGGCTGCTCCTTGCAACCTCTTTGCCAAAGGGTATCTGGTGTCGGCAATAGAAAGAGGGGCAGAAGCACAAAAAAAGGAAAACTTCGCTCCAACAGCCATCCATGCTACTGACCAGGACCGTCTGCTTTGTGCCGCGAAAGAGGGGTGGACAGAGCCCCCATTTCGGACAAAACAAGTCCTCCAGCAATTCTTCTATAATATACACTCCCCTCACATTTCCACTCCACATCTGGATTTTGCCCCAACGTCATAGAATCACAGAATCACAGAATCATTAAGGTTGGAAAAGACCTCTAAGATCATCAAGTCCAACNCTGAGCCTTTTGAAATGGCTTCTCGATCCGTCAGCATCGAGGTGAAAAGCACGCAAGACTATTTTGGGTGAGAAACACTCAGAGCTGCTGCTGCAGAGTGGGTTTGGGGAAGGCTGCCCGGGAGCCGAGCACAGGGCAGCGCATGGACCGTGAGCGTATCTGCCCCAGCCTCGGCAGCAGGAACAAGCAGGATACGTGTCAATCCATCCCAAACGCGGCCAGTGCATGGGAACGCAACCAAATCAAGCAGTCTGGTCCAAGGCCTGGCCTCCAGATGTTCCCAGATAAGATAAACAGCTTTGCACCACAGTGATCAGATTTTTCCTCCCCTGTGCTCACTCCTAACTTATCAAGGCTTAAGAGGGCTAAAGTGCCTCCACATTAATAGTGTTCATATGTAGTTACCTATCCCATACTGAGGCGGGGGGGGGAAAGCAGAGCCCAGCTAAATCATGATAAAGGGTTGCATTCCTCAGCTCCCGTGATGGCCCCTGTTTTATCAACATTCTAGCCAGAAAAGAGGTTTTGGCCCCAGCTGATATGCAATAATTATCTTGACAGCAGTACTTGAAGGACATATCTTCTATATTACTCCCTGTGTTTTTAACATTAAACTCTCTACCACCATATTTAAGGCCAACAGAGGGTTTACAGGACAAATGCCAAATACGTTAAAAAGGTTTCATCACATGAAATTACATCTTAAGCACTAACGAGAACAAATGAAAAATTGGGTGAAGGCAGATGCCAGAGTGATGAAGCTAATACTGGAACTCTTTATCTGCACAGAAGAATGACCGGGTAGCTGCTGATTTGATGTGTAGCAATTAAAGAGTAATTTACACAGTGCCACTTAGTGACAAGTATAATTATGTCCTACTCAGGGTACATATCAGACAATAATTGCCTCCAGCTGAGCTGGAGTTTGTAACCCACTAAAAGGGACTGCAATGATATGACCAAACATGCATTTCAGCTAGAAATTTTATGTCTAACCAGAAGATCACAGGAGTTGCTCACAGCTTTTTGAAGAAAATTGCAATAACACCTTGATCTCCTCTATATAAATAATTGCATTAATCTATGCACAGATCTATAACAAAGATAAGAAGGTACAGAAGAAATGATGAGATTTCTGGGACAGATCATACAGGAAGTTGTTCAATTCACAAGCCTCTGGTGCCTAAAGCTTTAAAAAAAAATTTTAAAAAAGGCACAGCAGTGCCAGATATGGCCAAAGTTGGGTAGACAAAGGATGCCACTGGCCTTGTGGGTGCCCTCTAGAAACCTAAGGAACACCTACGGGAACCACCTGGCACATATAGGGACACCCTTATTTAGACTCTGCAGTGTCTTATCTGGGCTATGGTCGCTCCAAAAGCCATCAGCTACTACTCCCAGGATGCTGCTGGAATTAATTTTTATTAGCCCTCATTGACATAAAGCCCCAGAGCACCGAAACCAGCTCCATAGCCTGGCCTGTAACACTTGCATGAGAAATAAAGTCTTCTATTAAGCTGCAGACAGGCTCGAGCTCTTCCCTGGAGCAGAAGTGCTCAGCTACATGCTACCAAAGAGACCTTCAGAGTGGCTGTAGCTTTGAAAGTATCCCCAAACGTTTTCAATTAGAAGGAGGAATTACAAATGTAATGGTGTTTTGGAGCACGTACTCAGTGTTTCTCCCCCAGACTCCGCGGGCTGTTGGACTGGCTTCAGCTGGGAATTGCAACGTGAAAGGGCACGGGGTGAGGGTGTGGGAACGGGAGATGTGACTGTAGCAGCATCACTGAGGGCCAAGAGAGAAAGTTTCTGTTTAGTTTGGTTTCAGAAAGTTTTGGGACAGTGTGGCTAGTGCCCTAACAACACAACTCAAAGCTAAGTAGGACCTAGGCCACACACAGAGATTTGGGAGTTACAAGAAATGCCAAGAATTTCTCCAAAGGGAATAAAGTCAAGTCTACCCTTTCCCCCACAGCTGACCTCATTTACCATCAACATAAAACATGCAGTGACATGAATATTCATGGTGAACCCAAAGCAAGCGTGAAGTGCTGTGCAGCGCAGGCTGCGGTGCAACGCTGAGATACTCGAGCCCGCAGGGTGCCAGGCTCCGTCCAGCTGCGCAACCCAGGGCGGGCGCGCGCTCCTCGGGGAGCAGCACCCAGACCTCCAAACTCAGGGCTCAGGCTCGCCCTCAGCACATCCTCCACCCCTCCACACCAAGAAACCAGCAGCCTACTTGTCTCTATTGGTGTTAAATTCTTCTGGTTTGGGGTGTACTTGTACAAGTGGCAGCTGAGTTGCACTGAGCAGCAAGAAGCACAAAAATAAAGCAGGACTACAGCACAGGTCATAAAAGCTGAGCTCAGTAACACCTTGCATTGCAAACTAAGCAGCCTTATGGCTTCTCCTAGATTTTATCAGCCTGTTCAGGGGAACAGCAGTGGTACTAGAGGTAGTTTTGATGAACTACCGTGACGTGACTCAAATGTGCAAGTGTAGAAATGCATCAGAGTGTGGGATGTCAGTTCAATGGATAATAAAAGTCACTTTAAATGAAAGCTCAAGGCATCTTCTCACACTTATTTATCTTCTTCCTCCTCTGACGTGAGGGTGAGAGACGGTATGAGTCAAATTTTACCTCTCCTGTTAGTTCTGGTTTCTAACTGGAGAAGGACTCTCAAAAAAACTGATGAAACAGGTGAGGTGACTCAAGAGTTTACCGCACCTACTCATCACCCACCGTGCCCCTGTGCCATGGACCATCCCACAGAGGAGAATCGGCACAACAGGACCCGCAGCTCTAACTCCTCCTCGCTGCCCATGTGAGCGGGGTCCCTGTCCAGGACAGCCGGGGACTCTCCCATCTCTCACCTTGCTCCAGAGGGATGGCCGGTCTCGCTCTGCAGGCAGGACCTTGCTAAGCCAGAGTGGCCAGAACTTCTGTCCCAGCCCCTGGTGCCGCAGGGCAGCTAGATGTCACAGCAGCCTTTTGGGTAGCTCCATAAGGGTACAGCAGGTACTGGGGCAAGACGCGAGGTTTCACCTGGCACTGAAGTTTTCGCTTGTCCTTGCAAGTAAAGGTCTGCTAAGGTTAGCATGGGGTGAGGGATTCCTCTGTGATGATGATGATGATTTTAGGAGGAGTCCAATGACTGCTATCATTAGACCAAGACTGGCTTAGCGAGGGTGGATATAATGTCCTGTGACCCTTCGTACAATGTTCCCATTGTAAAAATAACTTCATGTAGGACTGTACTTCCAGGAAGAAATCCTGGTAACGTACACGGCTCAGGCAGTCCTGTCCCCGAGCTCGGTGGGGATGAACACCCTATTCCTGCTTTTCACCGTCCTGTCTGCTATCTCTGCTTCCCTCACCCAGGGGATGCTCTCGGCACCTGCTCGAAGCAGGCTAACCAGCCTTCCCGGAGGGCTGACGGGGCTTCCCCGGTCACCGCCGGCCGGGCTGCCCTTCCGCACCCCCCTGACCCGGCCACAACAGCCGTCCCCAGCCCTCACGTCCCCAGCCACGGCAAACGCTTCATCACACGCCAGCTCAGCTTTTAGGCCAATCTGGGAGACAACAGCACGCAGGATCCCAGCGTAAGCTCTGGGATGGGTATGTTTGCTCTTACAGACATATCCAGACAAAGCACCTTGTTAACTGTGTTAATAATGTACCCGAAGGTGTCCTGGGCACCCTCCGTAGAGCGTTGGTAATTAACGCATTGCCTTTCACGAGCTTCACAGAAGGCATTTATAATTAACCTCTTCTTTTTTCCTGCTGTATGATGCAAAATCGACTGTTATTCTAGTAAGAGCCCAGGAATACCTATTAATCCACCTCAGCCAAAGCAGGGCAGAAGCAATTTAAAAAACAATTACAGGCAGGAGATGTGAACTCCATTCTCCTTAACTTGAAACACAGCACTGAAGAAAAAAATGCCTCGGCTCCCAGGCACTACGCCAAGGGTAAGCATCATGCGAACCCGCTCCAGCCCACAGCAACTCGGCAAGGCCTTGAACTGGAGAGGACGTAGCAAAACAACTAAAAAACCCAATTATCTAGGACTGATTGTACTTATAATTGCTTGTTTCCAGGTCTACAGTGAAAGCCTCAAGTTCTTCATGCTTTAATCTTGCTAGCTAAAATCTTGACTTGTTCTCCTGTGAGCCCCATCTTGCATTTTGGACCACCTAACGAGTTGAGGCAGAGGAGCTGAGTTTGCTGAGCACCACCTCGGAGAACGGGTCAATGGGAAGGAGGAGGCTGCTGCGGGGTCTGCTGCCGGGGCTGGGAGAAAACCCAGTGCCAGCCTGCAAAGGTTTTGCCTGTTTATGAAGCTTATGCTACCTACTGCGGGCTTTGAGGAGGAATATCTCTGACCTGCAGGACACGCACAAACCACTTTTCTTTGAGTGGATGTGGCAGTGAAGCTATTCCCACATCCAGCACAGACTCCTGAGTGATCGCAGGAGGTAAAAGGATATGCCAGAGCGGAGATCTGCAGTAGGCAAGAAAACACACAGTACCTTCGGATAAAGTACAAAATAAAAGCATATACCAGCAGTGGTTAGAGGCAACATCAATACTGGCTGAAAGTCACGTCGAGAAACCCCCTGAACAAACCGATAGAGTCAGTCAGTAGAAGCACTAACCTCTTGAGATCAAAAAATAACCAGCATACTTAGCAAACATCGTGCTACCAGCTACAGGGGATTTTATCTCAACCCTTGTAGCAGTTGTATGAAAAAAGAAATTTTTCAGTAATTCTGCTGCTTCTATTTCTCCAAAATAACATGTTTATTTTCGAAGTAAACTGCATGCAGCAGCCAGGCCAACACCCCGCCACAAACAAGGGCAAAGCTTGATATTGCTCCAGAAAGCAAAGGGGACTGTGCCACGCTCACGGCTTGCTGGCTCATTGCTGGTGATCGCTGCTGCTGTCGTGGGCTTCGGAGTCTGTCTGGAGCACAAAAAGGTCCAGCAGCCCCCTAAGTCATACATGTTGCCTTCTTTTATGTCTTATGAAAGATAGCTCTATTCAGAACCAATTTAGGAGTTAAACAAAATATGACTCCGATATTAAAGTTGTTAATCATATGAAAGGAAGTGCAGAAAATAACCAGAGAGAGCGGGGCTCCTCTGGCTGTCACGGGACGGGGTCTCTTGTCCTGCAGCACAGGTTTCCTCTGTCATCTTTGACATTATGCTCATTCCTCAGAGCCTTCCTCCCTCTCTGAAAACGGGCCGTGCTTTGCCATGTTCCAGTCTACCAAGGGAAGAAAAGAAATCCAGACACCTGAAAACACCAGTGGCGGCACAAAGGATAATAAAATATTTTCTCAAATGAGAGCCCCGCTACGCTCCCAACACTGAAGACGTCTCTACAACCGCAGTGGCATCGGCACAGAAAAGTGAAGCAACTTTCCCAAATTCACTCAACAGGGCAGTGGCAAAGCTGAAACGCGATCCAAAGCCCCAAGTCCCGGTCCAACACCCCAGGTACCGAGCCACGTGTTCGACCCGGTGCCAGGGGGCTGGCGGGACAGCTAGCGCCGGCCACAGCCTCGCTGGGAAGGGAAGCAGCATCAAGCGGTAAAAGGGTTTAAAATTTCATTATCACATTATTCCCTGCAGTATCTAATATTAAATTAATCCCTGTCTGTCCAGAGCAGCTAAGTTCATCCTCTAGATAAATTAGGTCAGCAATAGCCTGAATTAAAAAAAAATATATCTGATTGAGTGTTGAAAGTTTCTGCCATGGCTGATGACTCTATGAATTATTCATCCCAGCAGCAGCTCTGCATTGCTCAACAGAAACATTCCTACAGTCAGGAAAGCACTTCACCAGCAAAGCAGGGCAAAATAAGCCAAATTCCCCCAAAACGTGGCAGCAGGGCCACACCCTGGCCCGCCGTACAGCATCCCTCATGGGCTGCATCCCTGCCGACCGACCGCCTTTGCCCTGTTCAGCAAGAAGAGCATTTGCCTTTGAAAATCTGGCCTGCAGTTTTAAAAACAGCTAAGAAATTCCACTGTGGCTTTTTTTTTCACACTACCAAGAGCGGATTGCTGCAACAGTCATTGATAAAGTGACTCAAAGCCTCTGTGTAGCTACAGAAGAAAAACGAAGAAGTAAAACCTCAGCTGTTCCGAAATCTGAAGAAGCTGCTGCAAAGACCCACATCGAATCATTTACAGTTTGTAGCTACATGCAGTTTAGCTGGTCCTACAAGATTTTTAAATGCCTCCTAATCTAGCAATGGATTATCTTTTTACCTTACACAGATGAATTTTAAAAATCATTTTGATGGCTAGGCAATTCTCTGCTCCCAAACGTATGTGCCTCTATTACAGAGAACCCTGAAAACATGCCCTAATGTTTAAAAATTACCTCTTCGGAATAACACAGACCTGGTGGTCTTAGAGCTGCGCAGCTTTTGCTTTAAGTATTAAACTATCCTCCAGGGCTTAAAAGCCACAAGTTTTGAGATAAAAGAAAAGATGCTCTCAAAGACATATTTAATTATTAGTAGATGGAAGAATTAAAGATACTGGATGGGAGATAAGCCCTCACAGCGACAGAAGCTGTTTTCTAGTTCTAGGAGATAATAAATTGTGCTATTGGTCTGTGGTTGGGCTTTGCTGGTAACAGATCACATATATTTTCTTGCAAGTTCAAATAACACACAGAAAACCAGCCACAAGCTAGTCACGTTGCCAAAACGCATCTTAAATAACACACCAGAAAACGGCCACAAACTAACTAGTCAGGGTGCCAAAACGCATCAAATGTTAAGCAGCCTGTGGTCTTCAGGATGTCAGGGGGAGACAGACCGTTTGATGATGGCTTTTCTTGAGAAATTTCAGGGCTTTGCATGCCCTGAAACAGCCATGCTGCTGCAAAGGGAAAACAGCATTTGGTTAATAGCGATCATGATTTGTGGAGCCATTTTACAAAACTCTCTCTCGGAGATGGGTGTAAGCGATGTAAAAAATTCCGAGCTGTTATGTCTCAAAGGCAAAGAAGGCAAATGCAAGGCTACGTGCGGCAGAAGCTGGCTTCAGCAGCACTGGCTGGGGCAGCCGCTGCCCACGCCTCTGCTCACGGGTACGAGGGACATCAGGAGGAAACACAGGTGAAAAAGGAAGAGGGAGAAAATTATGAAAATTGGTGAAAAATAGCATCTCTGGAGAAGAAAAGCAGCTCAGGATCGCTGGTTCTCAAGGCACCCCTTACACCAAAGCAAATCCTTCGCCCTTGTGAGCATAAAGCCGCAGCACACGCCGGTGACACGCAACAGGAAAGCCGACAGCCGGCGGTGACGCGTGGTACACGGGCGGTGCACGCGTGTCACCACGTGTGCCAGCACGGCCCCACTGGTGCAACGCGCCTGGTCGTTCCGTAACCACACGCATGACTAAGTTCTCATCTGAAAGACAACTCAAAGGAAAACAGCAGGATCCAGCTTCAAATAACACCGGTGAGTCAACCCTGCCGGATGCCAGCCGGCGGCTGCGGGGAGCCTCGGTGCTGCTTCACCCACTAAGCCACCGGCGACGATCTCAGCTGGGAGGACGGGAGCTGGGTTGGAACCGCGGTGCTGGCCTTTGCACAAATCGTCGTGAGGAGGAAGAGCTGAGGGAACAGTTCGTGCCTTCACCTGCTATTTCCAGCCCTTACACAGCTCCAGAGCAGCAGCGTGGTACCCAGCCCACAGGCACACAAGAGGGCTGTGCTGTCGCTCGGGAGGACTCATGTTACTGTAATTCTTCTGTGTTGAGAAGAAATGGAAAACAAAACTCCATTTTCCTGAAATGATCCTCACTCTCCGTACTTGCTCGGTATCCGTGGCATGTGGGCACCACACCAGCTCTAACGGGGTCAAGGATAGACACGCTGGCTCTGAGAGGCTTTCCTTCCTTCTGGTAAATCAATCCCAGCTTGACCTGCCGATAAAAGTCGGCAGGCACAAACACACCGAGCACCAAGGGGGTGGTGGTTAGGACAGACAGGGAGCACTGCCTGCAGAAAGCTTCCAATAGCCTGGCCGCAGCAGCAGACAACGCATGCTGTCCCATCGCTTTGCATTTTTACTTCTGTCATACCTGGAATTTCTCAACAAAGCAAGAATAAGGCAAAGGAGGAAAGCAGCAGACCGGGGGATCCCTCTGCTGGCCTCTGCTGCTTAAACGTGCCATGGTGTACCCTTCTGCTTAAATGAGCATCCCCTTTGGAGAAGCAGAGATTTCATTAAAAGCAGCAAACAGTTACTGTGTGCAACCATTTCTCCCGTTTTAACATGGATGCCAGGTCACAAATGTGCTGTGTCCTTTATTCCTCAGCTCTGTTTTCACTCATCATCTCCAAGTTTAACCCTCCCTGGAATTAGTAAAGCCAGAAGCATATCACTGCACACGCTTCTGCTGAGAACTGGGAGTAGCTGACTCGTCTCAGGTGTTATCAAGGCCCGTGGGTCGGACGCAGGCCTAGACAGACCCCGAGGCAGCGCAGGCGGCGAGGCTGCGACAGAGCTACCACACGCAAATGATTTTGAGTGGAGAGAGAAACAGAGCAAGATGAAAATGGAGAAAACAGGAGACGGCCAGAGAAGGAGGCTGAGGACACAGTTAACAATATGAGGAAGACAGCATCCTAAAAAGTTACCATAAAATAAGGGTCCCGTGCTCGGTGACCGGTACTCTCGGGGCATTTTTCCGAGGTGGCTGCAGCCCCCAGCCAGGCAGGGGTTACAGCTCGCCCTGACGGACAGAACTGGGTGCCCCGGAGCTGCCGCAACTCTGAACTCACTTAAGAGCGAGTCATCTGCTAGGAAGATAAAACCACATGGAGTGACAGCGAAGAGTTGTGAGGATTCCAGTCAATTTGACAACTCCGATGCAGTTTCTCAGGCCCATCCTCTGAGAGAGCAGGAATAAGCTAGAAAGGGAAAGCTGATCCCTGGTGGGTCTCCATCAAGACCCAGAGATACAGCAGGAATAGAGTTGGTCCGGTACATTTACAGCTGCCTTTTAATTTATATTTACAACTATCTTTCTAATTCCGCTAATCCCAAGGGGACAGTAAAGATCACAGCTAAGCTGTATGTTAAGCTTCCCAGTGCAGAGCTCTACATAGGCACGACTCCTAACGGGCAGTCTTAACTGCGCTAAGTCTCTGGGACATACTAATGTTCAGTTTACCCCCCAAAAAACACAAAAACCCAACTAAACAACAAAACCCCTCAAGATTAATGCCATTCTTATTGGCTGCTTTGTGATTCATTAAGGTTATGGTTAAACACTTGCAAGCAAATATGAGTTTACAAAGTTCATCTCTCAGCTTGTCTTCACAGCAAGGTTACTCGAGTAGTTGCAACTATCCCAGGTCACAGATGCAAAGGCTGCAAAGGAGACCAGGAGTCTGGTTGGTGTGACAACCTGAATTTAAGTGCCTCTGTACCCTCCTATGGATGCTACCCTCTAAAGGAAAAATGAGACTTCCTGGCAGGATTCATTGCTATGTTTAATTCTCTCCAACATAAAGATTAAGCAAAATACTTTAAAAATTGCTCCCGTTCCCAGCGTGGGCTCCAGCTCCAAGGGAATGCCTTGCTCCATACTAAATGAACATCATGCCCTTTTTTCCTCCAAACCCGCTGCGAAAGCGTGCTCTCTCTTGAGTCACGGGCTGGTTTTATGAACTGCCAAATAATTGAAAAACCTTCACCTCAGGCCTTCTGCCCTCAACACGGAAGACCAGCCTTTTACAACACATCACGCCAGTTAACGCTGCAGTGACGATAAGACCTGTGACACCTTGCTGCATCTCATGGGCAGAAAATGAAAAGTCCAAATCTTCTCAAATTGTCAGGAGTCCAGCTCCAAGCATCTACACCCAGGGCTCAGACCAAGCTCGGGTCTGAGCCTCTTCTCACCCAAACGTTGGCCCTTCTGCTGGCTGCACTGACATAGGTCTTGCACTTGCCCCTCACACACTATTTCTTAGCCAGCAGTTGCTCCTTTTCCAGCCCAGGCTCTTTGAGGTAGCAAGCTCTCATATTTATTCATAAATGCAGATCAGATTTCCCAGTGTGGAGCAAGCTGAGCACCCCGTTCCCATGGAAACAATTCAGATGCATTTACATGAATGGGCAATTTTACAAACTGCAGAAAAATCCTTGACATCGTCAACAGTCAAGGGCAGACTCGGGGGCTAAATAAACCAAGTTCTTAAACCTCAGTACCAGCCGTGGGGAGATAAATAGCCCTGCAGCAGGGCAGATAGAAGGGAGTCAGGATTTCCACTGATGCTGTCTGAGCAGCCACAGTCGGAGCAGTGGGATACAGCAGATAAGAGTAACATAAGCAGAAGGTGCCTGGAGAATTTCTTTACCAATAGTTTATTCTACAGCTGATACCAGGTTTTGGACTACTATAAATGGTGGTGAAATCTTCCCCAACACAGACCTCCACTCCCCCACAAAAGGTTCTCCATCACCAGGAACACTTGCACAAGCAATGGGGGACTTTAGAGGGCTGGTTTTCATTTGGGGGTTACAGAACCAGCACAAAGGAGTGAACAGGAGAGTAAACCCCAAGCCAGCGAGGTCTCACAGTGCTCAAGTCTGCTTCGACAGAAACACGGCGGTGTGCAGGGGACGACCCAGCTCTGGGTGAGAGCCTGGCCCCGACCCAGCGGTCCAGCACTCAGTCCAAAAACAAACCCGGGGGCTTAAGGGGCTTAAGCCTTTGCCTGGTCTGTAAGGAAATTAAGACTGAAAAGAGCAAGTGCATGTTAATCAGTACACATCCCTTGGTCACTAGAAGAGTGTTTACTGAGATAGCGGGAGTCTGGTCTCAGTGCTGATGTCTGGTGGCCTTTCAGGAGTGTTAGCTACCAATACACCAAACAGCTCTAAGCAATGACCATGTTTGCAAAGTATCATTTCTAGCACTTTTTCTGCCACCTCAAAATGGATGTCCAGTCCGCACTGGTCCGCCAGTGTGTAAGGCGGGTCACCCAACCCTGAGTTGGATATCCAGAGAGAGAGAGGAGCCAGCCTCTTCACCGGCTCCAGAGCACTCCAGTTGTCCCATTTATGTGCCAATCTGGCTTTACGTGGCTAGATTAGATGGGGTGAATCTCACCCCAGCTCTCAGCAGAGCAGATACTGCCGATATCGTACGGCTGTGAAGAGCAGGAGAGCCACAAACAAGTCCAGAGACAAACTGCTCCGAAACGCACACCAGCTTTCTGCAGCGCAACACCATCCCGCGCTCCTCTGCCACGGACCCCAAAGGACACCAGTGCTGGAGAATCATAGAATCACTAAGAATGGAAAAGACCTCAAAGATCATCAACTCCAACCGTCAACCCAACCCCCCCATGCCCACTAAACCATGTCCCCAAGCGCCTCATCTACACGTCTTTTAAATCCCTCCAGAAGAGGCACTAAAGGCCATTCTTAGCTGAGGCTGCTGACTCTGCCGATGCTCTGGTCCTACAGCTCCAGATACAACTCACTGCAGCTTGCATGGCCACCACCATCACACGGATGTCCCCACCAGCTGGGACAAAGTAGCCATGAAAGGGTTCACTAGGCAGATCCAAAGATCATGTTCCCAGTTCCCAGCTAACCTCATTCAAAATCCCTCATACTTTGGAAAGCTTCTTCGGAGGCAGGGAGGATGGGCTGTAAGCAGATTTCAACTCAGTCTGCCAGCTGTTTTCCTCCTTTCATTGATGTGTTTTATTGGGCAGTGGAACGATGAGACTCTTACTTCCTTCAGCTGGGATTTCAACAGCAATTCTGCAAATGCCATCTTATAAAACGGAGAATTTCAAAGCAACAGATTGCCAATGTTATCAGATTTGGACAGCACTTGCCAAATAACACATGCGGTTTTTGGAGATGTGACTGTTCTAAGCGGCAAAACAAGTTTCAATTCTTCAGTAGGGGAAAAAAAGGCTTTCCTATGAGAGATAATTCCCTTATTTGCATATCAGCTAAGGATCTTTTGACATTCATTTTAAAGCTGCTCTAGAAAATTCTTTTTGCTGTGAAAAGTTTGAACTGGTCGCACTCCAAACTGCACAAAGAGCAGATTGTCTCTGCAACGCCAGCCAGCGCTAACCAAGGGGGATCCAAGCTCAGGTTTTGCATATGGGCTTCTGCACTGTTCGCTCCAATTTACAAACCAGAAAGTATTTTGTAAACTCCTTTAAATCATATACAAGTGTCAGAACTACTTCAAATTATATACAAGTGTCATCAAATTTTAAATTGCTCATGGATAATTCACTACAACGAAGCAAAACTCATCATATGAATTTTTGGGCAAAAGTAATTGCTCCCATGGGTTTGCAAACATGCCGTAAGTCATGAAAACTACTGGATATTGCACTTTGGATTAGTCCCAGCCTCACCCATAGTACTGAATTGGTTGTGGCTCTTATATAAACACGGAGAGCAATGATTTCCTAAATACTTTTGACCTGAGAGCTACCCTCAGAACCTGTCACAGATCGCTACGTGCTGTAAGCACCAGGCAGATTTGCAGCCCCCTTACTGGGATGTCAGAGACCACTTAGAGTCCACAGTTTGGAAACCACTTGTTTGTACCAGAAGAGCTTTTACTCCTTGAAATCAAGGTGAAATGAGCAGCCGGTAGCTTGCGGTGGCTGATAGCAGGGCTTGGTGCTCGTCCCCGCTGCAGGGTACGAAGGGTTGCCGAATCTCCTCTCTCCCTGGGGCTCCTACCCACGCAAGTGCTTTGCCTGACATCGACCCTTTTTCCACCTGAATTCTGTACAGCTGTTGTTTGCCACTAGATCAGACCTTAATGCATCAAGTGTTCCTAATTTGGGGGGGGGGGGGGGGGGGGAACACAAAAACACGACATTTNGAATCAGAATAAACCAAAGGCTTTAATATATGATGATAACAATTATCAAAATGCAATAGCAAATAAACAACCCTCCGGTAATGGGTTTGATCTGCAACTCCGTAAGAGTTTGCTAGCCTAGAGTTCTGAATTTGCATTGATTGCTTTTTGCGTATACCCAGAGGCTCCTGCAACTCCTCATGCTTCTATGCTGAGGCATAACAATTTCCATCTCCAACGTTTCTGAGGCTCCAGAGTTTTAAGGAAACAGGCTTTGCAGGTCTTTTCAGGTAAGAGACTGTCACCTACTGCGGAGGGGCAATGGAAGGAATCCCTGCAGCCACACCGGAGCCCAGCTTGCTGCTTGAGGACCATGAATCGTGATTCACATTTACTTAAAGGGAAACGGACAAAGACATCACACAGTGCAACTGGAGCTAAAGGAGATGCATTTGTTTATGTCTGTGGTAAATCTAGTCTATACATAAAATCTATTAAATTCTTCATCAAGCTGCAGCAGAGATTTCTTTAGCACATGCCCATGATGTGCAGGGAGGAAAGATTCCAGGCGCACTCCCCAGAAACGAAGTCTGAGACTCCTCTTTCTGCTCCTTTGGGACACGCTCAGAGGCTGTTTGCGATGGCTGTTGCCTGCGATCTTGAATGCTAAACAGTCTTTAAAGTTGCTGCCAGGTTTCATTTCATAGACTCAGGCCACTCTGCTGCTGACAGCACAGCCCCTGTACAGCGCATGAATGTTTCTACAGCTGCAAGAAGTGTCAAAAGATCCTTTTAGTAAATAGCACCAAGCCCCAAGATTTTGAAGGATTCATCAAGCAGATTTAACCATCCTCTTCCTCCAACTATTTTATTCCTGCAGTGGAAGATCCAGTAGTTACTGCACAGGGCTACGCAGCAGGACTGGTCCGTGCTAATCATGGCTTTACTGCATACTCAATATATGATCTTAGCTCAGACAGCCTCACTGATCTACAGTTTATCTATTCCAAACAGACGATAGGAGTTCAATAATGTGCATAAAAGCATTTATTATGGGCATTTGTATAACAATAGAGTCGTGAGGCATCACTGTGTTCAGGCTCTGCTCAATTAGACTGAGATCGTGACAACAGCTGCCCTAAGAGAATTCATAATCGGAGAGGAGGAGAGGAAGCCGGTGTGCGTCCAGGTGGGGAAGGGCAGCACTGCGACTGGCTTGCGGTGGCAAAGGACCTTGTGGCAGGGTGAGAGATTAAGTTCTGCCATGCTTCCTTGTAATGACCGATTGTCATGGTTTAACCCGGCAGGCAGCCAAATACCACGCAGCCACTCGCTCACTCCCCCCTCTCTCAGCAGGGAGAGAATCAGAAGGGGTGGGAGTGAGAAAAAACTCATGGGTTGAGATAAAGATAGTTTAATAGAACAGAAAAGAGAAAATAATAATAATAGAATATACAAACTGAGTGATGCACAATGCAACTGCTCACCGCCCGCGCTGACCGATAACCAAGCAGCGATCGCTACTTCCTGGATCACGCCTACCGTTCATATGCTGAGCATGACGTCACACGGTGTGGAATACCCCGTTGGCCAGCTGGGCTGGCTGTCCTGGCTGTGTTCCCTCCTCCCAGTCTGGCTTGGTAGCAGAGGGTAGTTGTCCTTGACAAGATACTTAGCAACAACTGAAAACATCAGTGTGTTATCAACATTCTTCTCATACTAAATCCAAAACACAGCACTTGGAAGAAATTTAACTCTATCCCAGCCGAAACCAGGACACTGATCAAGATAATCCCCATGCCTAGAGATCCTTCGCTATTGAACACAACACATTCATGCAGGCAAATGAAAAGCCAAATGCAACATGGAATTATTATCTTGCAATAAGCTGTGTTGGCAGTTTTTTTCAATATTTGTTAAAAAGCCCTCAAATAGCCTCTTACTGTGATCAAACTCCCTATTTCCCCTCCAGAGCTCCCTTACCCAGCCTTTGCCTAAAACAAACACCCGGAGCGAGGCAGGGATAACCCTAGGGCAGGCTGCAGCGGTTGGAAATAGCACCGACCCCTGCGGCCGCTCCTCACCAACACCACAGCAAGCGGGAGCTCAATAGTATCCCTGGTCCCAAGCGAGCCAAACCCAGATGGTGCAGGAGAAATTCATGCTGCTTGCTTTTGTTTTTCGCAAGGCATTGCACTGGCTCTGCGGGATTTCTGAGAGCTCTCTGACCTGTTCGTGCAGCCACTTAGCTCCCAGGCGGAGGCAGTCCCTGAGGAATCACTTTGTGTAATTCAGTCTCATAAACAACTTGCTACAAGAAAAAGATTGCAGGGGAAAAAAAAAAAAAACAACAAACAAAAGAAAAACAAACCAAAAAACCCCAAACAATACAAATGATGAAAAAGATGACGCGATTCAAATCCCCCGAAAGCCTGAGATCTCAGAGGGGGGAAATGCAGAGATTAAAAGGCTTTCCCATGACGACAGTACATAAAACAGGTGATTTCCTTCCAAATCAGTTCACTTGTCCATTATTTTCAGACTATTACTTTGCACCTATTCCACTTAATAGGCCAATTCTTCCTCTCAACTGCAACCTTCAGGGAAGTCATAACCCTCTGTCTGCACTTTCCCCGTCTGCTTCCCTGGGAACAATATCAGCTACAAATCCAGATTTATGACTTGGCTAAGAGAAGAGAGCTAAAGAAAGCAGACAAGGAACAACTTGGTCAAACAAGATATAGCTGTGATCAGTAGCAGAAGTGCCAAGGGAAATGCTGGAGTGGGGGAGAGAGAGATTCGAATGGGCTCTGCACAAAAACACGTGCTGATGTCTGATGCTTTGGTAGCGCTGGAGAGAGACACAAAGACACATCCAGCAAACTTCTACCCTGGTCCAGCCCAACGGCTCTAAGCCCCACATTGTAATATACCCCTCTAGGGAGAAACATGCAGGTTTGGGCATGTGAACCACATACTTCTGACCGTCCCTACAGCCCAAAGCAGTGTTTTGTGCCTGTGACTCCAGAAGACATAGGCTTGCAAGGTTTTGCTGCTTTTGGTGCTTTCCCTAAACCATTCTGGCTGGTCATCCCTTGGTGACCTGCATTACAGCCAGCCTCCTCTTCCCTTGCTACCCCAAAAAAACAGCGATGGGAAAACCTGCACTGAAGGAACAGACCAAAGCCTCTGCAGCCATTGCTCAGTAGAGCTTGTCTAAAACATATATTTTTATTTTATTTTATTTTTTAGATAACAATACTCTCCCATGAGCTCTACAGCTGATGCAGTAAATTGCACTGATATTTGTTTCCCACTCACATCTTTTTCCCTCTCCTCCATGTAAAAACCATCAGCATTTCCTACCAGCTCTGTGCCTTTGACACTTCTCTGTAACATCGTCAAGGAAAGCACTTAATTCTCTTATACGTTTTACACACAGCCACACTCTCGCACACAGCGCAGGTCCATATCACTGCCCAGACGCTGTTGGTGTTTTGCCACCAAGGCACAACCTCAGGCAGACATAACTGCCCACTTTGGAAATCCAACTTGCGATGCCAAAGAGCCTACAGAGCATTCACCTCCAACTGGGTGGATGTGCATGACACATGCACACTTCTGGCTGCATGAGACAATGATATATAACATTCTAAAAATCCATATATTCTTGTTCATTTCTTTCAATATTTTTCCTCTTGAATTTCTGCCTTAAGGGACATGATATCCCAGGCTGAAGCTCCAGTCTAGCCCAGCTGAAATATCTTAGGCTACTCTTCTGGCTAATACACCTCGGTTCTGGTTTCCACCTATGTGCTGTGCAGGGGCTGCTGAGCACCACAGGTAGGTCTGCGTTCATCCTGCTCAGCTCCAAGATCCAAGCTACGGCACGTCGCTTTGGACCACAGGCACTGGGACTCACCTCGA
Source organism: Pelecanoides urinatrix (assembly GCA_013400755.1). Classification (NCBI taxonomy): domain Eukaryota; kingdom Metazoa; phylum Chordata; class Aves; order Procellariiformes; family Procellariidae; genus Pelecanoides; species Pelecanoides urinatrix. The sequence continues at coordinate 446,784 of VZTQ01004773.1, forward strand.
GGAAACCAGGGCTGACCGGGGCAAAATTAAATCTTAGGGTGATTAAGGCATCCTCTGGAAGCGCTTGTCTCTCCCTTCCTTGACTAGACATGAAGCAGGAGTTTCAGATGCTGAAACTACAGGGGATAAGTCCAGGCTGCCACGTGTGTTTGGACCTGGATAAAATGAATCGAGCACTTTCTGGCCGATGCCTTTGGCTGCCACACTTCACAAGGTTAAGGCGAGAGAAAAACATTTGGCATTTTCACGCAGGAATGTCAGAATTCCTGTGGTGGAAGAGGCCACAGTTGCATTTAATTGTGTTTAGCAGCAAGATTTAAACCTCATGTCTTGCTTATGCAAAATGGCTGGAAACGCTTCTCTGACCCCGGCTGACTTCTCTTGATGAACAGCCTGTGTCACTTCTATTTTGGTTACTGTGAACCAGTTGCTATTCTGTGCCCTGATGCAACATCACCAAGATCCAAGGAATCAAACCAGCCCGGGAAGTGGTGTGCACCAAGAAAAATACCAGTTTAAGACTTGCCAGCATGAAGAATAGAAAAGGATGAAAAATACTTTGGTGGCACTTTGAAGAGTGGGGGACAAACAGTGTCATAACTCATGACATAACCAAAACTCCAGACAGCATAGAATTAGCTCACCGCAAGCTCAAATTAAACCTTCTCTCTAACCAACAGTGATGTGATACAGCCCGGAGGTGCCGGGAAAGCCGCAGCCGGTGCACGCCAGCCCCTCGGCCGGGCACCGCTAGCTCCAGCCTCTCCCTCTCAAAATAGCCCCTGGAGCCAGCGTGCCCAGACACCGTGGAGAGAGTACGCAAAGGTGAGATGTGACATTGGACCAGATCCCAGGTACCTTCTCAGCTCTGTGATTACAGTAGAAATCCCATTGAATATTTATCACGTTGGAAAACGAATCACATCTGAAACTAGGGAATAGGTTTTCCCCGGGGAATAAAAGCCTCCTCCCTTTCCTGTACCACGCAAGGATCCAAAAATAGAACACAGCCAGAGCTCTTCATTTCGGACTATCAGTTTGTAGACACCCTGTGTGGCCATGGAGTTTAATAGCTGTCCCTATGGGAACCGTCCAGCCACTACCGGCGGTGCGGGGGTAACGCTGCTGGAGCTCCGCGCAGACCCAGAGCCTCTCCCAGCCGCGGGACTCTCCACTTCCACGGGACAAGGGCAGAGCCGTGGTACCCGACATGTGCCGCTCCTGGGCTGAGACAGACACAGCAGCACGGGCGTCAATCAGGGCATCCGAGCTGCAAAGTAATGCGGGAAATTAAAAGGAAAACAGGAGTGACTTGCATTAACCCAAAACATTTCAGGGGGAGAGGAGAGCTCCAGCCAAGCTAAACTCTATTTGCATTCCTGCAGGACAAGTAAGGCACAGGGCATCGAGACCAAAGACAACTAATAAAAGATAATTAGTCCGGAGACTGGCAAAAATATAGCCACCTGTACCCAAGCTCTGATTAAGCACAGCCTTCTGAACTATAACCTTCAATTGAGTGTTAGTGGCTTGGGCTCAGACCCGGTGTCTTCTGTCCAAGTTCCGATTAAATATGAATCAAAAACAACTCACGGCAAAGCTGGCCAACTCCTGAAACCCTTCTGGGGTGCTACCAGTCCGGGAGGAGAGCAAGCTGAGTACAACAAAGTCGTTTGGGGATTTCAGGTGGATTCTTTCAAATTGTCTAATTACCAGAGGAACTGATGGAGAGGGAATTTCATTTTCACTGTAGCAGTGAAGTTTCAGCGAGCAAGCTAAGCAAAAATATCTTACAGGGCCAGAGCCTGACAAGCAACATTTCTTGAGCATTTTGCCTTAATTCCCACCTTCTCCCTACCTGTTGCTTTCTACCCTTTCTGCTTTCTACTGCGTGCCTTGCTCTGCCTTTGTCTTTAAGTGACTTTTCAGGTGTCTGTTTTGCTCCAATTTGTAGCTCAGATTTAACTAGGCTGTTTCTGCTCTGCAGTAGCTTCCTGCCTCACTGCTCTAAGTCAATCCCACGGCAGACAGAAGAGCCCTGACCACGGAGACTTATACCGCTATTAAATTCTTCTCAGCGTGAAAGCTGAGAGTTTGTGCCCCTTCCTCACCTACCCTGGGGACACCTTTCATCTTTGTACATTTTCAACCTTTAAAACCGTGTCACGGAGTATTCCTGTTGGGGTGCAGCAGCACAACCTTACGATGCTCATCTACCTTGGAGCCGCATGTGCCAGCTCACCTCCAGCCCAGCTGACGGACCACAGCCTGTCCACACCAGCTCCTCTGTGCCTACAGACCCTCTCCTCCTTCCCTTTCCTACTCAGGGTTCAGCCCCTTCTTTGCAACAACACGCTCAGCACGTCCACCCCTCCCAAAGAAAACCAGAAAGGGCTTTGGCAGGAGCCCTCCACCTTGCCTCCTGCCTGCTCCCCGCGGGCGGCCGGCAGGCAGATCCCAGCCTCTGCGCGAGGCGCACGACCACACAGTCATTTTCTTTGGAGCTCTGGCTTATTTTTGCAAGAGGCCTTGCCCTATGAGTGTATTCCTTGCAGGCTACTTAAGAGCTTGGCATTTTCCCAGCCCAAATGACCCGCTGCCTGTTGGTTCAGGTTGACGGTTGGACTCAATGATCTTAGAGGTCTTTTCCAACCCTAATGATTCTACGATTCACCTCCCAAAGCCCAACTTGGGATCCCTCTTCACACATACACTTAAGTTTAACAGTTTACTTCGCAGATTTTCTGATTGTGACCTTGAGCAGACTCATCATGGCTCCCAGCACTTTATCACTCCTTGCTGCACAAATGACATGAGCCAACTATGCAGGGGAATATTTAACCAAGCAACTGGAGCCATGTAAAACATTCGCCTGCTCTATGTAAAACATTCGCCAGCTTTTCACTGCAGGCAGGTCTCCAGCAACGCTGACTTGCTGCTCAAGTCCTAGGTCTTCTTTCCTGTGATTTTTCCCAGCTTTATATTAACAGCATCACACAAAAAGTGAGATGGTGCCACACATCCTGACAGGAATGCACTGAATTGCTGCCTATGTAAAAGGCGGACGATAAGTGAAGACAAAGAACAGAAGACTCAAAGTCAAGTACCAAGAGAGGGAGATCCACATTTTGTGTGTATAATTATACACACATAGGAATATCTATTTGGCCATGAAAAATAAGTCTTGAGTGGAGGATTTCAACTTGTGCAATACATCCTACAGTCAGAAAAACCAGCCTGTGTAGGGCTGTTTCCCCCCCCATTATCTGGGCTCCCCAGGAGCAGACAGAGAGGTAAGAGGAGAGGCAGCATCTCAAACGCACTGAGGCCAGCGGATGTTACTTCAGGTTACACCACGTACCTGGCGAGCTCAGCTTTCCTGCAACAGTTGTCAGTGATTTCTTAAATGCCGATGAGGTGCAATAATATTGTCTCGCCTGCCCAGTTAATGCTTCTCTGGTATCCCAAACCTGGACAGTAGTGCTTATTTGGAGAGCTGATGATACGCTGCCCAGCAAAGGTAGCGATATCTCATAATATGGGAAAACTACCATCCAGAAAACCAGAGAGAGAAAAATAAAAATATGTTTGCTTACAATTTCAGATTCCATATTTCAATCAATTTAAGATATTGAACATGTCTGCCCAATCTAAGAATACTTTTTCTAGTAGCTCCTAGAGCTGTCTCTTTTCCAGTTATCCCAGTTATTTGGGCCCATTCCTAACAGACAATTCCTTCCATGAGGAATAAATTTCTAGCAGCATCACTGACAGCTAGCTGCAGTTTTTCCACTCAGGAGAAACGTGTAACACAACTGCTGCTTCCTATATCAGACCCAACATTTCCACAATGCCTAAATGTTGACAGCAACATTATCCAAGGCATTTTTTGTCTCATGGCTCTTAAAATTACTAGGAAGGATTTGAGTGACCAAAAAGAAACAACATCTGCCTATTATGCATTATGAAAATGTAGTCCACATCCCTCTACTTCTTTTAAATACCGGCCTCAGACACTTCTTCAAACCAAGAAGCCAAATTTTCTCTCCGAGCAGTGAGTTTCTCATGTAAACCAAAGAGCCACTAAATTTCACAGATTTTCTTCCTTCTTTGTAGATGCATCCCAAGCTCTTCTCCACCAAGACCAACCCCTTCACAAGATGCCACCCTGGGACAAAACACGTCCTCCCCAGCCTTCCCTGCAGGCTCATGGGCTGTGGAGCTCACACAGGCTTTCCTAGAAGATTTCCTATTTGTACAATCAAAACTGTTGATATCTGGCCTCTGATTTCTTTCCTCTTGTGATTAATATTAAACCATGTTTTGTCAGCATTATAAAAGCATTTATTATAATAGGCTCATTAATGCACTTCCTGACTTTTTTTGAATTAAATGACTTATAAACTCTATTTTTTAACTTCGCCTTAGTGGGGTTGATGGATGAGCACTGTAAATTTCTAAGAAGGAAACAAGCCACTGCATCTCAGCTGTTAGCAGACACAGTAGCCCTCCTCTGTTTAGATAGAAAGAGCACTGAATGACTTTAATGCCTATGCCTTGCTCGGCTAACTATCATAAAAGTAGCTTACATACAGCCCAACATGGATTTATTTAAAGAGGAAAGAACACCAGTCCACCTTCCCATGCATGCTTGTCTCTCAGTCTGATGTGCCAATCATCATGATATTCTGGGGTTAGATATATGCAAGACATATCCACCAAATATCAGCAACAGGCTGAATTCTTTGCTATATCTTACTTTCCTTCTAGCAACCAGGCTTACATGCACACCCGCAACGTGTATTTCCCTCCTCTGTGTGCACCTTTGGGCAATTTTGAGCAGCTAAGGGTCAACGATGGCTGAATGTTTTCCATACCCATATAACCTCCAGCATTTTGAAGGCTTATTCAGCTGGTTCTGAGTAGTTTATGAACAATCGTCATCTCTCAAGGGGGGTGGTTGTGTTGTTTGTGTAAAACTAGACAGTATCTTCAGCATTGGCTAACCCAGATCAGACGGTAGAAACGTAGGAGTCAAGCTGAAGCACTTCAGAACCTTTGAGACTGTTATTGCAGATGACAAATGAGATGCTAATTTTTCTGAAACAGCTGCTCACAGTGGTGGCAGTCCCCCAGTGAGGGACCACTACCATCTGGGAACACAGAAGGGTTGCATTTCTGTATAGTCTGAATGGCCACTGCAATCCCCAATTATTTCTAAGCAAAGGATTAGGATTCTTTTTGAATGAAAGAAACCAAAACCTGCTCATCTCTTACCCCAGATGGTACCACAAACTCCCATCCAAACCATTTTGCAGTTCAGAAAACCACCCTGCAAAAGCCATTTAATGACTCAAAGGTGCATGTGTCCAGCTGGTGGGAAGCAGCTTTGCAAATCTCTCACTTCCCACCCAGTGGCACCTGCTGTTTGTTGGCACGTTATCGGGGCCAGCGTTAGGGAACCATATGGCGTGGGGAAGGCGCTGCTGGAATGATTCATCCTGCGCTAATGAAGTAGCAGGCTATCCGTGAGGACTTAATTATACTGAAGCTGTTGCACTCAAGAAAATGGGATGTTTCTTAAAGTTGTGCAACATTTGCTGGGACTCCTTGGCAATAATCATTTTTTACAATAAGGAATAATTCTTCAGCCTTTAACTAAATGAAGATATCACCAAGTTGTCTCTAGAGGGTTCTATCCTCAGGCAGAGGATGGACTTTGAAAGAAACATAATGAAAAGAAGTCTGAAGCGAGAGGATATTGCCACACTTCAAAAAGATTAGTCAAGAAACATGACTTGGCTATAGTCTGATATCTTCCAGAGTTTGGGACTATCCACAGTTGGGCTTTTGCTTCCCCCCATTGCAAACCTAGGTCAGATGTGAGGTCTAGTTTCAAAGCACTCAGAGGCTCAGGGCAGAGAGAGCACAACCATTCCTGGGCGAAGGAACACTTTGGTACTGGAAGGGGACTCGGTGTTTCTGCTTCCCTCCCTCCATCACTGTCAAGAACTGAATTATTTGATGTGCTGGTTTTGCCTGGGGTAGAGTTCATTTTCTTCCCAGTAGCTGGCATGGGGCTGTGTTTTGGATTTGTGCTGACCACAGTGTTGATAACACAGGGCTGTTTTCGTTCCTGCTGAGCAGGGCTGACACACAGTCAAGGCCTCTTCTGCTCCTCACCCCACCCCACCAGCGAGGAGGCTGGGGGGGCACAAGGGGCTGGGAGGGGACACAGCCGGGACAGCTGACCCCAACTGACCCAAGGGATGTCCCACACCATATGGCCTCATGCTCAGCACATAGAGCTGGGGGAAGGGGAAGGAAGGGGGGACGTTTGGAGTGATGGCGTTTGTCTTCCCAAGTCCCCGTTAGGCGTGACGGAGCCCTGCTGTCCTGGGGATGGCTGAACACCGGCCTGCCCATGGGAAGGGGTGAATGAATTCCTTGTTTTGCTTTGCTTGTGCGCGGGGCTTTTGCTTTCCCTATTAAACTGTCTTTATCTCAACCCACGAGTTTTCTCACTTTTACCCTTCTGATTCTCTCCCCCATCCCAGCAGGGGGGAGTGAGCGAGCGGCTGGGTGGGGCTGAGTTGCCGGCTGGGATTAAACCTCAACATTTGTCAATTATATATTAGACCTTAAAGATCTTAATTTGAGTGATCAAGTGCCCGTTAGTGCCTGTTAGTAAAAAATTGTACCTTGTTAGCGGCATAAATGAAAGCTAGGAAATTCAGCATTTCCATTGGACACAAGTGAAAGAAATAACTCACTCCTGTAGTAAGAGATCAGTGCCTGGGACCCAACAGCCTAAAATATATTGGTGAATGTCCATGTTTGAGGATGCAGCTTTTCAAATTACTGAAGAGGGCAGATGCCAACATCAGATCCAGATCTCAGTTCCTTGACACATAACTGGAGGTGGACTTGAATCACTGTCCCAGAGTTAATAGCACATATTACCACTGAGTTTGCTCCTCAGGGTGAATAACACATATCGGTGTGCACTGGGTGTGCAAACACAAGGTACCCAATAAATACCTGGCCACTGCACAGGGTCTGACATGCTGTAGTCCTCTCAATAAGTGTTCAGTAACTACTGCAAGCAAAAAAAAAAACATGGCTAGTATTTCTGTCTTGTAATTTTACATGCAATCATCTGATTAGTCTCTTACAAGAGCATATATAATCATACAGGACTGATTTAACTAATGATAATACTGCTACCTACTGCTTAAGAGAAGTTAACCCCTTAAGTGCATAGCAAATGATTTCTGGATCTGAGACAGAATGTGTGATTTTATCATAAAATCCCAGAGCAACTTGTCTTAAAAATGTCATTATTCTAGTTTAATATTTATCATATGTATTTTAAAATGGAAATGTGGAGCAACTATAGTGAGGTTAGTAGATTTGCCCTGGTTTAGCCAAGACAAGAGCATGTCCCTGATGACTGTTTTTAAAAACATCAGCAATACCTATTCATTCTATCCTCAGACCTGAGTTTCCAGTAGCGAATGTATGAACTTTCACATTAAGTGGTGACAGGGAACACCAAACATCAACCCCAAGCTGATCCCAGGAAGAGCTTCATAGTTCACTTGAGTGACCGCTAATGGACATGGGCTTAAACCAGCTTGCAGCACGTGCTCTTCATTGCTCTTTCCCACGTAACATCACCTCCAATACCTTATTGTTCCCAGAAAGAACAAAGTCGAGATTGTTCATAAAATTTGACTAAACGTGTTTCAGTGTTTGTTGGGGTTTTTTTGAAAGATCATAAATCATCTAGAAGTCTCCAGTTTGAAAGCCACAGTTAGCAAGGAGTAGAAAGCTATGGCACAAATTAGAGGCGTTACATATAAAAACACATAAGAATCAAACACTATATTCCTCCTACGGAGTAGTATCATCAGCCCTTCCTCAATCTCATTCCATTGATCTCAAGAGTCCACGAAACCAGAGCAGAACATAGCCACAAAAAGAGCAAGTCTAAAGACACACAGTTATTTCTGAGAACACAAAAAAAAATCCTATATCTTCTGGTGATTTTCCCCAGATCTCAGCAATGCTGCCCAGACACCAGCATGGGGACCCTCTCCACGACCCCTTCTCCATCCCTGGGTTTCACTGTCGGTAAGGGATTGCAAGAACAAAGGACAATGTCACGCCTGGACCTCTCGCAAGGGCCACCTGAGCAACGGGCAGACAGAAGAAACCTCCCACATCTCAAACATGGCTCGAGTCACCACACAAGATTCTTTTTGCTGTCTTCCTCAGCCAGCCGACCCACCAGTGCTGCTTTCCACGAGGAGATGCCCAAGGTCCCCATGCGGTTTGCCCCCACCTTCCACCCCAGGGATGCCTGCAAGACGAGAGCGAGACGGGGGCTGAATAAAGCTGAACGGGGGTTAGTGACCTCGGTGGGAGCAGACATGTCCATTCCCACAGCGAAAGCCGACGGCAAGGCTTTTTATAGCTGGGATCCTCAGGCAAGCAGGGCTCAGGGCTGAGCTCTGCTCAGACGCCTGCCGACTGCTTTTAACTGGGCTATTTGCTCGGCTTTTAAATACCTGGGGGCACCCTGTGCTGGCTGGTAATTTCACGCTGAGAGAGACTTGCTAGGGAAGAGCTCGGAGCTGGGAAGCGGGCAAAGTATTTATGCTGCTGAACCAAACGATATGAGAGAGGGAGAAAAAACACTTAAAAACGGGTAATCTGAGCAAAGCACATTTACATGCGGAATCCACGCTTCCCTCCAGGGATTCATTAGAGAAGGAAAGGAAATTTGCTTCTGTTTGTTTGGAAAGGCAGATTTATTAATGGCTGTAAAAAATTAAGAATTGCCAGCATTTCCCCAGGTAACATATTTATTGTAGACCAAGTCAGATCTTAGTTTAAAGGGCAAAGAGCTGATCTTCACAGTTTGAAGTGAGAAAGGGATGAGCCAAGGTTCAGGCTGGCCCTAACTCTGTTTCAAAAGGGGCCACAGGCCACTACAGGACATTATCACCACTATTAAAGGGAGCTTGCATCACCTGTGATTTGTTTATTTTCTAACCAAAATATGCTCAAACTGTGATTCTTGGAGTTCAGTCTAGTTCTGGATGTGAATTTCCAAAGATCCTGAATGGCTCTAAAATCCTTCAAGAGAGGAACATTTAGGCCAATTCTCAATTACCCATGTACCGAGTGATATTAGATTTGATCCACAGCTTGGGGTTCCTGTCCCCCAGACCCTTGGGACAACTGTGCCCTTTCCCTATGTCCTGGTTTCAGCTGGGATGGAGTTAGTTTTCCTCCTAGTAGCTGGTATAGTGCTGTGTTTTGGATTTAGTGTAAGAATAATGTTGATAACACACTAATGTTTTAAGTGTTGCTAAGTAGTGCTTACATAGTCTAGGACTTTTCAGTTTCCCATGCTCTGCCAGGTGCACAAGAAGCTGGGAGGGGGCACAGCCAGGACAGCTGACCCAAACTGGCCAACGGGGTATTCCATACCATATGACATCATGCTCACTATATAAACTGGGTGAGGTGGCTGGGGAGCAGCGATCACTGCTCGGGGACTGACTGGGCATCGGTCGGTGGTGAGCAATTGCATCATGCATCACTTGCTTTGTATATTCTATTATTATTACTACTATTTTACTTTATTTCAATTATTAACCCGTCTTTATCTCAACCTACAAGTTTTCTCACTTTTACCCTCCCGATTCTCTCCACCATCCCACCAGAGGAGGGGGAGTGAGCGAGCAGCTGTATGGTGTTTAGTTGCTGGCTGGGGTTAAACCACGACACCCTGCAATTGCTGCTTTTATGGATTGCCAAAGCAGACCTGGGGAGGACTTGTTCCTTAGTGTTTGTTGACCATTTGGAAAACACAAGTGAGCTATTTAATAAGAAATGCTTCTGTTCCACTGTCTCATCATTATCAGATGTCTCATTGTCATTAGATCAGCTTGACTAATGGGATCCTAAATCCTAATTAGGGACTCTAGATGTGACTTTCACATAATATAGTCATAAAATGAATGCTAATCAAAAGGGTATGAAAGTGCTTTCCGTTGGAAAGCATAATTCTTTCAGAAATTATGTCAGACAAAATTTTCAGCAGGAAATGGTGTCCTGGTTCCTCAAGTCATCTGTGAAGGAGCTGTGGCACTGTGCACAACTAGAGCACGAGTACTTAAATAAGCATTGCTCAAATCTTACAAATAAGGGCAGCTGAAGTCTTTAAAGGAGAACAAAATTCTCTTTTTCTCTCTCTCTGAACCAGAAATTCTTCCCTATTGTTATTTCTGTATCAGTGTAGCCCAGGTAGCTCAGTTGCATCCTATTTCAAACTCCAGAGAACTTGGCTGGGCACCTGGGGCAGCGTAACTGTGCGATTGCACTTTGCATTGGCAATCCAGGCTGCTCAATTGTTCTGATACACTCATCAAGTTATTGAGGTCTCCATATGTTCCAATACAGAAACGTTTCAGTGGTCCAAGCTCCAACCAGAGAACTAGCAAAGAGGGGTGAACCTTGCATGTGTGGAACATTCTCTAAATGGGGACAGGTCTCTGTTCACAACAGGGCTAGGAAGCTTCTGCCAAAAAGGACATTATTTCCTATTTGCAGGTGCGCATGTGATCTGTTTCTTTCTGGACCCATAGCTGCATCTGTTATTGCTGTTACAGGATACTGTGCCAAGAGATTAGTATTTTTGCAGTTTTCATTAATTATTACCAATGTGTGCGGAGTTTTTGCTCCACTGGTTTTGACAATGATCGCCATTTCTTTAAAACTGGTTGCTATTAAATCTTATAAATAATTTTGTTCCCGATCAGAGGAGTTTCCAGCAATACAATTACCTGTGAGAAACCAATAAAGGCCACAGTTACAGTGCAATAATGAATTTATAAATTAAAGTTTGCTTTGCCCTTGAGTCATAGCAATTAGCATCACACAACCTTCTTGCAGAGCAGTGATGCGAGACTTCTCAGAAGCCACTTATTGTGAATGCAATCAACAGCTACACTTGGGAGTCCATTGTGCACCATAAACAGCAGTTTAGACAAGCTCAAGCAATATGATGGCTTTGGTTAACCTGGTTGCTAGGCTCTGACAGACACATCAATTGAACACCCTCAAAAACCTGCGACCAAGGACAAGCTGGGGAATGCCGCACAGCAGAGCTGTGAGCAAGGATGGCTTAGCAGGTGCAGTGCAGCAGAACTGCCCATATTCCAGCACTTGCCCTCTGTTCACTGCAGACTTCAGGTTCCTCTTTCCACATATATCTTAATGAAATTGTCCAAAGTACTGGTGTCACCTCTAGCTTTGACTGTCCCCATACTTCACAATTAGCACAAGAAGTGACAAGACAAGTTATATCACGGCAGCCTAATTCATGAGAGTTTATATAGAGATCTGACAACATCCTCTGAGCTCATCAGCTACCAATAAAGGCATTCTGATCAACTCCCATCCACTCTGATACCCTTCATTTCTTTCACAGTCTATATATTTTTCTAGCACCAACACAGGACCTTGTTCTGGGATATTTATTGCATTGCTACCCATCTAGTTTTCCTACTGTGACAGCAAAGAGGCAAACTGAGTACGACACACCACAGATTGCAAGACACTGAGATTCTCATACACCAAAGAGGGCTTATTGCACCAACAAAAAATGCCAAGCAACAGAAAATGAAATATATGTTCTGCCTGAATCCCCTTCCAGAATGGGATCGCTGTGGTCGTTGGAGACAGAGCCAAGTCAACATCAGGATCATTTGAGAGCAGTGGTTGCACAAGCCCAGCCAGAAAACAAGACCAGCAGAGAAAGTCCTCCTGCCACCACCATTATGCCTCCAAGTCAAATGCCTCCCAACCCAGCATGGCAAAGAAATTGCCCTCATGTGAGGCTCCTACACGTCAGTAGGCACCACTGATGCTCAAGCATATGCCAAGGGCTGTGGAGACACAGACCTGGGCAGGGAGATGAAGCCAGAGAAGTCAAATGAGGACTGCAAAAGCTCCTCTGCTCAGAGAGAAGGAAAAAGCCAGAAGAAACTGGGACATAGACTGCAACAGCAGCAACACTGAAACTCTCCAAGAGGCAGAGTCTGAACCCAGGCAGTTGTTTTTTTTTTTTTTTTAAAAATTGCAATGGCAGAATCAATCAGACCCCAAGAAGGAAACGTTATTAAAACAAACACCTACAGATCTGGATAGAAAGTAAGAAAGAAAAATGGGCTTGATTCCTGACTGGGTCACAGGTCTCGATGGTAATGGGAGAGCAGATGACTGGGGAGCACATTGGGGTTTTCTAGTCTGATCACGTTCAGCCTCATGCTAGGACTACTACTACTACTAGTAGTGCTAACAGGTACTGGAATACAGATTCAGGATCAGAATCTTAAGTTAGACTTAGGGCTGTTCATAGCACTGCTGATCAGGGTAGACATGTTTCTGCAGTCCCTTAGGGTTACCTGCTCCCAAAAGTGATCAGCCCTGAACCTATTTGTTTGCAAAAGCTGATAAAACAGATGGCGCCCGCAGTGCTCTAATGGAAACGGCATTCTTTGCCCCGTTAACATTACGAAATTCCATTCTGACAAACAACACAGATACTGAGATTATTGCACAGAAAGGCATAATGGAATCAACTGATTTAAGACTAGAAATACAACAGTTCCTCCTTTTTTTTTTTCCTTTTTTATTTGTTGCTAAACTTCATCACATCATTTTGACACACTCTTTGTCAAGATCAACACCTTGACCCTGCAAACCAGGAAAAATGTAGATTCCTTGTTTGTTTTTACGTGCAAAATCCCCCAAAGTCATATCCTTCCCATTGCAACATGATCCAAAACATACCTCCAACATCCAGCATCATTTCCCGGGCTCAGCATGACAAAACCAATATTGTACTGGATCCACTGATGCAAAAAAGCTTCACCCAGTCATTTTACAGTGCAAAAAGTACTGTAGTGAAAACATTTTACCTCTAAAAGTCAACAGGACACTTGAACAGGGATTTTTCCTGAACGACCATTCTGTGGGGACCTACAAGCTTCACACTATTGCTGGAGCCTGAACTACTCCAAGGTGCAAAATACATAATCTTGAAAAATAACAAATTCTGGGAGATGAACAAAGAAGAAAAGAAGAAGAAGAAAATACAACTTTTGAAATTGGAGTGGTGGGTTGCCGGAGCATTGAAGTTTTAATTAATGGTCTTTTCCTGGCAGAACTGGAGAGAGAAAAAATAGCTGTAGCACAGCAGTAGCACAGTCCTTTGCAAGCCTGCACTTCTGATTACCATACAATAGCTAGGAATAATTGCAAAGTTCCCACATGTATTATAACCTCGGGAAATGCTCACCTTGCTGTGTTACTTTAAAGCGCACTACTTAGAGCACTGTTCTCTGTCAGCATTACTAGCAGAACTTAAAAGCTAGTTTTATCTTTCAGGTCTGACCTTCTTCTTCATGATTAGATATGATTTTATGTCATGGTAAGAGTCGAGAGCGGTTCCCAAAAATTCTAGGAAAGTAAGCACTGTTGGAGAACTCCTAATTGAGTAAGGACAAAGCACAGCTTTAAATGTTGTGGGTTTGGTTTTTTTTTCCCCCCTCAAATGGACAATGCAAACAAGCACACGTACATACTCAGCAAGCATATATCATGTAGTGATATAACGCTTTCAGAATCATTTCCAGGCCTTTTATTGTAGAATCAGTGCCTGATTGGAGTTGATGCAAAACAGGACTCACCAACCTTTTACCAGCTTGAATGCTCCAGGGAGCCTCAGCAGGAAATAGTCACCAAGAAATATATTTATAATGACACTCGGCAACTGCAATCTATGTCCTTATCTCCTTTTGAACTCAAAATGACAAAAATTACTATCACTATAGTAGCATAGTAATTGGTTCAGAGTTTTCTCTGTTGGTTCTCCCTCACCTCACACCCAAATTATTAGTAATGACCCATCAGGAAGTCCCCAGAGGGTATCGGATCAAGTGGTGGATACTGCCAGTTGAATTAGAAGTCACCTCTAAGAACCCTAAGACTGGAGGAAAAAGGCTAAACTAATAAAGGAGGTATGAATTAAACAAATGATCCTCTCCTCAGCTTGCATCAAGCTTATTCCACCTAAGACCAGGACACGGTGTAGATATGGAAAGATTTGATAAATCACCTCATGGTCTCCTCGGATTAGGGAAACATTTCTACCAAATACAGAAACTCTAACACATTCTTTAAAGATTATCATATTTTTGTTTCTTTGTCATCCTTTCCAAGCAATAAGTACAGCTTAGGTTTATAAACAATTAATACAACTATCCCATTTGATCCTTTGGAGCAAGGCATTTGCTAAAATTTATTTTTATCTCTAAAACATTTTGCCCATCTGATATATTTTCTAACATCAAGAAGCAGAAAAACAGAAACATTTTGCCTGTGTTGTTTTCACTTTTGAAATAAGGCCATTAGCTTAGTTTTCAAGATGTCTATGTATACAGCTTCACATTCACAATGTCTTTGTAGGGAGGTTCTTCTGTGTCTTTATGGCACTAGTTCTTTTTCAACCTCTTCTGGTCAAAAGTAGAAAATCTGTCTTTTCATCCCCTTTTTTTATGCTTTAGATTGTTGATAAATGCAGAATGCAACATTTAGAGATCATTTCACAGTCCTCATTACAAAAATAAGAGCATTCTGAAAGAAAGTGTCGTGGTTTAACCCCCGCCAGCAACTCAGCCCCACCCAGCCGCTCGCTCACTCCCCCCCGCTGGGATGGGGGAGAGAATCAGAAGGGTAAAAGTGAGAAAACTCGTGGATTGAGATAAAGACAGTTTAATAGGGAAAGCAAAAGCCCCGCGCACAAGCAAAACAAAACAAGGAATTCATTCACCCCTTCCCATGGGCAGGCCGGTGTTCAGCCATCCCCAGGACAGCAGGGCTCCGTCACGCCTAACGGGGACTTGGGAAGACAAACGCCATCACTCCAAACGTCCCCCCTTCCTTCCCCTTCCCCCAGCTCTATGTGCTGAGCATGAGGCCATATGGTGTGGGACATCCCTTGGGTCAGTTGGGGTCAGCTGTCCCGGCTGTGTCCCCTCCAGCCCCTTGTGCCCCCCCAGCCTCCTCGCTGGTGGGGTGGGGTGAGGAGCAGAAGAGGCCTTGACTGTGTGTCAGCCCTGCTCAGCAGGAACGAAAACAGCCCTGTGTTATCAACACTGTGGTCAGCACAAATCCAAAACACAGCCCCATGCCAGCTACTGGGAAGAAAATGAACTCTACCCCAGCCAAAACCAGCACAGAAAGGCCACCAAACATATTCAGTGAAAGAAAGAGAAAAAAAACACAAATCAAAATGAACACCGAGCAAGTTTTTCCACTGAGTTAGTTTCCAACTTCTTGCAATAAAAATGAAACGCTCACGGGCTAAGAAAAGATGCTTCTAAGCAGGTGACTTGTGAGATAACTTCCCTACAAAAAGGGATAATAACAGGAACCCCATGGAATCGGAACTCCATTTCTAAGGCGAGATTAACATACCCCAAGTCTTCAATACTTTTAATTCTCACAGAGTCATAGAAAAGGAGAAGGAAGAAGAAGGGCACATTTAAGGAAAGCTACTAATGTCACTTGAGGTTGTTTATTGGTGGAATTATGTTTGTTCACTAAGGATATGTCCCACTTACATCCAAGAAAACTTCCAGAATTAATAAAGATAGGTCTATATAAGAATGTTCACAGAATGAGGTTGTTTGTGCTCTCAAAACAGCTACATTTAGGCTGGGCTTTTCAAGACAGCCAAAGGAAGCTTGGAGCCTAAATCGCATGGGTGCCAACCTTATTAGCATAGGCTCCTTCAAAATAGCCGAGGTTTCTTACAACAACATATATCCATTCCAGTTTTCAAAGCATGTATGCTTCTAGGCACGAAAAACTCAGTCTTTTTGCCCCCATTCAGAAAGATCCTTGAGATGCTGAAAGGTAAACAGAGAGATCAGTTCTGCCTTTTCAGAGTAAAACCAAATACTAAGCCAGGCCCCATTTCTCCCGAGTTTGCGTGGCAGGAGGAGTGCGTGCAGCAAGGACCACGCATTTTTCAGCTCTCTCGGGGCAGAAAGCATATTCCTCTATCCAACAAAGTCTAAGAGTTAGCAATGAGCATATATATTCAGATACTAGGGGTTTTTTCCCCCCCACCACTTTTCACCCACACAAGATTCCCCACATAAGCTGGGTAATTGTTGCCCAAAATGGCAACACATGCTCTGCAATTATCATTAGAGTTAATTAAAGCCTCTATGCAGTAGGCAGTTTTGAATTGCTGTTTACACTCAAGTCTCTGAACATGCTGCAGGTAATTGAAAGAGAAGCATCAACCCGATACTGTTGATTTTTTTATTGTTGATTTTTTTATTGGCAAAGGTTTGATAATTTGATTTTGGTCATCACATATTTCTAAAAATAAAAAATTAATTTCCTCCAAAGGCCTCATTCTTCCCTTCAGCACACTCCACTAAGCTATTTTCATGTTTCCCTGGCCATTACTGTACCAATGCTTGGAAGTTCTAAGAGAATCAGGTCAGAAAGGAGACGATATACCAAAAAATCTCATGTGTATAAGGGGGAAATTCTGAAATTCTGCATTTCAGATGAGTGGCAGCAGGTACCTATGCAAGGCATATGCACCCCAGGACCTCAGCCAGAATGGGAGGGAGGCACAGAACTTGGTAACTCACTTGCACAGAGTTTCACCTGAAAAACTCCAAGGTTGGAATCATTTACCACTACTTCACAGACAGAAAAGATGCGATGCACCCCGGTTCTTCTGCATCTTCCTGGCTGACGGGCACAGTAAGTTCTGCGTCTCCACTGTACACCGAGAATTTCAGCCTCTTTTAAAGGCTGCAGTTCCCAAGTACCAGCCCCTTTTCCCCTCTTACTCTCTAACCTAGTGGAAGATACACCTGACTGATAGTCCAAATAACATTTCCCTGATAATATTCACCTTTTCTTTCTCGAGGGTCTTCATAGACATGATTCCCAGCCACTAGTCCTAAGCGTGCAGCCAAGCAGACCCCTAATAGAACAGGGGCCTCCAGTGCTCCCACTCTGGACAATCAACTGGAGGCAATCAATTTTTGTGAGTCCTGAATATCCTCAGTTTCCATTTAAGTTCAGAAAAACAAAAAGTGCTCAGTACCTCTAACCATCAGGGTAAAATATTTATCACGGATACTTAGAGAAGCAAGATTTGCCTAAAAATAGGCAACCAGAATCTCCATCCCACAAGGATGGCTGATGGCTCTGGTTTCTGATCTGTCCCTGAAACCAGCATCCACCTCCCTTCTGCTTAACAGAGTATGTGCTCAGGAGGCTCTGCCCTGTGGAAATTGGTGGTCTGTTCGTAGGGTGACCCGGGCTGGAGGAGGGAGTCCCAGCCATTTCATTTCTGCTCTGCATTGAGACAAGTCCCTGCACTGCCTTGGTTCTCCTACCACATGAGCTGAGAAATTCAAGCAGAATTGTTGTAAAGACACCTCCACAGCCTAAGTGCCCTAGCTCTAGTTTTTAAAAGCTGACAAAACTGAAGTACACTTTTAAGTTTTGACTCACAACTTCAAAAACCTGTTCTAGTCACATAGGGGGGGAAAAAAAAAAATACTTGCAAAGCATCACTTGAGAGCACTTACATATGTCTTCTCTGGGGATTCAATCTTGGCTCACTGTTTTCTATCTTCAGCGCCTTCCTCCCATTATCCCCAGACAGCACACTTAAGAGCTCAGCAAAAAAACTCCTTCAACAGCTCCTCAGGAGCACAGGTGTCTCGGAATTAACCCTTCCTCTAATTCATGTTTATAAGCTCTATAGAGATGCCATACCACCCAGATTATCTGTTCTGTGCCTCCCTTTCCCAAAGAAATATTATCTTTCTTGTCTCCTAGTAAAGCAGCAGAAAGGTTACATTACACCAAAATTTTGCTACCAGCACTGGAAACCTGAGTGGGTATTGCAAAAATATCCAAGGTCAGTCAGCTGGCAATGAACAGAGCCGCCGGCTCCTCTCAGTTTTAAAGCACACTCTTTGAAGTCTGAGGATGCCAATGTACTACTGAGCACACATCTATTTTTGTGCTGAAAGGGGTCCTGCCAAAAGAGAACAACGGTCACTTAGCAAGCGTACGACTCCTCTGACTCCATCACAACCATCTCTTCTGGACATCCTGCCTTAACCTCCTCAAAATTCGAGCACAGAAGTGCACCAGGAAGCCACACCATGTTATTCAGCCTGGAAGAGACAGAATTGCTGATGACAAACCAAATGTCTTAAAAGCAGTTTTAACTAAATGCAGAGAAGATCTGGATTTAGATCTGTAAGGCTGGTATCACCACCTTATGATGAGCTTAAGAGCAGTAACAAAGAGGGGTCTTGGCATGTGCTTAAAATAACCCCTCACCTCATCCTGAAGGTTTCTGTAGCAGAGCACCCACAAAACCAGAGCTCTGACGTGCTGACAGAGAGGTTAAGCGCGGCTCCCGAGGCAGGTCGGGGTGCTTCGCAGAAGGCTGCCCTCAGGGCTGGAGCTCCGGAGTGTGGGAAACCATCAGAAAGAGCTTTACCAGTGCAAAAATTGGAGGTCAAACCACAGAGCCAGAAAGGTCTGACCAACCCAGCCTGGGCATCCCCAAGCACACGAGTTCCTCTGAGAACTTTGCAGCTCTCCCTGCACCAAGCCCCGGCAGAAACCCACCGCTTTAGAAATGTACAGCTGAGAAGTAAAGACACAAAATTCACCCAGCTTTCTCCACTTGAAAAGGGAGGGGAGAACTTTGCATTAACTCTGCTTCAGCCATTATGAGAACAAAAGATTCAGATGTTCTCCATGTCTCTATTAATTTCCTCCTTGGTCACAAAGCTGATCTTCCAAGGAGAAGCTACAGGGAGTGACATAAAAATAAATTAACTTGTAAAAAGCACAGATGAAACATGAGCTGGATACAGGAAAGCAGGAAGATCAAACCCCAGATGCTGCTGAAAACCAAATGGGTTTTAATGAATGGCAGACCTTAGGCCAGCAATAGATAATCAGAGAGATTAGTGGAAAACTGATTAGATCAAAGTCCCTGAACATGGTTTAGTGACCACCACATCTGGGCATGGTCATCAAAACCTGAAGGCTGAATTCTGAGTTCAGAGGAATCTTTTTTTTTTTTTTTTTTTTTAATCATGTGACTTTATTCAGAGGAGGAAGAAAAGCTGTTTGAAAAGTGCTCCGACAGGTGCGAGGGAGATAAGCTAGAGGCAGATCACACAGACAACAGCATTTGGAAGAGAGGAGACGGGGGATTATCACCACGAATACACATAAGCTCCATTCTTTATAGTAGAGCATGCCGTTATTAATAATACTACTTAACCCTCTTATAGCATTTTAAGCTTTCAGAGTGCTATACGAATACTAATCGCTAAGCGAAGGTGCCAAAAAATCCCTTCTATATCCTGCTGATTGCACAGACCGAAAGCACAATAAGTACAACATGTACAACGGCAAACACAGGCCTGAACAATCACCGTAGTTAATAATATTACAAAAAAGATTGTGTTCTAAAGGGAAAAGTATTGGTGTGTATCCATCGGGAAACTATTCTTACCTAGTGCCGTGGAGGCAGCACCAGACACAGAGGGAGCAACAGATGCTGCCGTGAGGAAGAAGGAGCACAGAGGGGATGTGGAAACATCCACAGGAGATGAGGACAAAAACGTCCACAAGAAGAGACCTGGGAAACCTTTGCAGATGTACTGGGGAGCAAAAGGTGAAGCTAGGGCAAAGATTCAAGAGCAGAAGTAATGTCATTAACTCAGCCAAGAAGGAAGGGGACGGATCTCAGCAGTTGCAGGTTTTTTCAGCAACAGGGGAAAATCAAATAAGCGACTGGCAATTGGAAGGGCTGAGCAGGACACAGGGTCACTTCCTTGGCAATAGGGGTGAGGAACAAGCTACATTTATTTTAGGTAGTGATGGGAAACTGTTGCCAAATTTGGTGAATACTTTTTAGAAAGCGCACATGAATTAATCCTGTCTAGTCCTTGAATACTTAAGCTGTCCGGCAGTGCTTTCTGCTGGAAGTGCTCAACAGAACGCATAAAAAGGCAAAGTAATTGTACGGAGTGATCCTTCATACAGCGACCCAGAGGATTTCCAGCGCACACGTTCGTTACTGCAGCTGAACACCGCCGGGAAGGACCACAGGATCCCACCTGGGCTGGCCAGGGTCACTCTCTGGTTTTAAGTACAGGTGCTCTGCATCGAGGTGAACTCTGCCCTAAGCACCCATCTGAAACGACCACAATTTAAAACGCTTCACCACCTTAAACCATCTCTTCTACTATGAGGGTACCATAAAACCTAACTTTCTGAGCACCGTTTTTAGTCAAACATAAATAGAAGAGAAAATCTATTTATTGACAAACGTATCTCTATTTCGGGTGCGGGAAGGACACAGAGAACCACTGCTCTGTTCCTAAAACAGAAGCTATACGAGCTGCTTGAAAGGTGCAGAACAGAAACTCAAGTGCGCTTTTCACACAAATCCTACATGGCCTCTTCGCTTCCCTGCCGGATAATAGCGGTGTTGTCTCCAAGGAGACGGAGGAGGCAGACCTCGGCAGTGTGTTAAATGAAATTATCGCATTAACGTTTATTTCCTGGTTTACTGTTTCACCGGTTAACGCAGAAGATGCTACAGCCCCCAGACAAAAGATATCCTCTGGTCCGAGTGGGGAAACACGTCAAGCGGTGAAGAAGAGGTCCCCAGGCTTTCTTCCTTCTGGCGCAGCATCCTGGCCCGCAGTGGGGAGAGAGAGAAAAATGCAGAAAGCACAATTCACCATAAGGCATCAAGATTTTCATACCTGTTGAATGATTCTCAATACTTTTTATTTTTAAATACTCACATGGTCTATTTAAGTATACCTTTATGCCCCTGAAAATCGATGTTCAGAGTTCTCAATGTGTCCTGTCTCCAGGACACCCAAATGAGTAAAACAATGAGATTTGTATCTGCGGCTCCTTCTGAAAGTTTTGACCATTTTTCCCCCTTTTCAGCTAAACAAACTAAGCAGGATCCTAGCAAGAGGGAGGAGAAAAGAACTGACTGATGACAGAGAAATAACTCCTAGGAGATGCCGAAGTCTCACCCTGTCGTCTGCCCACTGCCAGGGTGTCAGCCCCATCCCATGAATGCACATGGCCACTCTGGTATCTCCAAGATACCATGTTTGAGTTTGGCTTGTCAAAAATCAGGTTTCATTTACTGATGAAGAATCTCCAGCTGACGTTTTCCTCATTCACATTGCTGTTTGTATTTGAAAGATTTGCTCCAGGGGTCCAACTCCAACACACGTCAGTGTCACTGGGAAGACTGGTGTGATCGCCAGCAGGACCTGGTTACGCTTCAGCTCCTTCTCCCACATCATCTTGATATGAACCACGCATGGCAGAACCAGCTCGCACTGTGAAGGAAAGTCAAATCAAACATCCCAGGCAGTTGCCTCTCCCATTCACTCTGCTGGAAACTTGGTCAAAGGCTGCCACATTTTACCAAACAAGTATTTCTTGTTTTTCTGTTTTATCTCCTTTGCTCGGGTATTTGATCATAATTGCTGCCTCCGGTAATTTGCTGGTTGTAGTTCTCATTCTTAAACCTCATAATATTTCCCAAGTCCCTTCTCATCAGATAGCTACCCTCTACACATTTCCGTACGTCTTTCTGGGATTGCAGAAATAATCTTTCTCCTGCCAAAAAGCTAAACACTTCTTAGCAACAAACAGTAAAACAGTAAAATTCCTCCAAAGCCCTTGGATGTGTTTTGGATATTTACGATTCAAGGGAACAGCTGTCAAGTGAGATGATAATTGTGCTGTCAGTGTACCCCACGAGAATTAGTGAAATTACCCCCCAAAGGATGTATGCTACGTCATCTTACAAGTAACAAAAAAAAAGTTTTCCTTATCACATAGAAAGAGAGAGAAGATCTGAAATAAGAAACATTCATCTGAAATCAATGCTGTCTGAAAGATGTGGTGAACCAAATGCATTGCTGGAAGCTATGATAAAACAGACTCATAGAAGAGGCCAGCTAACACCATGGCAGCACGGTGCCATCATTTCCAGACTCCAGACCATTTCAGGAAGACCCTGGGGAGCAACCGCTCTGTTGTGGCCCTCCAAAGAGCTCGTGGCATTGAACGTCCCACCAAAGAGGAGCTGGCTTGTATCGACAACTTTCTGGATGGGGAGGAAGGACGGACAGTTTGTCCTAACTAACCATGAGTGGGAAGCGGTGATTGCCACAAACAAGGATGAGCTCGGGAAACCCCACACCTCCTGCCTGCTCAGTTTTAACACCAGGGGAGGGACTGCAACAGCCTGTGCTCCTGGTGGCAGGAACCACGTTTGCTTCAGGAGCAAACCCCAGAAGTGCAACCATCTGAATATTGCACTTCCACCCTGCCTGCTCCCTACCTTTATGCCCCTGAAAATCAAAACGACATTGCAGAGACATCTAAAGAACCTGTACATCTATTAAGCTGAGAACTGGGGAATACCAGACTCTTATTCCCTTCTTTTCTATTCCAAGTTACTTGGTACAAAGTCGTCCTGGCCCATAAGAGGTAATACCATGCTCAGGTGATACCAAACCACAAAAACCAAACCAAACCTTCTGCGACATTGAAAGCTTCAGGACTGATCTTTCAAGAAAGATCTTGAAGACACACCCACTTCCATGAACAATCCCAAAAAGCTGTAGCAGAGACGAGCAGGGAATTCCTAGACTCCCACAACAAGGTGGACATGGCACTGAGCCAGGGTGACTGAAATGAGATAAGGATCATAGCAGCTCATCAAAAGATAAACTGCTCAAATAGGCAAACATTCTGCAACGCAGTCCAGCTTCAAATAAGTGATTTACCAGCTCCAACCGGAAAAAATCAACAGCAATTTTCACATTTTGTAGAAAACCTTAATGAAGCAAAAATGAGAAAAGCATAAAAATTGGGAAATGGTGCGTGAAATGGCTGCATTTGTCCTGTGGATTCTCCAACAGCAATTGTACACAGCCGAATGCTCCCACTGCCCACCCACCATCAAAGCTCCCAGGCCCCAGGGCAACTTTCACACTGATATATTCCTTGTTATTTTTCATAATGCAAAGGCAGAAATCAAGCCCTACCTTTCAGTTAGTAAACAGCCATTAACTGCGATTTCTGCTGCATTTCTATTGCTTCCACTCCCATTCAAACCACTGACCTGAAGAAAGGTTTTGTCTCTCCATCACAACTAACCAGTAACAGGACATGAGCAACCTAGAGGCTTTGCAAGCTCACAGGTTTCCATGTTTTCCCAAGATGCACAAGGTCTCATATGCGCTAGATACATGGACTTTAAAATGAAGAGGAACACCACCTTCCATTGATGGACACACGGACTGGCCGTTGGGACAAGGGGACAAATTGCAAATTCGAAACAGGAACCAGGATGAGAGGAGCAAAACAAGACAAACTTTCATTCTGTCTAAACCTAGCTATACAAAACACACCTAAATCAGTGTTAAGTGTGAAGAAGCAGTTGCCTTTTCATCATTTCAGGGGAAAAAAGGAATTCTTTATCTGAAAAAATTTGGCAGGTGACAGCTAACGTTAGAGCTACATGCTGAAAAGCCGGGTCAGAACAAGGAGCCTTACACCGTCCAAATGTCACTGCCCTTATGTAGTCAAAATTTCCACCACATTCAGAGAGTTTTGCCCAGAGTTACACACCACGCTTTAGCTCAATGAAAGAACTTTCATCTGTCTCCATGAAAATAAGGCTACCCGCATTTTTGAGCAAAACTGCCTTTTGCTAGGAAGTTGGATTTGAATCCAGTTGACCTTTTTTTTCCACAAAGATGCCTGCACTTGGTTGAAGAACTGTGGTTTCTCATTGTGGTTTTTGGAAGAAGTCAACACTTCCTGCCAGAAAAAGGGTGAGGAGGGAGAAAAAAAAATAAAACGAAAGATCATTTTCCAACCAGCAATAAAGCAGAAAAACAAGAGGTTGTAAGTGAACAGCTAGAAAACGAATAATTAGGTATTTCTTCGCACCTGGTGGTTTAATCAACCTAGTTTTCATTGTGCCATCCTCAGGAACGTTTGACAAGTGGTGGTGAAGAGTTACTCAAAAAGCCTCTTACAGGACAAGCTTCCTCTGCCTGCGCCAGCCACAGAGCTCACGAGCCATCAGCCGCGGGCAGACGCCGCTCCCGCCGCTCGGTGGGATGAGCGGGAACGGGTGACGCGGGGACCGAAATCCCTCCTGGGAGAACAGCGCAGGCAGAGGATGCGCTGGGTGCGCAATGCCATCAGGGCACTTGTGGTGTTTCCAGGCCATGGGTAGCACACTCTGCCGAGACGTTACAGACTGAGCATTTATTTATCTGTAATATCAGGCTGGGCCCAGGAAAAATAAGTGTTGCGCCATGGGCTGCCGCAGTCAGCAAGTCCTACAGCCTCACCTGCTCTTCTGTTAGAGGTATGCCACCCTGACCAGCTAGTAAGAGGTTTAGACCCCCCCACAAGCCATCTACTCTCCTGGATAGGTGTGACAGTGCAGCACATGTGGCAGAAGAAGCTATAATGAGATCCAGAGCATTGTTTTTTAACTCTACAGGCTTCTCTCCCTGTTATAGCCAGGTCCAAAACTCCTCCAACAGTTCAGGCCACATGCAGATGTGAGACCATTCCCTATATAACCATGTAACCAACATATTCAATGATTTATACCTGTTAAGTTCTCCCAAGATATTCCTGTGCCTGGTACTATTAATGCTGCTCCGTACCTGCTCCTGGTTGGGTCAGAGCCACAGCGCCCAAGGGACGCAGAAAGAAAGGGGCAGATAGCGGAGTCTGATCCCAGGAGACAGCTCTACCCAAAGCTTCTCTAGCTGCTGACTCTCTGCTTCATCCTCCGACTCCTCTTTGGAGAGGCGACTTACTGAACTCCACCTCACCCCCCTGCATGAGCGTTTGGGCGGTAGCTGCTCTGAAGCTGGTACTTACTGTTCTGCATCAACCCACTGGTACTTACTGGCAGCGGCAAATTAGGTTTTATGTCATCTAAGCAGTTGACCAGAAGCCCCCTAAGCAAATATTTTAGCTGAATTACTAACAAGATCATTTTGTTTCTCCAAAACGTTATTCTATGATCACTTATCATAGCCATTTTCCGTATTAAAGTTTCATGCAACACAGCTCTGATGCTGCGTTAAGACATGGTTTGATGCTATACCACAACTAAGTATTACATTCATGGAGCTGCTCTTATATCAGCTCAGTTGTCAGTTGCCATTATCTTTTGCTGCCTTATGAATTTTTTTTCAACAGGTCTTTCCATTCAGTAGAAATTCATTTCAAAGATTTTGCAATAATACTTTACACTTTTAGATTTTGAAGAATGGAAAATTTTTCATCTTTGCAAGTCTGATCTTTTACCAAAAGCACCTTGTAGACAAAAGACAGAGAAAACAAATTGACAGATTATTAAAATACAAAAGACAAAGAAAATGTGTCTGTGGGTACAGCTTATTCCAAAGTAAAAATTCCTTTGAAGCTTGGCCGGATTAATTATCCTATTGTAGTCATCAATAACTTTCTATTCATTATTACAGGCTTTCTGTATAAGACAGCTGTTATGAAAACCCGTAGAAGGACAGCACACAGCATTAACCTGCCTTTTTATTGCCGTTTCCATGGAATAAAGGAAAGGAGGATAAAGAGGTCAGACACAGACCCCAGGAACGCTGTGGTAAAGCAGCCGCTCTTAAAGAAGTCCCAGGAAGCCAAACAACCAAGTAGATGTACTCAGACAAATGGGTACCCAGGAAGATTTGCAGAAATGCCTACACAAATTAAACGCTGGTAAAACCAAAAGGTACTTTTCCACCTTTGGGGGTGGCTCAGCATCCTCGCACAGCTCCAGACCCCACTACTGGCCCATCGGACCCAGAAGTTAGGGGAAAGCTGCAGAGCGGCATGGGGCACAATCCAGACCCTCACCAGAAAAAAAGAAAAAAAATCCATTTCCAAATAAGCCTGGAGCAGCATGTGCTGGTGGTCACACACCGCCTGGTCTTCACACAGCAAGGGGAAATCAGTCGACGGGTCTGGATTCTCTCTTAGCCAGAGTTATGTAGCTTTTGAAGCTTATAATGCTGAAAGGAACATATTTCTCTAATTTATCTGACCATTTCTGCAGAAACATTGGATTAGGTTTTTAGTTTTTTTAAAAAAACATCAGCCTTCTCCAATTTTCCCCTTCCCTCTTCCTTACTGCTGCTCGCTATATATGTCCCAACAGGTGGCATTACAGATCGAAGCTTGCCGTCTCTCATCTACATGGCTACCCGGCCAGGGAAAAGCAATCTTAGACGAATTTATTACTCCTATCCCTTATCAATGGAAAGCAGATGCAAGAGGAGCATTCATAATCGCAGAGGGACCTTCAATCTGGAAAACTACTCCTTCTCTCACAGCATAATTGATAACCCTTATGTCTTCGATTTGGTTACTGAAACTACTTGAATACATTTAGGGTGTTCCAGCAATATAAAAGCAGAAATTGTCTATATGTGCGTCCATATCCATATCTGTGGACATATATATATATCTCCTCTGGAAATTTCTAGGCTGAGCATTAGAACAGTACATTTAATTGAGAATTTGATTTGTTGTAACTAGCCCATAATGTTAACAAGAAATGTATTTATGTCTGTCTAAATTATATATGGAAGATTAACAGCCCTGCAGGTGTTGCTGGAGTTGAGGAACTATTTTTACCAGGATCCCTGAAAAAGCTTTTACCCTTAAAGCTGCCAGAGACCTCCCACCCCAAAACCTGCTGCAAACAGGCAGGATAAAGCCTCGAGGGAGATAAGAAGAGCTGGCTCTTACAGGGACCTTTTCCTGACAAGATACACAAGGGTGCTGGAGGACAGCCCTATACTTTGGACAAGATGCTGCCATTGATCTTCCAAAGGCTCAAAGTCACAGACATTTTCTTCTTAACAGCTCTTTGCTAAAAAGATTCCTGTTTGCAATTGCTCTTTGCCATCTCATCCCGTAGGGAATACTGACAGCAAAAAAGTCCTCTACTTATGCAGGAGAAACTGATGATGTTAAAAATACATGGCACATTCTCAAGTCTTCACAAGCCTTCGCTGTCAGAGGGATCTTGGTTCCTTATCAATAAAACCAAAGTACTTTCTTTTCAAATCAGTCTTTCTCCTCGTTTTCCCTCTTCCCCTACGCAAATCTGGAGAGGCAACCACGGGCTGCTGCTGGCACCAGTCCTTAGCAAGGAAAAGAGCTCCTTATGTAAAGTAAATAAATTACTACCAACATCTTTCTGTACTATATCCTAAAGGTCCTCTCTGTCGGACATCTTCAAACACATACACAGTCCTGTTCCATTGAAGTTGGAGTCACAATTTATTTGAACACACCCAAAACCAGAGTAGTCCTTCATCATCATCTCATGCCTAGTTCCTTTTCCATGTGATTTACATTTCCCATATTTTGTCCCGTTAACATTTTATCATGGAGCACAGAGAGAGCATTTGAGCAGCTGAAGCCAGACAAAAAGCATGTGCATCCCAGCCCGAGAAGATGGATTATACTTTAGCATAAGGAATTGCATAACCACAATATGATTATATTTAAATACCCCTGATGTTATTACGAAAGTACTTTGATTGGCCAACAGAGATCCTCCAGCGCTGAATGGGAGCACAGAGAACTGCACATCGTGGGATGTCAGAGTAAGAACCACATGGCAATTAAAGCAACTGCTTCTGTAGAGCTGCAAAATAAGGGGGGGGAAGAAAAACCCCCCACCTTTATGGTTATTCCCCAGTAGCCATACAACAATCGTGTTCTCTTATTAGCAGACAATTCAACCCCAGTAACGAACAAAATAACACTTCAAATACTTTCTTCTTGTTCTCCTAGCAGGGAGTCTCCAGGGATTGTAGATTAAAGTCATATTTGAAGATAAAGAGAAAAAAAATTATGCAGTGACAAATTGGAGGAGATCCAGAAAAGAGAAGGAAAAGAGACCGAAGACCTAACCCGACAGGTGAACAAACAAAGACACCCAGCAGAACTGAGGAGGAGCTTTGAAAAGGAAAAGGAAGTGTTTAGAAGGCAGAGGGGCTTAATGGATGAGATGCTCTTTCTGGCAACATGAGCTTTAGTCTGATAGATAATGCACCTTACCCACAGCTTCATTAAAGCCAGAACTGAGCCTTCAGGGGAATAAAGGAAATCAAAATATTTGACAACAGGAAACCAATAAAGCAACGAACGACAAGAAATCCCCCATTTGTTCTCCAGTCCCAGCTGACTTTCTTTCCAGAGCATCTCCAGAGGAAACTCCCCTTCCATTCAAGTCAACAAGACTCTTTCAATACACATCAACAAGACCCTTTGGGCTCTCAGCTTTGTGGAGCCAGATGACCTCTGAAATAAAGCTCAAAGCCACAATGCACAGGCTGGGACTTGATATATCTGTAAACCAGCATCATCGGGAGAATAAGGAAACTTGATTCTGGGAGTAAACAGGATTAATTTTGCTGTGATGAGTGTCAGCTGGAAGAAAGTGGTTAAGTGTTTGTTTTGTTTTTTAATGAAATATGCAGAAGAGAGCCATGCAACAGAACATTACCACAGGAATGAAAAGAAAAAACAGAAAGTGTCCTCCACACCCTAATGTTAATTTAAGAGTGAAAGGTTTAGGAAAATATTACAGCATGTGTGAAAAAAATGGCTCTGAAAAAAGCTCCCTTGCAGATTAAGCATCAATGCACAAGAAGGAATAAACCTACGATGCCAGAAACTCCAATATTAACAAACGTTGTAAAAATTTGCAAGCTCTTCTAGTATTAATGAGCTATTCCACTCATGGACGTCCCCAAATTCAAAGCAGTTTGCGGACCAGATTAAACCCAACCAACAGCAACAGATTCATATTCCTTTCTAAAATGCTCCCATCGCTCTTATTCCAATATCTGCTGACACAGAACTATATCTGTGCCACCAGAAATAATATATATTTATTAAACAAAATGATAATAGACAGAATGACTTAATCAACACCATACTATAAACCTCATAAGACATTATCACCCAAGTTCCACATTCCCTACAGAATATGGAGAAAATAGGAACTTCAAAGCATATCTTGAACACTAACAAACTTGGGCTACTATGGACCAAAGGAAAATACCCAACTAACAGTTCTCTTTGCTCAGTTCTTCACACCATATTTTGTTGCTGCAGGACTGAAACCGAAGAGAACCGTGGTCCCAGGAGGAGGAATGGTACCTGGGGAGAGGCTTCAAGAGGATCTGAAGAACCAGTGAAGGGATGAGAGAGATGCATGGGTGAGCCGCTCAGCAGAGCCCTGGGCTAAGCAACGGCTGTACGAATTAAGCTGAGCTTCTCTTCTTTATTCTCCCTCCCTAAAACCAGCTGAGTTGGGAATTCAAACACAGCCCATCTCAGCAGGGAGGTGGTGGTGTTTGCTGATCAGCATCTAAACATAGCAAAAGTAGCAGTTCTCTATTTTTATTCCAGATCCTCTTACCAACGAGAAACGTGTGTTCGTCCTAATAGTCTCGACATCTTGCTGTTCTGGTTATTTAACACACAGGATTGCTCACAAGAGCTGGGCTTCATTTTCCCGTTCATCATTGCAGGGCTCCTCAGAAACGCCGGGCTGCTGGCAGCACTTTGTTTTGTTGTTACAAGAAGACAAAGCACCGCATCATTTATTCTGGAAGAACAAAGCACTGTCACACAGACTTTTTTTTGACCACAATAGCTGGCCAGAAAGCTGTCAGAAGGAACCTTCTTTTCTTAGTTAATCTGCACCAGGAAACAGGGAAGAGAGGGCAGAGCGATGAACCTGCTGCTAATAAATAGATGAGCACCCTCCTCTCTGCAGCTGAGCAATCCTTCCCACCAACATGTGCAGCCCAGGGCAGCGTGCTGGTCCCCAGCCTGCCCTGATTAACACCAACCCAATGCTGCAGGTGCCTCGCACTGTGATTAATTAGGCATGTGCGGGTTGAACTCCTGGTGCACACTTGAGGAGGCATTAGCTGACATCACTTGTGATGCTCCCAGTTGGATCCCTGTCTCCTAATAGAGCCTCTTCTGTTCTTACCAGCCCAGCTATTAGGAATCAGAAGATGCAGTAATTGTTTAGGGTTCAATCAGCAGGAAAATTTCATTAGCTACATAGATGCAGGCTGTGCTCTTTACAGAGGCCAGGAAAAAAAAAAAAAATCCCCAGGATTATTTAAGGAATACCTAAATGTTCCTCAGACATCTCTCCAAGTAGCCTTTCTGGCCAAGCTGTGTGATTCAGAGGCATTAAGATCATTAACCCTTTCCCAAAAAGGCTTCCCATAAATTGACAGCGCAGGAATTCAGGGTCATAAATTAAAGGTTTTTCCTGAGAGGCTGCAACAGGAGCCTTTGGGCACCCGATTGCTTCTGCACAGGAGCAGGGGAGAGGAAAAGAAGGGTTTTGCACGAAGGGGACCTCCTCGAGAACATGACTGGTGGGTAAAGCCGTGAGGCCGCCGGTTTGCAAGTGAGCAGAGATGCAGCCAGAGACCTCATGTCCTGCAGCACCCGGGACTTCGGGCACAGAGCCTCCGATCAAGCTGCCCCATGCCTCAGCTTCCTTCACTTCCAAAACAAAGCTACATATAGTTTTCTGCATTTAGAAAGTTTGCTGATATCCATGAGAGAAGAGTTCTTAAACTTAAGGGGATGTACCCCTCCTAAAGGTTTTGTCTTGTATTTTTGGTAGCGTATTTGGAGCTGTTTCCTACTCTTACGAGTTATCCATAACTGGGTAAGACAGCCTCTAACAAGTCAAGCTTTTCGCTCTGCCACATCTCTTATTTTTCTATGCATGAAAATAACGTTTTCTGTGTTTCCTCTGTCTATTCCTGTTCTCTGACCGGAGGGATGGGACTTCAGTAATTCTTTTGAATTTATTCATTTTATTTTACTCTTCTATGCTGTTTAAGGACTGGTGGGGTCACTTGGAGCTTTTAACCTCTCCTTTCTTGTTCCCCTCTCCTGATAGGCACCACTCTCAAACTTGCATTTTCTTATTCCTCCCACCACATCACTCAGACTCATGCAGCAGCTCCCTATTAACCTGCTCTTATTTCTGCTACTGATATAAATGAGAAGTCCACACTTTTATCTGATCTGTGCCCAGAAGCTGCAGCTGGATCCATTTCTACATGGAGATGCCCGATGTGGTACGAGATCCGTGGTGGATGCTCCCGCTCCTTTCTCCAGCCCCTTCAAAGCTGCACAGCAGAGCACTGACGGCCAGGGAGCAGCCCAAGTTTGGGAGACACCTCGTTGCCCTTCACCATTCTGACTGTTTGCCACTAGTAAGTTCACCAGCAGAATTTTGCAGCGCTTTTTTAAAAGGTCTTAAGGCACTTTATAAGAAGATATGGCATTTTAGACTCTTAAGCTTTTTATTACCTATAAGCCGCTCAAGTAATAAAGTCACACTAGTCCCCCCTTAAAGGAGATTAAATCATGAAAATTTAAGCCTGTAACAAGAGAAGAAGGGAAGCCAATTTGAATTATCAGAGTTTCTTTTTCTTTTTGGTTCACTATTCAAAGAACAGTTGGAGGCCCCAGCATCTAAAGTCCTGCGCAGACTGACTTCAGGCTTGGAATTCAGCACAACTAACAAACTAGACTATCACTCAAAGACATCCAGTCCTTGGGAGAGGACTGTATTTTAAAATAAAATAAAAAAAATTAAAATAATAAAAAGTAAAGTGTAGCAAGGCAAATTCTCTGTGTAGAATAGCTCCTTTGACTTCAAAGCCAATTTACAGGAAATGAAAATCTGGCTCATTGTTTTCTCCAAGGCATGTTTTCATCCTTTACCGTCCCTCCAACAGGTTGTCAGACACCTTCCTATTTCCCCTTGCATTTACTGTTTTATGTTTTAATAACTGTCTCTTCTAAGCAAATTGGAGGCCCTGAGCTACTCATGACAGCTTGCGAGTTCTGCATGGGAACAGGATGCATTTTTCTGAGAAACATAACAAAGTTCTTAACAAGCAGCACCATGGCAATGTGCGACGAGGAATGCACTCCACGCACCCTCCAAAGCCAGCAAGCGGGGCTGCAGCCCGTCTCTAACCGCCAGCTATGAACTTGGAGCCGTTAGAAGTAGAGACTGTCAGCAGCAAAGCAGGAAAGTTAGGAGGTGAAGATGGTCATTGATTTCTAACTCGGAGTTAAGACCCAGCAGCAAAGCTTGAGATGCTAGTGGCGTTGTCCTCCATCTGTGTGGCAAAGCAATCATAAATACCAGGTGGGAAATGGATTTAACTCCTCTCTGACGGGAAAGAGAAGCCAAGAGGGGCAGGGTCCCTGGTCCCACCACGATCTCCTGTATCTGCATGTGCCTTTAACAACAGCCATCAGCAACTCGGTTCCTCAAGGACAGGTTAAGCCAACAGGACAAATGCCTTCCCACAACACTAATAGTCCGTTTTCAAACAAGCGTTGCCGGTTCTCAGCCATGCTGTAACTGCCACACCATTCCCCACGGGATTTATTGTTCTGCATCTGGGAAGTCCTGGCTAAGGAAGGGGACTGGCGAGAAGAATTCATGTTTTCAGCAGGTTATCAAGTTACTCGGGCATACAGGTGCCAGCATTATTGCAGCATGCTGGAATTTTTAGTGCTCCTGCTAAGTTCAACCCTGGCTGGGTTTTGTGTTACTTTAGAGTTCAAGAGCAGAGCCTTGCCCGGAGAAAGGGTCTGACTTAACCAAAAATCTCCCAACTGAGCAGAGGCAATGGGGAGAGTAGAGGACAGCTCAAAGTCGTGATGGTGAAAGGAGAAACAACCAATTAAAAAAACAAACAAACAAACAAACAAACCCTCCCACTTTTCTTCAACTTTCCTTCATTTTTGTTCATTAAAGAAATCCTACTGCTTCAGAGTGAAATGCTATAATAATAAAATACACACACTGTTCTATCATTGACCAAGGCAAACGACACCTGGCAATGAAGATATGCCCTTACATAATTTGAGGCAGCAGGTAGCACAACCTGATTGTGAGACCAACTTGAATAAGCACTTTTCCAGGTTGGGCACTTCACAAGAAGCGTGTTATCACCCTCTCTTCAATACTGGGGGGCCGGGTTACACCACTGCCACTCAGCAGGGATCCATCTGCAGGACTGGGGATGGAGAGCTCGAGAGCCTGCCCAGGGGATGCTGTGGAAATGCAGAAGAGAGAGGAAGCAAATAACTCCGGCTGCCCCGGGAATAACTAACGGTGATTACCGTTCCTCCGGTGGCCGAGGCAGAGGGAGCGGAGCAGAGAGCAGCCATCCCTGCGTGCCGTGGGGATGCAGCGGGAGCCCAGGGAGGAGGCTCCCAGCCTGGCTGGACGCTGCCGGCGGTGCTGGTGTGTGGGCTGCGACCCACCGCACTCACTATTCAATTAACTGCCTGCTCCCCCGGGAGCACGGCACAGAAAGGAAGTTTCACCGACAGCGGAAGATCTTTCTGAGTCAAAATGAGGAGTACTTAAGCTCTACATTAGGATTAAAGATGCCTTTATCTGACAACATATAAATCCTTTGACATGGGGCAGCTGACA
The DNA here is from genome assembly GCA_013400755.1 of Pelecanoides urinatrix. Classification (NCBI taxonomy): domain Eukaryota; kingdom Metazoa; phylum Chordata; class Aves; order Procellariiformes; family Procellariidae; genus Pelecanoides; species Pelecanoides urinatrix. The sequence continues at coordinate 480,571 of VZTQ01004773.1, forward strand.
ACAGTGTAACACCGGGGTAGACAGCAGGGGTGAGGACTGCTAGCAAGCAGAGATTTATTTATATTTAGTTTTTGCTATGGGAAAAAAAAAAAATGACAAATTTAATTTTCCCCATTTTGTTTCACCTGCTTTAAAAACGAGACAGGAAAGCAGCCGATGGACCTGCCATGCCCATTCCCTTCACCGCCGGGGCAGCCGCCCTCACGCAAACCGTGGGTCGCTCTCTCCGATGGCATCATTTGTTTATTTTGGGTGCATGGCAGCCCCCATCCAGAGCGTTGTGTTGGTGTAAGACTGATGGACGTAACATCACCGGAGCCAAGGAATAAGCGCGGGAGAGCCCCTGCTCCCCCCCACACCTCCCACAAGCTGCCCCCCCCGAAAGCACCACGGCACCGAGACCTCCCAAAGACTCCAGCGGGTTAAAGGGAGCTGCAGCCTTCGGACCTGTACTGCTAAATAAGAGAGGGTCAGGGACCGAGCCCTAATTCCAAATTAGCACCTACTGCCTCGAGCCGCTGCTGCCTGGGGCTATCCCCTCCCAGGGGAGATCCGTTTTGGGGAGACCCAGGTCAGGATACGCAAAACAGCACCTGGATGTGAAATAGCGACTGAGCCCAGGCCAGATGTACGTGCAAGAATAAACACAGCGAAGAGAGCGTGAGCGCACGTGCGGCTGCTGGAGACGATTGATGCTGCAAGGGGAAAGGCACAAGCCGGGAATGCCAACCGGGAATGCAGACGTGGCTTCAGCACCTGGTGCGGCAGCGACTTCTGCTCAGGCTGTGGCTAAGTCACTTCACCACTTTGCTCCCCAAATGTAAAATGGAGGGGAAAAAAAAAAAAAAAGCCACTGCCTTCTCACACAGGGAAACCATCAGGAAAAATGCAACAATTATTATGAGGCTGAATACGACAGAGTTTGGAAGCATGTAATTATTTTTAAAAGGCATATTTTTTGAGGCTGAAATGGGATTTCAGAAATATGAGTGTGGAAAAGAAAAGAGCTCTTGTATGCCACTATTTTAGTCTGCTTCCCAGCGTGGGGCGATGCCAACGCACCTCCCAAAAGCCCCATCCTGGCACACAGCAGTTCGCCTCTGCTACAGCAGGCCCTGCAAGCACTCCCTTTGGTCACACATCATCTGCTGGCCTTTGTAAGCATGCACACTAATTGCAATTTTTGTTTGCAAAAAGGCTAGCGAAAGATGGAAATATATGCAAAAATAACACACTGCCACGTAAACCTTCATGCTGGAAGCGTTAACCCCAAGGCTTTTAGAAAGCACAAGCAGAGAAAAAAAAAAAATCAAGAGTTTCAGTCCAAGGCAACGCCCTGCGGCTCAGGTGGTCACTCGCAGACCACAAATACTCGTCGGCACGGTCCAAGGAGAGAGTCTGCAAAAGCAGCTTCTCCCCAGGTCTCTGGCAGAACTGCTGGGGAGAAAGTTGGCCGAGCAGATCCTGGCCTTGCCAAGCCTTAGTCCCCGCTGTTAGCCCCTCAGCCTCATGAACACAACGGTCACTCAAACACTATTTCATAAAGAAAGAGCAAAGTGCCAAGTCCAAAGCTGTGACATATTTCATTTCATTAGGTGGAATGTATTTACCTTGGGTTTTTTGTTGTGAATCAGGACAGAACTGAATCCAAGTAAAAATAGAGAAGATGCATCAAGCCCTGCTTTAAAGTTAATTGACTAACGTGATCACCTCAAAATGTTATGCATCAGCCTAAAAGGGGACCTTTCTATAGAATGAGTCATTTTAATTAAGTAATTTCGGTATTCTCATTTAATGCCTTTTTTCGTTTTTTTGTTTGGTGGGGGTTTTTTGTTTGGTTGGGTTTTGGGGGGTTTTTTTTGTTTGTTTGTTTGTTTACCACTAAGAGATACACTTCTATTTAGAAATAACAGCTGAGTGACAGCCTTTGTCTAACCTTTGCTCTCCAGTACATTGGTGACTACGCAGCAGCTCTGGAAGGCATGGGGAGATGATAAGTTCGGACTTACCCAACATAAGTCACCTTTTACACCTGGTCCACAGACACCTTTCCTAGAATCAAGCATGGCTGATTTCAGCAGCCATCCGATTCTTGCTGTCTCGGTTTTGAGGCTGGTCCTGCCCATACACATCTGATGAGGGATGGAAGATCCCATGGAAACCCTCCCTGATCCCTCCTGGGGCAGGGAGTAAAGCAGCGAACCAAATAATTGTCCCCCAGACTAGATACAATGATATCAGGACATTTGGAGTATTTTGGGAAGAGAATGAGGAAAGTTAGAGATTAGTGACAGATACCCCATAGAAATGGCCAACAGATAACGTCTCCTCACCCTGAAGCACATTTGACAGCCTTCTTTTCCAGCTTCTCTAATGCAAGAATTATTTCAGTAAGGAACCAGCAGTTTGTTTCAAAGTGCAACTAAGTCATAAACCGGCCCAACTGTCAGATGAATTGTGACACTTTGCATTTCTGCATGTTGAAACACTCTATTTAAAAAGCTCCATGCTAACCATCAATCAGGAAACAAATTGAATGAGAAGCAAAGCAGCGTGCAAGAAACCTCTCATCGTCCAGGAGCTTCCAGCCCCATGAGGGCACACGGGGAGGAAGCTGACGCTGCTGCAAAGTTAAAAACAGGAGGGCACCCGCTGTGACCAGTCTTCCAGAAACATTCGCGTTATATCCCTGTGATTTGTGAGCCGAGAGTCAGAGGAAAGGCTCGATCACGCCTCACCTAGCTGAGGACTTTGAGCATAAAGCTTTTCCCCCACTCATGCCCTTCTTAATAGAAGTACCTGTCCAAAAGTAGACATAACAGAGAGGATCATTCTTATTAAAGAACTGCTACTACATTTGACAGATGTATCACGCCAAAGCAACAGTGAAAGACACCGAAGCCTTTTAGAAGTAAATAATAACACCATTCCCCATGACCACCCCCAAAATATCAGGGAAAACACAAAGGACCAAAGAACACTTAACGCCTTGAAAGCACTCCATACAACTGCTATAGAGCAAGTGGTTTTCATTTCAAAACAGGAGTTTCTAGGAAAGATGGACATTTAAAGATATTTTAGAATTATTTTCATAGGAAACAAGACATCCAAACCTGGAAGTGATGATGATTTCGGTCAGATGTTGTAATTTTATGTCATTTACATTTACTTTTTCCAAGTAGCTCTATCTGATTTTTTTTCTGAGTGCAAGCAGTCAGCTTACAGGTCGGGGACACTGGCAGCATGGTATCAATACTGGTGTTGACAGAGACAGAGGTAGCAGTTGAGGACTTTAATTGGCTATGCATAAAAACAAGCATTGACAAGAAAGAGAAAATACATCGCTTCTGTATTTTTTCAACATTATCTTCCTTTCCTGTCCTAATGCCCGTTCCACTGAGTCTGCATGTGGTGCTTCCCCCAGCAGCTGTGTGGACATGCTGGCGGATGCTAATGCTACCCCTGGCCCAGAACAGATAAGGTCTCTTCGCAGCCTGTATTGACTAAAGCTGCAGAAGAGACATTGGAGATAAGCGGTTCTGAATCGAGTGGGCAGGGAACTATTCAGAGAGTGGAGCAAAAATACGCCTGAATTCCCAGAGGGCTCTGAATGGTCACAAATCAAAGCAGAGTTGAATTACATTTTCACCCACAGCAGAAGAGTGACTTTGAGCAAAAAAAAAAAAACAAACCACATTTATAGCAAAGCCATTTGGGCAGAAAAAGTTCTCAGCTGCTCTTCTAGCACTTGAGACCACTTTAGACTCTGTCCAAATGCACCAGAGACCCCCAGAAATCACAGAAGCCCCACGGCACGGGAATGAAAACAACGGCCTCAAACTCAACGCAGAAAGCTCTTCCACTGCTCGAACCAACGCCCGCCAGAAGGAAAGGGATTGAAAGCAAACGGGAGAGAACCACCACAACTTCGGGATTGTGAGGAGCTAAGCCACAGCTGTGGGGCTACAGAAGGAAAAGAGCAAAGGAAGGAGGTGGTTTCTGGCAAAGCACCAGCCTCTCCCTCCACGCCAGCAGTCTCCACTCACCACGGCAGCGAGACACGGGCAGACTGTGGAATTCTTCCTGGCTGCCCCGCTCCAGCCTAAGTTGCCCAGTTTAAGTAGGTTTTAAAGCCAGAAAGGTGGTGTTTTCATGGCAACATAACTACTAGGCAATAACAATCTTGCTGTTAAATCCTAGTGAAGTGAAGGCAGCTGGAGAGGGTTTCCTCTCCTGCTTTGTCAGTAAAACACCAGTATCTTATTTCCAATAACATAGGGGCTTTAAGACCAATTTGCCATTCTGCAGAGAAAAGACCTCGTTTTTTCCAGAGCTGAAGACAAACCTGCAGAGCAACTGCTCTTTGAGAGGTAGCGCAAAGATGTAAGAATAAGATGGTTTTCAGAAGAGTTAAAGCAACACTTACTCATTTGGCAACTCCAACAATCTCATTCCTTCCTACCTGTGAGTTTCCTTCTCCCAACCCCATGCTCATTCCTCCCAGCCACATCCTTTCCTCTTGCCATCATTGAAGTCAATGTTATTAACATGAAGGCTAGTGCAGGGCACATTTTAAGCCCAAACAGAGTCCCTGTCTTAGTTCCAGTGTTGATGATGATGATGAAAGTGAGTTTACCCTGCATAGCAAATAGTCCATAGTAGAGCATGGGAATTTCAAGGCTCCCAATGAACCTTATGAATAATACATTCAGTAAGAGTATTAATTCATACGTTTAGATATGAGGAAATTGCTCTCTGCTCATATAACACACATGGCCATAAAGAAAAGTGGCAATACTTACAGGTAATAAAACTCACTCGCTATTTGAAAACAGCTGCACAAACCACTATTTGAACTATTACTCTTAAAGTATTTTTCCTTCTATGGAAATAATTTTGCCTCTGATGGTGATGGCTCTCCTCTAGACTATTGCGTTTCAAGGCTTTGTGAGCTGAAAGAGGCACCAGCGTTTCTCCCTCACCCATTGCACCAGCTAGAGCCAGCCCTACACGGGCATTTAACAGACCAGGGTAGAAAAGTGCTGGTTTTCACCCCGTGCAACAGAGATGGCTTCAGTGGGCACAAGGCCCAGGGAAAAGGGCCCAAAGAGACGTCAGAAGTGCCAGCAGTTTTGGGGAGAACTCAGCGGCCTGTGACCTGGGTTGAGTGGAAGATAAGCAGAGGTAACATGGAGCAACCTTAGATGCCCAGATGAGAGGATCCCAGAAACTCATAGTATTAAACTCAACTCAGCCAAGGAGTCCATTCTCCCACAGAAGCATGGTAGCATGTTCTGCAAGTTTGTCCCACCTCTAGCCTCCAGCATGCTTGCGAACACACAGCACTTTTCAGGAAGACTAACCTTGACATTCAGCAAACCATTTCAGTGATTGCAATGCCCTCCCAAGCTCCCCACACAGATTCATCTCCCCCTCTTCCCCAGCTAAAGATTTTTCTCATCACCCCATTTCTCCTGAGTTAACAATGACACTCAGTGGCCAGGAGGATTTCCTGCAGTCTATATTCATGCTACAGCATCCAACAGTTAATATCCGTTATATATTACACACAGCAAATGTCTTCCGTGAGTTTCAAGATCCTAAGACAGGGCTCAAATTATATGGAAAGATCACGGAAGGAAAGGCTTAAGAAGAAGGTGGAAGAAAACCATAATCTTTTTTCCAATTTGTGCAGTGACCTGGGAAATATTTTCCATCAATTCACATCCAGGCTATAAAAAAAGCAGACCAGAGGAGGCAAAGGCAGCTCTTGATCAAATTATTAAACAGGCACGTTCAGAGAACATGTAGTCAAAGCAAATCACACTGCTAATATATAAATCCAAACCACAAGCTGAAGAGTTAGGCATTTATAACGTAAAACTTTTGTTCTGTTATCCTCTCCCACCTCCAAGGATGGGTGCAAAACAATTGCATAAAGTACAGCTTGAAAGTCTGCCTCTGTCGCTTTCTTGACACAACAGAATGTTTATCTGTGTTCGGTTCTGATAAGTCGGAGCGTGATGGATAACCAAAAGAGGATCAAAAGAAAACGCTATTGTGCGTGGACAAATAAGTGATGAATAATTTGAGTCCATTCCCAAACAGCATTTACTCAGAAGGTTTGAAGGATTCCTATACATCCAGCAATACAAATCACACCGGTACGATGTCTTTCAGTTTTGACCTAGACACAATACTACTCTTTCAATTAATTAAACATTTGATTTTACAGCATTCCTGTGCTGAAAGAAAAACCAGTAATTAGATATCATGCTTCAGCCGTTGTAACATTAGGTATTTCCTAGAATCTGTTTCTCATAGTAATTCTGCTCTTCCCTGAAGTGCTGTGTTTATGATTTTTCAGGAAACAGTTCGACGCTTTTTTTCCCCAATATATTAATTCTGGACTGTAACTTAGGCAGATGCACAAGAAGCAGGGATTATTATTTCAAATTATTTTACAATGTAAAGCACACATAATTTTAAGTGCACGCACATGCTGACAGAATCTTAAACCATGTATTTTACTCCTTCTCACAATAACAATTCTGCTCATTTAAGATTGCTCACTTCTCTTTAGACTAGAATATTAAGACACCACAAAGGAAAAGGGTTTCCATCCTGTTTATTTGCAAAGGGAATCCATTTGAATGTTACACAGGGTTTTGTTTTTTCTCTTATCATTGTGGCATAACTGTGTTTTCCATCATTCCAGTGAGAGCATCAATAAGATATACCTTATTATTAAACATTATCACAGCTGCCAAGTCAAGCACTCAAAAGACAGGAAATGCAAGAATTCAGGCTTGGCTCCCAGCATGTATACATTATGATAACAACTTTATAACAAGATCTGCCCTTGAGTGCTGTGAATTTTTTATGCTCGGAACTGCACCCACTGAGCATGATTTAAGCACCCTGAGCGCGCCCCTGGCGATGCCCCCGTCTCTCCACTGCCTACAAGCAGGTTCAGGGACCAACCTGCCTGCACTGAGTATTTGCGAATGTCCACCACGGACTGCTGCTGAAGGAACGTCGGCAAATACAACACCAGAATAGCGAACGGAGTCCTCACAGTAAGGAAGATATCACTGAAAACCATTTGGGAAAGCCATCACTTAAGCAACTTCCCCAGCATGACCTCAGAAGTCAATATAGTTTGGAAGGGACCGGCACAGGGGCTCTCTGCAATGAAGCACCCTCGAGTCACCATGCAGGGACATCCCAAGTGCCATCTCGCCCATGATAAAAGCTACAAAACACTCAAATACACTTAAGGACAGAATTTTAGAGGCATTAATGGCCAAGGTTGAAAAATTCTCATCTAGGTTGCACATACTCAGAATAAATTAACACAGTTTAGCACTGATAAGTAGACTGCATGCCCTTGCAGCCATTGAGTCCTTCTTAGAGCTAAAGGCATTTTATAATTAGCTCCATTTCTTTAGGATGAATAGAAACCTAGAAAAGAGCATCCTGAGTCCTCGCCCCTTCTCCCCGTTTACCATTCTAATGACGGAAAGGTAAATTAAAATGCTCCAGTGTAAAGAAGCATGAGAGAAATAAGGGATTCTACCTCCCATAAAATATTAATCAGATTCACTGATAAAAAAAAACATTTCTGATTATTAAACAGACATTTAAATTATAACTCGGAATGACTCCAGCGGCCAAAATAAGAGAAGTCAATTTTGCAAAGCTCCAACGCATTAACATAAACCCCTGCCAGCTTAATCAACTAGGAAAGCCAGCAAAGCGACCCAAAGCGTGACTTTTGCCCATAGCACTCAGCTTCCCTAGTAAGACTCGTGCAGGATTTACGCCAGTCAGGAATTAAGCTTAGGGAGGAACTCAGCTTTTAACAAAGATTCGCCGATGGAAATGCACTGCACGTAAGCCTACTGCCTCAGTTACGTAGGACATATTAGCCAAGCAGGTCACTATTTATGTGGCAAGTGCTGAGCATTTAATTGCATAGCAAGACCATACTACCCAGGTAATTATAGGCTACCTGCCAACTAATTATTTCTTCTCGTTCCCCCATCCTCAAGCTTGCAGCTGCTACCTAACGGTGATCACACTCTGAATTTATGCAAACAACCTGCAATAAATACATAGTTAACCAAGAAGTCTATTTAGCAAGTAATAGCCACTATTAATATTAATGGCAACTACATGTGCATATTGCCTGGAAAATTAGTGCACATGGTATTTACTTACTAAGACCTGGGAGGCTGCTGGAAAGCAAATGAAGGTCAGTCAGAGGTTAAACTTGTAACTCAGGCCTGGCTTAGCTTAGATAACCCAGCAAATGGCTGGCTTAAGCTCAGAAGGCTCTTGTGCAGGTATCCCATGAGGTTTCTCTTAAAAAAAGAAAAAAGAAAAAAAAGTAAGATATCCACAAGAGCAAGGAGTTCCCACAGAGTGGGAGCACGATCCACGTGGCAGCCCGCACCCAAAGGCTGCCAGGGCCGGTGCCTCCACCGGGGCTTGCAATAATAGCACCTGGCTGGTTGATAGACCCATAGTGCCAGGTCTTGGGGAACCTACACCTTGGCCAGGTGAAAACAACCAAAAAAAGAGTTTCTTTCTGAAGAAGAGAAGCAGGAATGGCTCCCAAATCTCCTGATCTCTTCCCCCACCAGCCCTGATGCACAACGGAGCTTTTAACCAAAGCCCAGACACCCCATGGAGTCGTGCAACCAGGAGATGGGTGGAAATTCTCTCCTTTTCCACCCCATCTTTCAGAGGCCCAATTTATGTCCTGAAAAATATATAAATTTAACCCCCTCCCTTCTGAATTCTGTTTGAAAATTGCACTTTGAGATCTTGCATCGCATCCGATTGAAAATAAAGGACAAGCAGAAAATAAAGAGATCATCAAAATAGGAACTGCAAGGGCTGAAGAGGTAAGAAAGGCATACTGTGTAGAGCATAATAGAAAGAATTTATTCCTAGTACGGAGTGCACAAATTGCACCCACCTCCCAGCAGCCTCTTTAGTGCTCCACACCCAACCCTGCGTCATCCAAGGACATCAAATAACTGACAGGTGACAAGGAAAACTGAAACACCGGGAATGAAGAGGAATAAAAGAGAGATTTGTATTGTTCGGTTACCCTGCGTGACATTCAACTCTGCTAGCTTTAAATAACTGCAGTACATACATCTTCATCAGAGCTATTCAGAATGAGATGAATCAAGTCCAAGAAGTGCCTTTTTTTCTGCCCTCATTTTCAATGCAAGTTACCTGAACAGTCACATTGACGCAGACATTGACACTGCAAGCGTTTCAACTTTACTGGGTGAGAGTTTTGTGCCAGTCCTCTGTGTATTTCCCTGGGCAATAATAATACCAAGACAGCGAATACACCTCCCAAAGTCATCCCTATTGAGACAGAGAACTGGGCAAGTATTTATCCAAGCTCTAACTCCTAAATGTTCCTATTAGATCCAACAGGTATCCTTTTCACAGCAATAATTTCAACAGCAGAAAGAGGGATCGCTATAGATGAAAAGAAAAAAAAAATCTTATTTCTCTGGTTCCTATCAGCCAAAGTTACTTTTGGAAATAAGACACTGAAAATAGACACTTTTCAGCCAAACCCTACAAAAGTTCATGTTTGGCCAAGAACAGGTTGCTCCCAGTTGCCTGAGAAGAAGCTAGAAGAGGTTGGGGATATAGATTATTTTTAAAAATAAAAAATCCAGCATTCCATCAGAAAGTGTCACCAGCCCTAATTCAGGTGAGTAAGTGCCACATGCTGCCTCCCCACAGTGACATACTGGGATGAAAAGTGGGACAAAGACGGGCTGGAGGTGGCTCTCACAGTGGGTCACAACACATCTAGGCAGGACATGCAGTTGTCTGAGGTCCAGAGTATGTCCATGGGTACAAAGAAACTTCACCAACTTCTTCCCCATAGGCAACCATCTGTTCTTCAGGCTTTCTTTTTCAGTGCAAATATGCAGCAACATGGATATTTAAAAAAATTTTTTATTTTTACATACATATATAAAAATAATTTTTAAAAAAAATTGTATATATAAATTATAAAATTTATATTTTATATATAAACTTATATATAATTTTATATATAAATTATATATATTTAATATTTTTTATATATATACACACAAGACCCTTTAAGCATTAAAAGCTCTTTGTTTTGCAGCGTAAACCCAACGCTGTGCAGAGCGCTGTGAGCTTACGCCAGCCCAAAATACTAGTCCCCCAAAGCATCCTAAGGCCCGTCGGTGATGTCCCGCCAGCCAGCGTCACTGAGGAGTCAGAAACACCGAGACTCGGACAAACAAGTGACTCATCTCTAGGGCATCACCGAGCTTCAGTTGCTCCAACATCATCACCAGCGAGCGTGCCAGAATATGTGAACTGGCTTGATACGAAGATGATTTCAAGACATTTCTGAACTGTCCAAGACTGCTTTCACGCCTAGAAGCACAGAGGAAGCTGCGTAAAGTATCACTTTACTTTTTCCTTGGGATCACATTGATTAAACAGTTTTAAGCCCATTCAAGGCAAAAAGCTGTTCACACAAGTGGTTCCAGCTGTAGCAACTGCCCGGATGATTATTTCACTCAGGCAGCGAGGCCAACCCGACGCTGAAGACGCGGTCCAGGCTGACCCGAATTCGGCAGCACGGCCAGCTGCCACAAACCTTTCCCAGCTCCGCTTCCTCCAGAGACACTGGCAGCATCCCCGCGATTCGGTCAGGTCCAAACCTACCCTGATCGTTCCTGGACACCCTTACTGTGTTGTACAAACTTTGTGCAAGACTTTTTTTTTTCAATTTGTAGAAAAAGCCTTAGTGGGATTGCAGCAATTTGAGGCTATAAATACGATTTGAGTAAAGGCTCAGTAGGGGAGCAAACATCAACGCAGCTTTATGGCCAATACAACGGTGAGTTTTGCTATGCAGCAACCATTAAGCCCAGAAAGAGTTAAACACGGCTAAGCTTCTTCACTGCCCCCAAACCCATAAAGTAAATAAATACCAGATATTTCTAGGCTGAGGCATGGTCCTGTTATCAGCCTGGAGGGAATTCATATCCATAAGTTAAGCCATAAGAAGATGTGCTTATGTAACAGAACAGTTTATACGGCACCAAAGGGCTCCAGACGTTGCTTTAATGCCTCATAAACTCCCAGGCTATGGGGCACTTCGTATTTACACTCCCCCGCTTCACTACCTTCAGGGTTTCCTGGGCTTTTAGCATAGTACTGTTGCATTTTATTTAAAAAAGAAAAAAAAAAAAAAATCAAAATGTAATTTCATGCCATGTTGGCATGTGACTTTATTTCTTTTTAATTTTGACAAAGCAATGAAGTGTCACCTTCCTGTTCACCACCTTTGTCATATACATGAAGTTTATTTTGTTAAATAATACCAAGAGCTGAAAACAAGAGCAATCCAGCACCTGCTACAGGGCCAACCAGGCAGCCACGTGATGTCCCCTCACCACCCTGTGATCTTTTGGCATTTCATTTATTCAGACAAGCAGAAAGCAGAAGTAGCTGGTGCAGCACCTTGGGCTGACAAAACCCACAGCACCTCTCGGGCAAACGGCTCCTGGCTGCCGGTACCCCAGCACCCGCTCCCAGAGCTGCTGACCAGAACATCCCACAAAGTCTTTTTGTCGTAAATGATGGACTGAATTTGGAAACAGCGTGCTTTCACATACATTCACAGCTTATGAAATGTGCCCAAGTAAAACTGACTTATGTGATTAGGGCAGTTGTAGCTGCATAACTGGCCAAGAACCTCAGTTTTAACATTGACGGGGTCAACCTTTAGGGTATTTGGTCTCTGCAAGTCTTCAGTCTTTGACTTCTCTCCACCCGGTTTTCTCTCGACATCCCACAACTCTCACGCTATATAGAAATACATGACCCAAATAACGCAGATCTGCAGCCCTTGTCTTAACCATCAGCCGGCGAGGGATGACAAGGGGTGCCCGCCCTGCCTCACGCATCTCCCCGGCTCTCGACGGTCCAAGGGCCAGCCAGGCTCAGCGGCGCCTGCGAGGCAGCAGCCAGCCCAGAGCAGCTCCGTGTTTACAAACCTACATCAGTCATTCGGGGAAGGATCTCCAAGGGCTAAATGTCGTGATGAAAAATTATTTGGTATTCATCCAAAACCAAAACAAATCAGTCTCACTCAAGCCAGGACACCTCACCCTTGAATTCCCTCCAGGCAAGATCAGCAGCAGATGACGGTGTCATGCTTTATAAATGTCAGATAACAGGGCCAAAACTGCTTCTGCCTTCACCAATTAGAAGAGACAAGGGGCTGTTGTGCTCATCTGCTTTGCCTCCCACGCTACCCAAGCCAGGGAGCTCACCAGGAGTCACTCTGGGTTGAAGTTGTCAGGAATCATCCCTTTGCTACTCTGAAAAGCACATTTTTCCAAGCTGCTTTCCTTTGGAAAAGGTTGTTTTATTCATACTGATTAAGCGTTCTTTTTTTGCATCCCTCTGGAGAGTTTCACAAAGCAGCATTTAAAACTGATTTTCAAAAAGCTGATGGGAGAGAGGAGAAAGAGTCAGGATTTTTTTTAATCATGTCCTGGCTAGAGAGCCCGAAGATGAGCTACTGGAGCACCTGCGGCTTGAGGATATGCCTCCGCAGTGGAGGTTAGAGGGTTTTAACTGGAGTTGTGCGTCTGAAGAAGGAAACCTGCAGCCTGTCTGGGTAAGCAGGAACAGACCAGGAACGAGCCAGCTTTAACCCACCCTGTGCAGGGACACTGTTTTCAGCCACGGGAGAAGAACCCGGGGGGGGAAGAAAAAAAGAAAAAAAAAGAAAGAGAGAGAAAAAACCAACAACCCAGGGTTTCTCTCCCAGCCTCAGGGATTTATCATACCAGCACTGCAGAAGTCATTTGATTTTTTTTTTTTTTTCCCTTCCCTAATGTCTTCCCAAGATGATGGGTTTATAGGTGTATTTCTATTAGGCCTTTAAATAATTTCAGGAGCTACACAGGGTTTAGCTACTACAGTTTTATGTACAAGTGAAAAAAAAAGGTATGTGTATGATATTGCACTACATAAGTATAAGCACAGTTACCTTGTATAGACTATTATGCTCAGCTACGTGTACACACACACACGATATCTCTAATATGCTAGAAGGCCCACAAAAAAAAAAAAAAAAAGTTTTATGCTAAGACAAGCAACAGAGGTTCAGAGTTGCATGTGCAGAATTTTAATACCAGTGCTATTTATTTATTATGTTAAAAGAGTGGTGTGTGTTTTTTAAATGAAAACCACAAGGAAATTGTGAAGTGGCTTTTTTTTTTTTAGGGTCAGAAACCAATCATAATGACATCCTTTATGCTTATAAATGCACATGACTCATTCAGGCATCTTTGTTGAAGTGGTGGATTTCTTTCCAGTAATTTAATAGCTGCATGAGTTTATCATGAAAAAGCAAGCCACCATCATTGATATTCACACTGAGAAACTGGCGAGTTTTTACAAAATCTACTTGCATTTGACATTTCTCCCAGCTCCAAACGGCGAGTATGCATTCCACAGGACTGTTTGTTCCTGGAAAATGCAGCCCCAGCTCGACTTCATATATCAGTTTGTCTAGAACAAACATTTTGTACTTACAAACAATGTCTTAATTGACTAAATGAAAAAAGCAGAACATTTGCTCCGCACAACAAAAAAGTATATATTTTCTATGTCTCCTGCCCCATTTCCAAGCATATACATTAGGGTAAGAATAAATACCTGAACACATCAACAAATCCTTTGTGCCAAAACTCGGCAAAGTAGTTACAGTTTTTATGCCTGGGTCTCTACCCAGGTACTGATGAAACCTGACATCTTTTTCTGGCGTGAAGAAACGAGTGCGTGTCTAGACAGACACTCGCTGTGAATCAGACCCCTGTCACTTGACTCATGGGACTCTCCGAACTGAGTTATGATCTATTGCACATCTTTGACTCCTTAACCCTTTAATATCTTTATCACGCAAACCACAGCATGAAGCATATTACTATATTAATACTCCAACTATCTTTAATGCTCTAGGCAAGTCTCTTAAAATTTTCTTTTATTCAAAGCTTTCAGAGACTGTGAATGAGCTTCCAATGATGAGGGCAAAATGACTGCTTCTCTCACCATACCCAGAAATTGTAAGTAGCTCTTATTTATTCACATCTCCCAGCAGAAGTCACGGATGTTTAAATTAATTTTTGTTAGGGATTAACAGAAGATACAAAGCATCGTTGTTAAGCAGTAAAATTAATTAAATTTTAACAGCCTGGAAAATCATTTCAGATTTCCAGTACAAAAAAATGTTAATTCCCAGAGATGCCATTCTCAGTCCTGACCTGGCTCCTTTACACTGAAACAACAGAGGGTAGAAGTATTTACCAATAGAAGTATTTCACTTTAAAAGAGAAAATGAGTGCTGGAGAGAAGCACTCGGGCACATGAACTGAACACCCCCATTCAAAACAGGGTACAGGGCACAAGAGCAGCAGATACCTCCTTCTGCAGGACATCGCATATTAGAGCCCCAAAGTTAATAATAATCCACGTTAACTTAGAGCCACCTTGATTTCAGTTCAAACCTATTCAAGGCAAAAAGGCGTCTTTCCACAGCCTGAGTCACGTAACTGCTTTGTTTTCAAACAAGAACTCCACGGAAATTGGACTTCCTTGCACGTACATGTTTTCTGACCCTTGCCTGGCATTTTCAGCAGACCCTGTGATGCTCGGGGACTGGGACTGGTCAAGAAGAGCTCTCCGGCAAAGCCGTGCAAGTTTCTCCATCACCACCTGCCATTTGCCGCTCCCTCACCCATGCTGGGCACCAGCCGAGACACAAAGTTATTCCCAGAGCTCCCAACCCCAGGGCAGCACTGCCAAGAGGAGGCAAACCAGCACCGCTGATGGAAGCGTCCTGGTGGCCATCTCTGCCTTCCAGCGGAGCACCCGGAGGTGGCTTAACAGAACCAGGCCAGGGCAGGGTCTTGTACGGAGCCCTTGCTTCCTCCTTACACATTGCACCTTGTTTTTCTCTCTGCAACACCCCCCGACGCCCAGATTAATTATCTGAGACTGACACAGAACCCTCTCTTTCCCGACACTCTCACGTCACTTTTTTATACACATACATGCATATAACGCACACTCAACCACCTTCCCACCCTGTCTGATATGTCAAACTTCCATATGACTTATTAATCCGTTCAGAGTACAGCCTCCAAGAGCCTATTCGTGTGTTTTGTTGAAGCACCAAAGCTGCCAAATCCTCGGACTGCAGTGTCCAAACTAGCAGTTATTTTGGCAGTGGATAGAACTACACGTGATGTATCCAGCACAACAGCAAAAGCTCTATCAGCTTTTTCTGATCTTTTTGGAATGGAACAGGAGGTATTTTTGCTAAGTGCAAAGTATTAAATATTGCAACAGCCGCTAAACTCATTAAGCCAGCCCAGACAATGATCACATCATTATCATAATTCCATTTAAAGCACTTGCCTCTTTTAAGAGGACCAACACGATACAATCATTAGAACATTTTTCTGGCAGTTAGCATCCTCATTTGTTGTGAGGGTGAGAAGTTAATTTTTCTTCGATTAAGGTCTCATTAGAAAACTCAATGACTTATTAAGGCTACCACAACATCTCAATGTCCCAATTTTTCCACTAAAGACCACAGGAACTTCACTGGACTTCAAAAGCTGAGCAAATTGAGTTCTTTGCTTGTGAACCAGCACCAGCATGAACTTTATTAATCACCTCTGTCCTATTTAGAATAAAATCCATGTTTCTTATGACTTGTGGGTGTTTTGCAAATGCAGTAAGAGAATACTGGTATGGTTTCTACAGAATGCAAATGCAGCGTCTGAGAAGAGATAATCCCTCGCCACATCCCACAAACCTGCATGCCTGCAGGAAGGCAGAACATTCCCTAAAGAGCAGCACGCAAAGGGAATGGATTGTGAAAATCCCGTTAGATGGCACTGAGTAGAAGTGCCAGGAGCCACCCACCGCTGCTGCCGCCCTCGCATCCCACCCAGCACCTGGAGGGAAGAAGTTGCTGTGTAGATGATAAGAGAGACAAATCTTTTCTGACAGCCTGACAGCAGGCTAAAGCCACCCAAATCTGAAAATGATGTCAGAGAACAGGCTGGTGGTCGGATATCCAGTATCAGCTGAACCTTGCATTCATGTCTGAGCTAAAAAGATGCTAAATAGCACTTCCTCCATGTGTGCTTCACATTTTAAAGCTGGTGAAGGTTATAGATGGGATACCTTCATGTCAACAGGATAAGTGATTTTCCACAAACCACTACCATGCCCAACTATTCACTGTTTCCTGCAATTCATGAACTAGAGAACATCAAGTGAAACTACAAGGCAGCAGGTTTTAAACAAAGATGGGGAAATACTTTCTACCCACAATTGTGTAATTAAACTGGGGAACGGTCTGCCCCAGCATGATGTGGCCAAAAGCCAGGAAGGAACCAACACTGCCCGAACCCACATCTCCCTCTTTCTGATGGTCACTCTACGCAGCCACTTTTTTCCTCTCTTACTCTTGAAGATGCATACAGGAAGATCATTATCAGCTTGATGCGATTTCCTCAAGATCCTACAGCAGTAAATCCGGGAACAGCATGAACTTTATTAATACGAGATCTTCCAACTTTCATTTTTCATTATTTGTTTCACATTAGTGATTTTTCTTTCCTCTCACGCAAGAGTTAGGGCAAGAATTGAAGACTACAGCTAAAGATAACATAGCTCAAATCAGCTCACATAATCACGAGAAAAAGCTGTCCTGTGCATAGCTATAACACACATCCTATAAGCAGTAGGAATGCATGCGGGCAAACCTGTTCAAATATCATCAGGAGCTAAAGCAAGTCTTTAATCACATGTACGCGCTTACCATTCTCTGAGTTCAAACTACTGGAGCTTGGATTCAGGCTAGCACAGAAAATTCAAGCAATAGCACAGGAAGAAATGCAGTTAGTGAACTGGACAGGCACTGGGAGCAGCACAAGTGAAGGGCTAAGGAAGCAATGCAGTCCTAAAATCAGGAGAAAAGACTAAGCAAAAAAAAAAAAGTATTGTTTGGAGAATAAATGATCTATACTGCTAGATGAAACAAGCATTTGCAATATTGCTAAAAGTTATAAATCCTCATTTGCAATAAGCCTGAGTCACATCCGAGAGCATTTATTCAGAATTATGCTGCAGCTGCTGTGTCAGGGGCAGACAGAGAATCCAAAAAGGAGCGAGCCCCTACCTTGTGCCAGATAATGTTTTGTGCCTTCTGCAGCAACAAACTCCTACGGAAGTTTCTCTGCAGCTGGGGGATTCTTACACCTCCATCCTTTGTAGATTCCTGCAAGCCCAGGGAAGTCCTGGCCTCACACCTTCTTCCCCTCCACGGGGCCTCCAATTGGGTTTTCCAACTGCCGTCGATTTTTACAAACCTTTCCGAAATTTTTGTTCACTTTAGCTGCAATTGGCCAAGGCACTCAAAATTTACAGGGGGAACTGTCAGAAAGGCTGATGTACGCAGACCATATGATCATAAGAGGTTCATTTTCTCGTGAAAAAAGGTTAGCCTTTTTTTAGCACATTTTAGAATGTGCCATTTTTCTGGCAGTTGTGAGGATGTGTCATTTCAAGGAGGAGATGCACGATTAATGATCAGAACATTTCAATATTCTACATTCTGGTTCTTTTCCTTCTCGGGCTGCAAGTCTGGATAGTTTCAGACAGAGAAAGCAAAAACGAGTAACCTGTCCTGGGTGTGCTGCCTCCTGCCTGGGCCAGCAGCCTGGGAGCATCTGCTGCCAGAAGAATTTTTTTATTAATTTTTTTTTAGGAATCAGAATCCCTCAACTTCTTCCAGAATACACAAATCTCGACTTTGCACCACTTCTCTTTGAGAAGTCTTCCCCCATCCCTCCATCCCAGCTGTAAATTTAAGGTTGTAGTTATAGTGGGACTGTCAGCAACAGTGAAACACAGGCTGTGTTAAACCATCTTCAATCTTAAAAGAACCCCAAAAAAATGACTGATACCTCTCTAGTAAGATATTTTGGTACTAAAACATCATAAGAACAAAAATTATCCTAAAAGCAGCTCAGGCGCCAAGGAAATGTGGGAGTTTGTTGCCTCATTTATTATGAATAGCTGAACATTTATATAGCATCCATGACACGCATCTGTGTCTGCAGCAACAGGGGGAGTTAAGGGGAATCAGCAATTTCTGCAAAAACTCTGTCTTATTAGACAAGGAACATGCAAAGGGATTGCAGGGCACTCCCCAGGCTTGGGCAGGAGTTATTCCCACACCCCAGTGCTCCTGCTTGGTTTTGTCCTACCCTAAACCAGGCTGAGTTAGTCTTTACCCAGAGCCTGTACTGAAGTTTCCCAGGGGAAACGCATTGGCACCACAACGGCACGCTGAGATTCTAGGCTGTCTGCACAGAAAAAGGGATGAAGCCCTTTTCCTCCAGTTCCAGAGTGAATTTTGATGCAGGAGCGAAGCACTGAGCGGGTAACTCCTGCTGTGCAAGATCCCTCCAGAACACAGTAATTTTTAAAAGATGTTTTGCTCCCCAAAAAGGAGTCCAAAACTAGTGGAAGAGAGAAAAGCAGATGAATTTAAAATAAAAGAAAATAAAAAGAACCTCAGGCACAGATCCTGCTCTCCACAGGAACGAAGGGACGAGGGAACGGAGAGCTCTGCACGCTGCGGTAGGTGAAGGCAATCGCAATGTCTTCAGGTATGAAAAGCAAAGATGGCCCAGCGCAAATTGCACAGGCTCTTCGCACAAATCTCAAAGCATTCAGAAAAGCAGTTCCAGCAAAATATGTGCTTATTGACTTTGGTATTTATAGTTCCTTCCTCTGGCCAGACAGAGAATCTTGCCCGAATGACATCCTACCGGAGCTCCGCAAACTGCAACACGGACACCCGCTAAGATTGAAGTGACAATCTAATGATGTAGTTACTGGAAACAGCCAGCTTTCACCATTTCACAGTCCTCACTAAGTTTTTGATACTCTGAAATGCCTATTAAAACGAGGAATATTTAAATGTCAGTGCTGCACATTTTCTGATGACAACCCTTTAAATTTGGACTGGTCAAAATACAGACTTGCAGGCTTAGTCAACTCCTATTCGTTCTCCTGAACTGGTAAAAGAAAGACAAAAAATAAAAATAAATCTACAATTTCTTGCAATATTTTAACTTTCCTAATGAGAAATTTACTTTGAAATTTCATGCTGGCACATAAGATCAAAATAACGTTGTCTAAACTAATTACTCTGAAAAATTCCCACAGAAAACTCTGACAGAAATACTGGATTTTTCGGAGCAAGCATTTCCTGAAAGAAAACAGTTTCTTCAGATAATTTTCAAGTAAGATTTTCAAGATCTTTCAAATTTGCCAGCTATAAACAAGCAAAATCTCTAGACATGTGGGTTTTTTTGTTTTGGTTTGGGGGTTTTTTGTGTTTTGTTTTTGTTTTTTTTTAACATTTGGGCATTGATGCCCACAGACAAGCAGTGGCATATACCAAACTTTCTTCCCTTATTGATCCTGTCACTATATTAAAAGCTGAAGAAGAATAATCCAGGCAAGTCTGAAGTGTGAATTAGAAGTAAACGGAATAAGATTTCTCACAAAAACAAAACTGTTAATCTACTCTTCCACTTATTAGAAATCAGATTAAAACCAATGGTGTTACAGTATAATTTCTGTCTTCATTCACCCTCTTTATCTGATCAGTAAAGAGACAATTTAACACATTTCCCAGGAATCTTGCTGCCTGGAAGGGGAATACAAGAAGTCATCTTGATTCTTTCAGCTGTTAAAAAAGAACATCAAAAATGGTCCATCAGGTCAGAGGGTGAATTGGATTTAAGAGATTATCAGCGTGTTATGCTTGTAGTATTCCCACAACAATAAGCAGTACTTTAAATAAATTAGTAGTGAGAATTACTCATGTCATTTCAATTATTCCTAGAGTGAATTTCATGCTGAGGAAAGTTGCTCTGTAGCACATCCTAGTGAAGGGCTGGTGAGCACGAACAACCACGGGCTCCACAGAGGTGCCACCTTGCCCCAAGCCCGCCTGATGTCCTCAGGACACCCAAGAACCTGGCCCAATCCAGCCCAAAGCCAGAAATTTAGTTCTTGGCATTAGAAAAGCTTTCCTACTGCTGCTTTAAATACACAGCAACCTCTCATCCTGCAGTGACAGCATATGGCAGTAAGAGATAACTTATACCAGGGTGCCAAATAAAATCTGTCAGGCTCACAAAATGGTTTTTGCCACTGCAGCCAGGGGCACGGGGAGGGTTTGCTAACCTTCAGCTGGCGCTGAGGTCCTCTGCTGACACCCGCAAACCTCACTCCCACTAAAGTTCGCATGCTTCTGCTACGACTTCTCCCCTCCCGCCCTTCAAGTCTTCCTACCAGAGCAACCCCACCAGCACATCCACCTTGAACCCTTCTGGCCCTCAATAAATAAAGGCAGCGAGAATCCCGTCGTTGCAGGTTGCTATAGATGCACTGCTGACAGTGACCTTTCTCGGGCAGATTCTCTCATCACTCCAAGATGGTAAAAAGAGAAGGGATGATGAGAAATCAAGCAATTCTTTGTTGTTTTTCCCAATTACTGTGATAACTGCTAGAGCAGAAGGATTAAAAACAAGTATTTCTGTTCTATCACAATACATCCTCCTCCCCACAAATAATCCCCACTTTTACATGCTCATGTAGTATTTCTTGACACCGATGTCTAGAAGCATAACACCCAATATCCACTTCCAAAATATCTGTTTAAATTCCAAGCACAGCACACACACAGTTGCACACAGATGTCAAAGACCGAGAATTAAAAAAAATCTGAGCAAATTGAAGATCATGACACTTTCAGACGCATCAGTGGTGGTGACCCTGCAGGGTGCCAGTTCATCTATCTACGTGCACCACTGTGCAACAACAGTGCAGAGCTCGCTGCAGACCTTCAAAATAATTAACATGGGGGCTTTTATCCATGAAAATGTGCATCGTATTTCTTTAAAAAAAATTCATAAGGAGCTATAACCTAAAATGGATCACATTTCTCAGCAACTGGCACCCTCTTTTGCTGACAGGGAAAAACATAATTAGTGCTAACATTTTGTTTCTGAAACATGGTTTCTATTGTCATCACATTTTGACTCACCAGCACATAGCATCAGCCTGTGGTTGGCAGTTTTAATTTCCTGCTAGTGCAAACACATGGCCCTGTTCCAAGCCCACAACTCGTACTTATTACTACCAATGTAACACGTGAGGTGTCATAAGCTTACATTTCAATTAAATAAATAGTCCAGATTCTCTGCTATCAAGAGCCACAAACAAAGCAATATCCCTGAGCCAAGTTCTTAGTTTTATCACACTGAAGGTAAGGTAAAACCCAAAGTGGTGATTTTACAAATTCCATTTTATCACACTCTTTTGAAGACAGACAGAAGAAACAGGAATCCAGAAGATGTTTGGGACGCCTGCAAAACTGCTGCATCAACACATTTATTTGCACGCTGCTGCCCCTGGTGCAACAATATTGCAGGTCCTGTATTTTAACCGCAACAGGAAAAAATGCCCTAAATTCATCAGCCCGGTAGAACTAACTTGCAGCGACAGCTGCCAGCAGCTTTTCACTGCGCTAATCAGGAATCGACACCATTTCTCCCTAAGAGGAGTTCACAGTGCTAAAGGTTAATTTTTAAAACAATTGGCTAAATTACTAGAAATTACATGCTAACCTCACCAGCGTCAAAGCCAGGTCTAACTAGCGCAGACAGTCAGGGTGGACAAGATCACCTCCTGCTGAAGAGAAAGGAGGGACCAGGTTTCTGCATCAGTGAGATGCTCAAGTTGCTTTTATACTTCCAGATATCATCTGCTGCATCTCCCATGACACTCGGGTGTCCTCTGCAAGGAGAGGGGCAGCTTTCACTCACCAGTGGCTGCTGCTTGGTGGGCTGCGTTGGCCGGGAAGCTGTCCTCCTTCTGCGGTCCTTTCTCCCTCATCGCCAGCACAGTGCCAGCCCGTGGGACGGGGCTCAGACCTACCTTGAGTTGTGGGAGACTCCTCACGGGCTGCAATTAAGAATGGGTTGGCACGAAGCTTTTTGCACTGCTTAGAAGTTTGAAGCTTGCAACCGGTCCCCCAGGAAAGCTTTCTGCTGGCTGAGGCAGGTATTTCCCTCCTGGTGCTGCCAGGAGGCTCTTCTTGCTTTTGAATTGCTAGGCATGGGTTGCAGGAGGGAGCGCAAGATCTGTGCAAAAGAGGCTCTTTGGTTCTAGCTTTGTACATCACGCAACAGTTTGCGGTTCATGTTTGTGACAAGGTCTCCAAACTGTCTGGTGGGGCAGGGACAACAGGTTAAAGACAGGCCGATACCTTTGTAACCACGCTTCAAGCTCTAGTCTGGCCTTTGGCGACACGGCCCTGGGAGAAAACCTCCCATTTTCTCTCTCTCAGTATTGTTTTCTGCAAAACAAATAGTGTCACTGCAGAAAAGGAAATATTCACGGTCAGTGCATCAAGATGAAGGACTTTTCACGCTGCCTTGCAACCCACAACTCCTCTGTGCCTACAGCTGCTTGGAAACATCACTCCAGCATCCCAGAAAGCACTAAAAAAAAGCATCAGTTAATGTTCTTCCTAATGATCTATACAAATCTGGAAAGATCTGGAAGGTTGAGCTTTTTAATCAGAATATACACTGGAGAGCCAAGAGACAGGATTACCCCTTCAAATACCAAGAAAATGAAGATTTTCTTCACCCTTTTTTCTTCCCCCCACCCCAGGAAGTCTCTCTAAGAGCTCAAGCAGTTAAAGAGGATGCCTTTTGTCCTCAAAGAAGGATGAAGTGATATTTAATCAGTAAAAGACTTTATCTTTACTTATGTTGGCTTATTCACCTGTTCTGCTGTTTAAAAATGCGAAGGACACAGCACTTAAGCATCTTTCCATGAGCTGCCACCAGATCAGCTCCAGAATCATTTCCCATCTTCTGAAAGATCCCACCACCTCTCTGCCATCACGGTCACACTAGGGTTTGAGACAGAAATGGAGCAGATCTGCAGAGGGAAGACCCTGCATTGCATCACATAAATACATCCTTTGTGTTTAGCAATGTCTGTAAGGGAAAAAACTAGGAGCAAAAGAGGAGGTGGGCACCCCTTTGTATTCACAGTAGTGTGGTAAGGAGTCAGGCATGTGAGAGACCAAGAGACTCCTGCAATCTGAGAAAGGATTTTGTGCCCCAAAAGGGGTGACCGTCATTCCAGGGAGGAAGAGGAAGACACAGAGTGCTGGAGGAAGCCACCAAGAGAGAAGATGTGTTTCCTTAAGACTTATGATTATCATTTCTTTTACTTTCTAATCCTTATCTCCCAATAATATTTTGGCTTTTAACGGGTTGTCTGGCTCTTGCCAATAGACCCCTGGAAGAAGGAGCCTTCTTCAAGAGAATTATGGCATTTAATAGCCTAATTTAATATGTAAGGGGCAATTTCCAAATGTTCTTCCAGGAGCAGGAGGTTAAAGCACTGCTAGCCCTGTAGTAAAAACAACTTGCTCTCAGCTCAGATTGGATTTGGTCTTCAGAGTGGACTCCAAAAGAGTTGAGACTTTGTACCCCCTTAACAACACATTCCCTCTCGTCTTCAACACAAAACAACAAAAAGTCATTTCAAAATAATCTTTTTTTTTTTCCTTTCCTTCCAAAACAAATTTCTTTCTCAAAGCATTTTCAGTGTCAAAGGACATCACAACCCAACAGGCTGGTTTCAGAGCTTTTATTACAGGCTTTTTATGCCCGTTTGCAGCCAGTGCTCTGGGAACCTGCAGTGACAGAGTTTGGCTCCCATGACCCAAGGTCTAAAATTCTCCAGTTCAGACCACCACAGAGCTGCGTTATCTAATAACAAGTAATTACAACCTACAGCTTAGCTGTCTAGGGACAGTTTGCCACAAAACCCTAGCAAGCTTTTACCTAGCTTCCACTGCTCCTTTACTGCGTCGATAAAAATTTGAAAACACCCATGGTTTACAATTTAAACATTAACATTTCTAGGGTTCAGAAGGTCACAGTAAGGTCTAGTGCACGAAGCTTTCGTACCTCAGCTAAAAATAATCTTATAATTAATTAACCTTAGTTAAAATGAAGAACTTATTTTATGGTTTTTTTTAAAAAAAAAAAAATCATATTTGTACCACAGAAACATTCATACACTGAAGCTACTAGACAGTGGTTGATTTTTTTTAATGCCCAGCCATTTTTCCATCGGAAAGATGTGGTTTTAGTAAAATAAATATTTTTATATGGAAAATAACATTTTAAAGGATACTAAAACTATATTTTTAATAAATTAACCTTCATGGAAAACTGAACAAACTTCTGTTTTTAATCTGAGAACATATGCACTCCCTTGGGGAAAAGGGAAGAAACTGAAAAGGTGAAAGGAAACAAAATCCAGAGAAGGAAAATGGAAAACTCAATATTTGCATTGCCAAAGTGGCACTGAGGATTTATAGCACGCGTGCTTTTGTTTAGGAACTGCTCCAGGAAGCGCGGAAGGTGGAAGCAGTTTACACAGTAAGTCAGAGGTTCAGAACCCGGGAAGGCTCAGCGCCCACCGTTTACGGCTCCCACCTCTGGCAACAGCCACCAGAAGGAACCAGTCTCAGAACAGCAAAAATTTGGGGCCAAAAGTGGTTTCTCTTATTCTGTGTGGGACTGTTTCGCATCAAAACTTGTAATCACGGACTCTGTTGTAGTAGCAGCATCACACACGTTCCCCCAGCTGTAAACACTCGTTCACTTGTTCAAGTTGGGAGAAAAGTCTCAAGATGATTTTAAACCCCAAAACGAAAGGCGAGGGGGCAAAGTCCACCAACACCAGCTGTTAGTCCACACCGAGTCCCTAATGCTCAGAGGTAGCAATACAGAAGATACTCAGACCTGGACTGCAGTTTCTTCTTACTCATTTCTTTGAGGGTTCATTTCTGCTGGGTATCGTTACTGAGCTCGGTTAATGAAGAGTCAAGCCTTTGGCTCCATGCTAGACTACATTTCTAAGATTGTTCATGGGAACAGTCTGCTCCAAAGTAGGGATGTACTTTGAAAAGCACCAGAACGCAAAACGTCTCCATGTTGTTTATTACCTCTCACGGGCTCCAGAATGTACTCGCTAAGTCGACAAGAGTGTTGGAAGCAACAACCTTTTTCTTTCAGCTCTGACATCTTTGTGGCATCTGTAACCCAAGCTCAGCCCTCCCTTGTTCCTAGAATAAGACCGCAAGAGGAATAAGACAGATGTGTTCTTAAATACACCTTAACTAATATTAAAATTCAGCCTTGTGAGGTCAAAGTTACTCCCAGTGAGAATACATCAGCCACTTTTCCTTAATTTGCAAGCCAGGCAATTAGAAGACAATTCTTGTTTGTACACAGCAAAACAGTAGAAGCAGTCGAGCACAACTGCTGAACGATGATCACTCTTTGCAAGGCAAAACCACACCGATTTCTACATCATGATGACTCTTCCATTCATGGGAGCTCATTCATCCCACATGGCAGTGTTGAGAATAGCTGTAAATCTTGATACTTCTCCCAGAAATGACTACACTTACAAAAGAGCACGTTGAGATGAAAGGATATCGTATTTTTCCTCTTTTTCTTAGGATTCCTTTCTGGCTCATCCCTTCCAGGGCCAAGTTTCAACAAATCCAAGAATTTCTGTCATTGCAATAGCTCATTTTCTAGCTCTGCCCTCAGGTTCCTGACGAGGGTTTCATGATGAGCTCTGTCCTCCCAGTCTTACTTCTCAAGTTTCAAGAATTTGAATGGAGGTGTTTAAATGCACAACTTTTGGAAGGGGGTAGAGCGAAGAAAACAAAGAGTTATCTGCTCTACCATTCCGTTTCATTCAGAGACACTTTGCAAGAGAAAATGAATTCTGAGTATCAGTAAGATTGCGTAATCCAACCACCCACTATCAGGCTGCTGAGCACAAATTTGGCTATATTTTTTCCCTTGCCAAACTGTTCCTGCAGCAGGCCCCTTACTTGGCAGAAATGCTGCTGCTATTCCGGCTGTAGAACACATTTAAGGGGAACACTTTGTTCCACTGTGTCAAACTTATTCTCATCAAACTCTTCCTTCCTGCTCACGGCGATCCCTGGAAAAAGCCACCGACACCGGAGCAGCCCCTGCCTTGGTCCTGGACTCATTTCACATGGAGTGACAGGAGCTGCGCCTAGAGGCTGATCTCCAGCCCAAACTTGGGTTTCTTCACAACTGTGACAGTCATGTGTCTTTCTCCTGCTCAGCTCCCTCAATACAAACCGCACATCATAAAAATCCCCATGAAAGAGACTGCGGGACAGAATTAATGCAGAGTTTCTCCTTCCCCCCCCTCCCCTCAGCTCATCAGGCCTGGAGATTGCTGTAACAACCTACTCTTCTCCTTGTCCAAGTTATCATCATCTCCATTGAGACACGGTGGCTAAAAAGGCAGCGGGAGGTGTTTTGAACCCAGACCTCTGAAAGGGACAGAATCAGGATTTGGGATTGTTTGGTTTTTTAATTTGTGAGAAGTGCCCATTAATTCCACCTAGGAATCAGTGAAGTTGCTCGTTATTCCTAAAACAAAGCTAGAAGGCAAAAGCTGAAATACCTAAGTGCTAGTACCAGGTTGCAGGCCTTTAAAATGTCCAGCAGAAAACAGTCAAGTACTCCGCTCCCAAACTCAGAGCTCTTTTATGGGACAAAAATTTGCATTGAAATGAAAGAAACAGATGTGTGTTGCCACAGAAAATGGAATAACACAACTTGTAACATTATCGGTGCTTATATCTGACTTTGCCTTAAAATCATTAACCTTTTTATAGCTTGCTTTGTGGCTGAGCACTTTCTATTCCACATGATGTTCTTCTGAATAGAAAAGCACTCTCAAGTGAATTTAGCCTAATGAGAGAAGTCTGTGATGACACTTAAAATTATCCATTTACCTTTTGAAAAGAAACAGCATAAGTCCATTCCCCATACTCACTTACAAATTTGCTTCAAGTTTGTTCTCTGTGATGAATTTAATCCCAGGCCAGCCCCATTAGCTTCGACTTCGGTGGTTTTATACTGTGCTCGGTTGTTTTCTGGGAATCGGTTTGAGACCCACCAACAGCTTGCACCCGAGAGCCATGGGACAGTAATTAACTCAGGGTTAACACCAGCTGAGTTCACAAACGAACGAGCAATTCAAAGGTTAAAGGCTCCACATCAATTCTCCTGATATATCCACACAGAGACTGCCTAAAGTAATTTGCAGTGATTAATAGGTGTTACGAGCTGGCAGAACCCGATACAGGCACACGCCAGAACGATGCTTCGACGGGAGAGAGAAGGAGGCTGCTGTCAGGGGAGACCTGCCTGCTGGACACATACAAAACCATAACTCTTTCACTACCTCATCGCTACATTTTCTGAGCCTGGCAGAATGCAAACAGCCAGCGTAACCTCTCTAAGCCAAAAACCTACTGAGGATGCAGAATTATGTTTGGCTTCTCCAGCAGTCAACTATTTAAACACCCCCATCATTTTTACATTTGCATTACTTAGGTGAACATTACACTTGTTGCTGCTCCTGAATCTACCATCCAGACTGGGTTTTGTTCAGAGCCATCTAAATTGAACTTCTAGTAAAACGGCATTTTTTTCTTCTTAATATACAGTAATAAATCTTGCCGTTAGGAACAGCAAATTTGTATTTCCCTGTTGAGAAATACCACGATCAGGAGACAAATAACACCAAAGTGAATATCTAGCCTTCATATTCCTAGTTATTAGGAAAAAAGAGAGATGCAGTAATGTTAAACCAAACAAATGTCTTGACTTGAAAAATGAGAATAATTACTAGCACTCTCTTACCTTGTTGATGAAGCCTCAAGTGAGCTTCAGACCTAAACTGTCCTGTAAGTGCAGCACGGCTTGAGCTCAGACAATCACCTGAGGAAAATGCTTTGAGAAGTGCTTTAACTTAGTTTCATTACTTATCACTGAAGATGATTTGGGATGATTGGTTTCTGAATGAAACCAAATGAGCTGAAATTATCCATTTAAGGTATCACCAGCTCCAGAAATTAAAGGTAAAGACCCTGAAAATGAGTAAGCCTGATTCCTAAAAGATGAACAAGGTAAGCAGAAGAGTGGGAAGTAAAACTCTAACCGTCATGCTGGAACCCTTACATGGTGCAACAGGTAACCAGAGAAGTTACAGGCACTTTAAAAAGGTGATAGTTTAACAAAGCATGAATGTACATACTCCTAAAAAGTTTCAGCCCAGTTCTGGGTTTATGGAGTTTGGGGACATTGCTCATGAGAGCAAATGCATCAGGGCTTAGTAACTACATGAAAGAAGTATTAAAGAAATGTCCATATACATAACAGAGGCTGCAGGAAAACCCTTAAGTCTGTCACCACCTAACTTTTGACTTGGGAACTCACAGAATTCATGTAAAACAGATTTTTGCTACATTATTTCTTAACTTTAATTAAAAAAAAAAAAAAATGCAGGGGAGAATAATGAGGCAATGCACCACAGGGCCCCCCCGGCTGTCGGCAGGACCCAGCCCCTCCGTCCCANCACCCATCAGTTGTCATCCTCGCAGCCATCAGCCAGCCAAGGGGAACGGGGGAGGCTCCTCTCCCAGGGTTTTCAGCTGTTTATGGACGAGTGCTGAAGGTGGGGAGTCTGGAGTCCTGGATTAGGAGCCAGGCACTGGGGGTGAACGTGCCTCAGGAGCCACAGACCCTTTTTGGGAGCTGCTGGGGTAGGCACTAATGCTACCCCAGACCTCGTTACCCCATTCCTAACAGCACAGCACGCCAGTTCTTAATTACCTCCCTCATCCCTCCTGCTCTTCCTCCTTGTGCCCTGGTCCCCAGACCCCTCCTTTTGCTGGGGACAGCAGAGGAGCACCAGGAGCTGACACCGCAGACGCTCCCGGGGAGCGAGGTGGGGTGATTCGGGGAAATTCCGAGGCGGGTGTCTCAGCCCTAGTCCTGTCCTAGCCTGGATGCGGGCAAAACCTTCCCCTGTGCATGACGGAGGTGTCCGGCGCGGCGGAGCCCAGCGCCAGCGAGCGGGTGCGGGACAGGGATGAACCTCCTGCACCGCAGGGTGTCCTGGCCAAATCCTGCCCGGCCGAAGCAACTCTTTAATTAGCCTGTTTCTTCATGGAGGAAATGGCTTCCACGGCAAAACACAATCAAAAACAAACACCCAGGATGGCAAAAGTCTGGAAAAGCCAAAACCCCGATCTCGTGGGAAGTGCTGAGCCATCTCAGCCCTCTCACCTCCACCTGTAGCTACAGTCCCCTTTGCCTCTCCTCTTCCACAAGCTCTGCGGCCCCAGCTGTCCCTGGGCAGGGGAGGACACGCGTGCTGTCCTCGGGGAGCCCAGCCACCAGCTGCAAGGGTGACCAGTGACGCCCTCGCGGCCGTGCCCTGCCTGCCGGCACACGACAAGCCCTCCAGTTTGCTCGTCACCAGTTTACGGTAGGCAGCAGCCAGCAGGTTCAGCTAATTTAGCTTGGACTTGTCCCCCCCAGGCCTAAAACACAACTCTGAACCTGCAGCAGAAACTTATACCAGAGGCAGAGTGCACAAAAGGCTGTTTCTCTCTCTGGCAGCAGCAACTTTAAATGTTTCTTAAATCAGCTCTGAGTGGACGCTGATACTCTCCCACAGAGTTTCTGAAGGCTGCAGATAAAGCGATGTAAGATATCCTGCCAGAGCCAGAAAGCTTCAAACTATACAAAGACAGACGACTGGTTTTCAGCAGCCTNAGAATAATGAGGCAATGCACCACAGGGCCCCCCCGGCTGTCGGCAGGACCCAGCCCCTCCGTCCCAGGGGAGCTCTGGTTGAAGCCCAGGGTTAACCACAGCTCTGAAGGCAGGAGCAGGGAGGGGATCGTGCCCCTGTACTCGGCGCTGGTGAGGCCGCACCTCGAATCCGGGGTTCAGTTTTGGGCCCCTCACGACAAGAAGGACATTGAGGGGCTGGAGCGTGTCCAGAGAAGGGCAACGGAGCTGGGGAAGGGCCTGGAGCACAAGTCTGATGGGGAGCGGCTGAGGGAACTGGGGGTGTTNGCTGGGGACAGCAGAGAAGCACCAGGAGCTGACACCGCAGACGCTCCCGGGGAGCGAGGTGGGGTGATTCGGGGAAATTCCGAGGCGGGTGTCTCAGCCCTAGTCCTGTCCTAGCCTGGATGCGGGCAAAACCTTCCCCTGTGCATGACGGAGGTGTCCGGCGCGGCGGAGCCCAGCGCCAGCGAGCGGGTGCGGGACAGGGATGAACCTCCTGCACCGCAGGGTGTCCTGGCCAAATCCTGCCTGGCCGAAGCAACTCTTTAATTAGCCTGTTTCTTCATGGAGGAAATGGCTTCCACGGCAAAACACAATCAAAAACAAACACCCAGGATGGCAAAAGTCTGGAAAAGCCAAAACCCCGATCTCGTGGGAAGTGCTGAGCCATCTCAGCCCTCTCACCTCCACCTGTAGCTACAGTCCCCTTTGCCTCTCCTCTTCCACAAGCTCTGCGGCCCCAGCTGTCCCTGGGCAGGGGAGGACACGCGTGCTGTCCTCGGGGAGCCCAGCCACCAGCTGCAAGGGTGACCAGTGACGCCCTCGCGGCCGTGCCCTGCCTGCCGGCACACGACAAGCCCTCCAGTTTGCTCGTCACCAGTTTACGGTAGGCAGCAGCCAGCAGGTTCAGCTAATTTAGCTTGGACTTGTCCCCCCCAGGCCTAAAACACAACTCTGAA
This sequence comes from Pelecanoides urinatrix, assembly GCA_013400755.1. Taxonomy (NCBI): domain Eukaryota; kingdom Metazoa; phylum Chordata; class Aves; order Procellariiformes; family Procellariidae; genus Pelecanoides; species Pelecanoides urinatrix. The sequence goes on from VZTQ01004773.1 coordinate 511,475, forward strand.
CCTGCAGCAGAAACTTATACCAGAGGCAGAGTGCACAAAAGGCTGTTTCTCTCTCTGGCAGCAGCAACTTTAAATGTTTCTTAAATCAGCTCTGAGTGGACGCTGATACTCTTCCACAGAGTTTCTGAAGGCTGCAGATAAAGCGATGTAAGATATCCTGCCAGAGCCAGAAAGCTTCAAACTATACAAAGACAGACGACTGGTTTTCAGCAGCCTATCCGCACTGCCTGGCTGGATTAAGCAGGAATAAACCCCTCTACCTTGCAGGGTAAAACTTAACGAATTTGCACATTTTCTGATGGCTGAAACACGAGCCAGCCCAGTGTGAACAGCTGGAAGCATTAATGTGCAATAATGTAAAAGCAGTCAAATACATTACAAAGACTGTCACTCAGCAGTAGCTGCGCAATATGAATAAGAAACACATTAAATCTCTTCTAAATAATTGGCACTACTTGTTTATATAGGACTAGGGTTCCATATTAAAACACACCTGATTTATTCTTCATAAGCAATGAGTATTTACTACATCTGTGATAGCTGTATAGATTCAAACCTCATTTTTTAAAATGATTAATTGGTATTTAATTAGCATGCATTACCATAGTAGTTATATACATCCTAGTTGTGAATGCAAATATCATTCTAATAATTACATAACTAGTTATGCTTTCAAGAGCCTAATACATAATGCAGTGCAGACAGCTTCCCTTGCCAGAGAAAAATAGAATGTAACACATACAGGGTAACGTTTAAAAAATGCTTAAATCCTCTTTTCAGAATGGACTGGGGTCTAAATCAAGAATTCTTCGGCTTTCTAGTGCTCGAGAGCAAAATTTATGTGCCGCTGCCATTCTCAAACACAACCCCACAAGCATTTTTGTTCCTGCTGGGTGGCACATGCAAGGCCACGTAAGACCACAGAGAGCTAACGGGTTGCTCGGTGCTGTACCTCGAGCTGATCCGTGAGGATCCGAGGTGCGATCGCTCACCCCAGCACCCCTGCCGGCAGTGTCCGGGTGAGCGCTGCAGCCCGCGGCAGGTCAGACCATCCAGCCCACCCGGCTCAAATGCTTCCTCAGGCGGTTTGCCATTCTGCTTCATAACGGGAATGGGAAACTAAGACGTGGGATATCCGCTGCAGATCTAGCTTTGACAGCAGATACAAGGGTTTTCACAGCTGACTAGCCCGAGCAGAGGGAACTACCACAAGTCAGGACTTGTTGCTGACAAGATCACTACGATAACGTTCAATCCTTTCCTTCCCTGTCATCGGCAGCTCCTTTTTCAGCCACTTTCTGCACTACATACATAAACCTCCACCCATGTGGCGGTTGTCTAATGAGCCTGAGCACTGAACAGGGAGCTGGGAGCTGCACAGGGACACGGGAGGGTTGCGCTCTGCATTTGTTTTATAGCTTGGACCCTCAAAGCTGTTTCAGTGCCTAAATCCCAGTGATATTCAATCAAATGTATGATTCTACATCTCCAAGTCCTTAAAAAAAAATAAGATATAGTCTTTTAAATGCACATTAGGCAGCTTGGAAAGACCTTTATATTGGCACAGTTTCTAGGAGTAATGAAATTGCCTATCTGAGGACCATCGCATCTTCGCTAAGATACACCTTTGTTACACTAGTTGTAAAGCAGCTACTTCTTTCAACTGCTCAACCGCTGTGTGAAGTTCTGGAGGTGCGTGTGTGAATCCCAGCCGCGCAGCAGTGCTGTGACATCTCAGGGACGGCGCAGAGGTGGCACCTTCAAACGATGTGCTAGGACAACTGCCAGACATGAGCCAACGTCTCAGCCCTTCTCTGGGAGACAAACGCCGTTACAGTCTCCTTCCCTTCGGCGTGTGCTAATTCAAAGTGACAGTGCAGAGAACAGCCCTGGGCCACCGGCAGCAGAGAGACGAGGCGAATCAAGTAATAACATTCAGTGTTTGCATTCATCATTTTACCGATGTCTAAGAAAGGTCTCTAAAATCCACCCCGAATCCCAGTGGTTCTGTCAGATTCTCTCCTACCTTCTTTCAACTCCATGTTACCAACGTGGCGACGTTTCTGAACAGGTTAGGAAGGGGCAGGGGGGAACAGAGAGCTCTTTGGGATGTGAAGAACAACACGTCTTCTGCTATTGCTCTCACTTTGGGAAGATGCTCCAGCCCACAGCTCACCAGCCTGGACCCTGAAAGAGAAAAGTTGATTATCCCCCCAGCAGAGAATACCTGTTTTTTACCTATCTCTCATCCAAGCTGTTTGGGGTACAATGTAAGGCTCTTTTTCAGCAGTCAAATCTGCTCTGATGCTGACAGGTAAAACTGCTGGTGTCCCCGCACCTCCTCCCTCCGAGCACTGAGGAAGGCAGAGAAATCCCAGCCCCTTTTCTGCACCTCAGCCTAAAAATCCACCCCCTAATTGGTGGCTGTGAAGAAAAACCGTCAGGTCCAATTCTCTACCCCAACACCACCTCCCATCCTTTCCGAAGTCCCACACCTCACATACACATGCTTCTGGCCCCGTTTTTGCCAACTTAGAGATATTTCTATTTCTACCTGTAGCTCAGCGTACAGGAGCTCTCCTGCAACACTTTATATGACTAAACAACAGTCCTGCTTCCTAATCCAGGCAAGTCTTTTGAGAAGATGAATACGCTCTCTGTGTCTCTAATCAGAAGCCTACAAAGCCAAATTTCTGTACCTTAGGCCAAAGACACACAGCCTCTTTCACCCTCCCCGCTGTCGGGTGTGAGCTTGCAGCTCGCTCAGAGGAAGAGGGTACTGGAGCCACTGGCCTCAGGGCACCTCGGAGCATCCCACAGCTGCAGTTAATGGGGGGAAAAGGCTGCATTTGTCAGCCTGACAAAAACAACCCCGAGATGCGGCATTTTCTCCAAGCTCAACGACTCCCCACGCAGAGGTTCCTCTCCCCCGAGCATCGCTCCCGCAGCCCTTTATCCGCATCTCTCCGCTTCCCACCAACAGGAACACAAAGCCCGAAGCTCTTCAGCTGCACTGACCAGGCTTTCCCACCCCGGACGTTGCCTGTGAGCTCTTTATCTTTCATTTCTCCTGTTGAGCCCAGGGCAGGAAAATCCTACTGAAGATACATCCCCTCTTTTTTAAATGTTAGATTTTAATGGAAGTAGTTTTTAGTTGAAGATTTGCTGATCACTCATGGTGAATAACAAAGCCTTCGGTGTATAAACAATTGCATTTGTATCATCTAGTCTCTCTTTTTGTCATGCCTTGCTCTTTATCTCACACTGAAGTGGTTTCTGTCAGTTATTGCCCAAAAGACCCATTTGATTGCGCTTGTTCGATGCAGCCACACATCTCGGTATCATCACTGCCGGAGTCGTCCTGACGGTCATTACCAAATACATGCCTGACCATCATGAGCAGCAGCAAATTTACCAAGGGATGACAGAGGTAGAAGAGCTCTTTATGGGTCCCACACCAGTACAGTACCTGTCACCCAAATGGGAAAATAGAGTTTTCACCCTATTTTGACAGGGCTGCATGAATGCAACTGACCCTGCAAACTGACTTACCCTCGGAGATACGTTCTTCTCATCAAACCCAGCGCCTGGGGAAGCGTGCACCAGCACAGTGTCTCTTCTGGGGATGCCTAGGCAATAGCTGAGCCCAGGACCACCAACCCCCCCTTTGCCAATCCTAGGCACATTTTATATTTAAAGGAAGCATTAACATTACATGTTTTGAGAGCAAATACATATGAGTTATTGCAGTTAAAGCAAAGGCACAAGTTCCTATCAGGAAGCAAGGAATAGTTTTACGGCTGTGGAGCTTTGTGGTGCCAGGAACATGCCCACTGCAACGTGAGCTGGTCATATGGCACAGCAGATTTTGATGTTCTCTTTGCCGTATGTCACGTACTTCAGAGCTTTTGTGCAAACTGCCAGGAGACAAGAAAAACACACTATTACTGGGGGAAAATCAAATATTCCATTTTCTAGATAAACTGTAAGGGCCTGAGCTCTGGGCTGTCTTCATTAATAAAAGTATTAGTGTTTTTACATAAATATGCTGGTCTAGTCCCAGGCTGATTAGTAAAGAATTGTAAATGTACCTGGCTATCCGCAGCCTGCAGGGAAAAAGCTCTGCTCCTAGTGGTTAATTCTGAAGTCTTTGTGTTTCTGAACACTGATTTTCTGATTGTCTGCAAGTTTCCGTGAAATCAAAAAATGGGTCCAAACCCCCCTCCAATAAACAAACAAACAGATCCCTGTGGTTCCTTCATCATTGTTCCTCTCCGGCGCTTCTGCTTATCCTCATCATCCACCAGCCGGCACGGTGACGGGCAGGAGAGAGTCCCTGGGGAACAAGCCTCTCCCGGTCGGCGTGACCGCGGAGCCGGCAGCAGCTGGTGGCACACGGCCATGGCACCGCAGCTTCTCCAGGCACGGTCCGAACGAGCCCCTCTGCCCGGGGAGCCCGGCTAGCAGCCCCCGGGGGCTCAGACAGCACATCACCGCAGCAGCCCTGGCTGGAAAAATGCCTGGGACAAAGCTGTCTTGAAGATAATTTCAGAACTGGAAGTAGAGCACACAGAGTAAATCCTCTGCTCCGTTTGGTCAAGGCTTTTAAAATCAAGTTTAACGCTAAAGAGAGACTAAGTCTGATCCAAAGGCAGTGGAAAAACTGGAACAAAGAGGACTTCATTGCTCTCATTAAAACCTACGTAAGTACCCACCCAGCTGGAGTTTTCACTGGCTGAAATCCCCTTTCAGCAGCAACATCTGACAGTGATAGACTCTGACACATACCCTCGACTAATTAAGCCAGAGAAACATTACAATGAAATTATAACAAATGGTTCTCGGCTTCCCCAGAGGCACAAAAATCTGGAGGCAAAAGTCAGCTTACGGATAAAGCTGGCAGCAACGAGAGCCCCTGCCTGGCGCTGCCGGGCTGCTGCATAGTCTCCTTTTCTGCATAACGTACACACCTGCACAGAGTGGTCTCTGAGGAGTTTAGGAGGAAGAAATCTATAGGAGGAGTTAGATAATGAGAGAAATGACTAAGCAGAGGCGAGGGGGTTTGAGTCACACACAGCCATCATCACCCTCACCCCAAGAGCTGTGCCAGGAGCCAAAGTGCTGCCTGAGAGCTCTTGGTGCTGCTGTGCGAGGCTCCACGCGTGGCTGCTGCTGGAAGAGGTTTAAATAATCCATCCTAAAAATGATCCTGCGCCGCCAACCTCCAAGGCAGAATCACTGCTCAAACATCCCCAAAGCTGGACCCAGCTCTGATCTGAACCTCTGTTCAGAGGAAGGGATACAAGTTCTTACTTGGTTTTTAATCACTGGCTTCCTCCAAAGCCCACTGACATCCAGGGAAAAGCTCCTCCAAAGCTCACTGACATCCAGGGAAAAGCTCCCACTGACTCAAGTGAGCTCCAACCCAGACACCGAGCACGAGGCTTGACTGGGAATTGTTTCTTTGGCAAAAGGAGATTCCTTGGGCTTCCACCCTATTCTCACATCTGTCAAGAGTATTTATATAATCCTTATAAAACCAAGATGAAAACCCATCCTTTTTCCTACTAACTGTTCCTCCAAAACAGTGGGAGTTCCCTCTCCACCGTGCAGGGTGCCCCGTCCTGCTCCCCATCAGCTCCTCTCGCGGGTGCTCTTACAAGGTGCAGACTCTTCACCTGAAGGTAATTTCTCTGTGTGGACGGAGAAATATTACAGAAGCCAGGAAATAAAAGAGAGTTTCCAGTATCTAAAACCCTTTATTAACAAGAGGTTGAGTTGCGGCGACGAAAGCTTGCCGTAGGTTTGCATGCTCCTTTGAGTGGGGTTCAGACTGTAGAAAGAGCCGATCCTTCTTTGGGGGAGAAATTTGCAGATACAAATGCTGTAAATTTTCCATCCGTAGAATGGGGTATTTAACGGGACTAAAAGCCTTCCTACCTTGGTCAAAAACAAGTCAAGTACCAAAAGCAACACTGCACTGAGCACCTGACTTCCAGAGCTTCTTCGGCTACCCAAACGGTAACGCAGGTCGCCAAACGAGACCCGCGGCTCTCCCCAGCAATACCCCGCACTCTTTGGATCTGCTCTCCGCCAGCTCTTTGGCCCCGTCGCTGCGGTGCACGGGGCTGTGCAGATGCTGTGTGGTAGAATAACAAAAAACCTCTCCGGGAGCCAGCACCGTCTCCTTTGTACTCACGTGCATGGGGAAGGAGGATGATTTTCAGTGTCTTTTAGGTAGGGGAGAAAAGGTTCAAATCTAAGGGTTACGGCAGTTTGAGTTTCCACAGGAAATGACTTGGGGTTATTAACATGTATGTTTTCCATTGTAAAATGATCTCTTCTCAAACCCTCTAACACAAGGAGAAGATCCCAAAAATCCTGCCAGAGCCCTTACTGCTCAAAGCCATATAACAGCACACAATGTACACTCTGCTGCAAAAACCAAGGACAAAGCCTTTGATCTCCCGTCTTTTCTCGTGGCCCGCTGTAGTCTCTGCCAGGTATAATCTTCAGTACCGGAGATCTCAGGCTTATTGCAGCAGTCTGAAGAAACTTTGATGGCTTTGGATGTACGAGAGGTGAGGAGCAGATTTTCTGGACTCAAATCTATTACGCGGTTGCTTGCAATTATATGGACTTGGATTCAGCAACCCTGATTGTGCCTTCCCATGAAAGGCTGCAGCGTGCCTCCAAAGGCAGCAAGCACCACCGGCCAGATTCTCCACGGGTGCAAATCCACGCGGTGTCTCAGCCTTTACGCTGCCAGTGACTCTACTTTTCACACGTGGCAGCAGGAACGAGAGAGCAATGCACTCGCTCATGAGCGCTGTGATGAAGAGGTACAAAAGCAAGTCCCTCCTATGTTCTTTGTATCTGGGAGGGCTTTAAAAAAGCCACTCAATTACATTCCTGAAACAATGCTGCCAGAAACCTGTTACATAGTCTTCTTTAGAGATCTTGGAGAGGGTTCAGATTCTCTCCAGTGACTCCTCCAGCGCTAGGACACTTGCCTCTTAAACATCTGAGTGGGGAGAGAGAGCTCTAACTTTGAAGTATACCTGTAAACTTAAATTTAAGGGCATGTTCAACTGTATACGACAGATGTAAACGCAAGAATTAATGACAAGCTTTCAGAAGTGGTGGATTAAATTTGCTTTTGCTTACAGCTTTGCAGATCAGGAGTGACTCCAGTGAGATCAGTGTGTTATGCTGTGCACGGTCCCTGGTTTTACATAATCCTTTGCACCTGAGTGATGATTCTGGTTCAGAAACAATTTCAAAGACAGATGAAGACCTATGCATATTATTGCAGAGCATAAACATTGCTCCAATGAGATTCAATTGCCAAGCTGCAGAGTTTATATATTAGTGTGTTAGTAACTTGAGGAACGGTTCTGTGTGGTGTACGCTATTGAGTTAAGCAATGCGGCCAAATCAGTCTCTGGGCATCCCGTGGGATATTACGCTGCAGTTGTTTTCGATACCTCTTTGTCATCCACTTCCCCTACGACATTACATTCCATTTACAGGCTCTAACCTAACAGATGATAACTTTGAGCCTCTACGTTTAGGATTAAGAAATGAATGTATGGATCTCATCTGACAGCACGTGTTTGGGATCTAACAAACCTCACCCTTGGGCTTCTCCAGAGCCGTCTCAATCTCTGCCTTTCTCACGTGGATGCTGTATCAAGTCCTCTCTGAACTTGGCAAAAGCTAAATACTTTCCTGATGCTTTGCCAAGTGATCAGTTAAGTCTTTTCCCTTCCTGCTGAGTAGGAATCCGACGGGAAGAGCAGTGGCCATGTGGTGACAGGGCACAAGAACATCACAAGAAACAGCAGTGCTCACCTGGCCAGGCAGAGTTAGTACAACTAGAAGCAACCCCATCCAAAGGCTGGGTCTGCGCACCACGGCATCGGTGCACTCAGAGCTGACGGATGCTGAGAAGGAGACAAAGGCAGCATTTCACATGTTCCCTACCCTGAACTGCAAAATTCACCCTCAACAATAAAATTCCACCAGGACGGCACTTCAGGAGGACAAGAGCTTACAGTGACAGTCCGTAGCGGGGAGCCCCAGCCTCCAACCCCTCGCTCGCTGCCCTCCTTTTGCCCGGCCAGCACTTAGCTTCGAAGCCTGTCACAGCTGGACGGAGCAACGAGAGCCGCCTTTCAATTTGCCAAGACAGCTTTCAGCGGCCCACCATCTACACGCTGACCTTCACAACCAAAGGAGTACCAGCCATTCACGGAGTAAACCAAGGGGTTTATAAAAAAGACATTGGACAACTACTCAAGCAGCCCTCATCATCCACACTGCTATTACCTACTTCCTAATAAGCAGACAATTTTGTTAGGAATTCTAAAATTAGGCACTGAGCACCTGAAAAAAATTTCCTATTCAAAAAGACAATAAAATGCAAAATGTAGCTGTATGGCTGGGTATGTTTGTGTGTTGGCACAAATACCTCCGGAGGGGAAATTTTGCACATGAAGTACATTATTAATCATTTTCATATCAATACTTTTTAGGATAGTACAAGAAAAAACTCGTGGGGATTGACAGATTTGAGGTTCATAAAAGACAATTTGATCCTTGATGACTTGGTTTTGTGTGCAGCATGTCCCTGACGACTTACTCTGACAGAAATTCTGCACTGAGCTCCATATTTCTATTTGATTAAAATACATCTTCCAGAAAGGCACTTGCAGTCCTTACTTAGACATCTGGAGAAATGGAAAATTCACCACTTCTTCTGGTAGCTTGTCACCCACACGGCTGAAAAATGTGTGTCTTGTGTACGCAGACAAATGGGAAACATCGGTATTCTGGACTCCTGCATCGTCCCCTTTCTAATTCTGATGGATCACAGTTGTCATACGCTCCAGACCCAATTCCACCGGGCATCGAGTGCAATGTCGGCTCTTGCGGGTGTGCAGAAGAGACTCGGTGCGCTGCAGGAGCAGAGCACCGGAGGGGAGAAGTGCCTCTTGCTCAGAGAACAGGCTTTGCTCTGCTGCAGAACGACTTCAGGCAGCGAACTATTTTTTAAGAGTTTAATAGAACTAAGTTCCCATGGATACCTGTGAGTATCCTACATGTTCAAGCAAACAAGTGTCTCATGGACTCACTAATGCTTAGTGTTGCTCAATTAAATAGTCTTCTACTGGAAGGAAAAAAGGAAAGTTGAAATTAGGTATTTACTCAACAGATTAAGTAATTTTCTGTTTAGAAGAATGTATCACTCTGCTTATCTCCACCATCTCGTGTGATCACTCAAAAGAAATGACATAACATGGCAGGCAAAAATATATCTACTCTGTTCTCTTTTGGCCCTCTGTCCTGGCTGTTAAACGAAGACAGAGAACAAAACAGCGCAGAGAACAGCTTCAAAACAGAAAAGAGACGGGACTGCAAACGTTGCGTGCAACCTAATTCTCAGAGCTGATCTACTTATGCCAAGTCCGGATCTTACTTGAAGTCTGTGGCAGTCAATCCCCTTGACTCCAGCCAGGCAGGATTTGGCCCCGGTAAAGCATCTGCCTGCATTCCCAGCTGCTGGGTTCAGCTGCTGCAGAGGAAGGCAGGGCTGCCGAGGGCGCTGGCATGGGACCGAGTCCGAACTTCCAGTGAAACAAAAAATCTCCATCTCAGCGCCTGGATCGAAACTTTGTCAGTGCGATGGCCGAATCCGATAAGGCAAATCCCTGCCCGACAATAATTCAATTTAGATTCTTCTCCCTCACCAGCATTCGAATCATGTTTGGACCCGCTACTTTACTGAATATAGCTTTAAGCATTTGGAGATCTTTGGAAAGAGACACATTGATGAGCAGTACTGGGAAGGAAAGCAGAGTTACACGTCTGTGTATTAATTTTACAGCAAATTACAACCAAGTATTTGATACAATATTTTTATAGGACTAAATCCTGCTCCTACAAGTCAACAAGGGTTTCACTGCATTGTAGCATGCCACAGAGACTTAGATGACAGTTTGCACAAAAGCACTTTGAGGAGGGATTAAAACGAGCAAATAAACACATAGCAGTCATTTTAGCACTCTGGTTTAAGCAGAAATGTTTGAAGGCATAAAAGCCAGTTAATTCCTATTGGAAATCAATGGGAGCTGAGGAAATACAGCACTCCTGTACCCTCGGAAAGCTGTCCTTTGACTATGGATTGCCCTAATCTCTGCTTTCGCTAAAGTAAGATTGAAATGTAAGGCGCTCATTGATTTTGCAATGAGCTGTCCCCAGATTTCCTACCTAACCGGAAAAGTTGTCGCTGTAAACTTCATCCGTCAAACTTCGCACTTCCCCCTCGCCAGGGGAACCAGCTGCCACTAAAGCTCAGATTCAAATCTTACTATCCCACTGCCACGCTATTCAGACTCAAATTCAAAATACTAGCAATTTCCACGAAAAAAAGAGGCTATTTCAGCCCCGGTTTTGTATCCACCTCCATCCAAGTCTACCTCCGAACGCATCTGAACCGCTATGTGCTGTCTCCCTGCGAAACCCAGGGGGTATCCCTGGCTCTCCCTATGGCCCACAGAGATTTCTTTGACCGATGACTCGAAGCGAAGCGACGCGTTCCGACCGGCGCCGACGCTAACCCGGGAGAGAAAAAGCCCGATTCCCGCGGAGCGCCAGGAAAACTTCGGAGGGCGCTCGCCCGCCTCCCCCCAACCGCAGCCCCCGTTCCGCGGGGCGCACCGAGCGCTCCACGGCCGCTCCCGGCTCGGCTCCCCGCCCGGGCTGAGCGCGGCTCGGCGGCGGCCCCCCGCCGCCTCCNCGGCCCGCTGCTCATCCCCTCGGCCTTCGGGACGGTGCTGTCGGTGATGTACGTGGCCGGGGTGGCGGGCAACGTCTACACGCTGGTGGTGATGTGCCACTCGGCGCGCTGCGCCGCCCCCATGTACAGCTCCATCGTCAGCCTGGCCCTGGCCGACCTGCTCTACCTCTCCACCATCCCCTTCATCGTCTGCACCTACTTGGCCCAGGACTGGTACTTCGGGGACCTGGGGTGCCGCATCCTGCTCAGCCTGGACCTGCTCACCATGCACGCCAGCATCTTCACCCTCACCCTCATGTGCACCGAGCGCTACCTGGCCGTCACCCGGCCGCTGGACACCCTGAAGCGGTCGCGCGGCTACCGGAAGGTCACGGCGGGGGCCGTCTGGTCGGTCTCGCTGCTCCTCACTCTGCCCATGATGCTGATGGTCACCCTGACCGAGGGGGGCAAGGCAGAGGGCAAGGTGAAGAGGATGTGTGCGCCCACCTGGAGCGTGGACGCCTACCGGACCTACCTGACGGTGCTCTTCAGCACCAGCATCATGGCCCCGGGAATCATCATTGGCTTCCTCTACACGCGCCTGGCCAGGACCTACCTGGAGTCCCAGAGGAACCCCCCCCACAAGGAGAAGAGCAAGAGATCCCCCCGGCAGAAGGTCCTCATCATGATTTTCAGCATCGTGCTGGTCTTCTGGGCCTGCTTCCTGCCATTTTGGATCTGGCAGCTGGTGCGACTCTACAGCAGCTCCCTGCAGCTCACCACCCAAACCCAAAAGTGCATTAACTACCTGGTGACCTGCCTGACCTACAGCAACAGCTGCATCAACCCCTTCCTCTACACCCTGCTCACCAAAAACTACCGGGAATACCTGCGCAACAGGCACCGCAACTTCTACAGGTTCACATCCTCCTTTCGCAAGAGGGGCTCCAACCTGCAGTGCTCCTGGGGACGGTCCATGTCCTCCAGCAACCAGTACGACTACAGCTCGGAGGCCCTGGGCATGGCCACGCTGAAGGACAAGTGAGGAAGAGGAGGCGCTCCGGAGACACCAGGACCAGCAGAGCGTCTGGCCAAGGTAGGGCTTTGGGACCCCTTAGCCCTGAAGGGTCCTAAAAACTGGTTTCTGGTGGTTACTCTAGTTAGGGGCAAGAAGTCGCGTGCGCTCAAGTACTACGAGATGCGTTTGAATTTCCGCCTGGCTTAGGGCATCGGTGGGGTCCCGCCGGGAGCCAGCAGCCATTCAGGCCAAATCCTTCAGGGTTGTGGGTGCAGAAGATGAGGTGGATACTTTGTTCAGTTCTGCCCAAAACTCTTTTCACGCTTTGCCCAGCTCCAGCTCTGCACCGTTTCTTCTGTGCGGTTTCTCGGTGCTATCCTCAGGCTACAGCTGGGTCAGGTCTGCAAAAGTCTGAAATTGTCCTGGTATTGCTTAATTTAGCTGCAAGCCTTGGGTTTGCCCTATGTATTACCGTTGTCTGTTTCTAGAGTGTGTAAAGAGACCTTTAAGCCCCTTTTCCTATTTCATTATAGTGCACTACAGTTACATCAGGCTTAAGGTCTCTATTTTAAAATTCATTGCAGCAGCACTTCGAACTCCAAGCATTCAAAAACCACAAGGTAAGCTGTCAGAAACCACAGGATTACCTAAAAAAATTGTCATTTTTTAAGGTTTCTACCTAAGGTGATTTGAATTTGCCATTGATTTTTTTTTTAAAGTTGGTCCCTTTCTCAACAGTCAACAGGGCTTGAAAAACTGAAAATTTACCCTGGAAAGAGAGAAAAATGTCTTATAATCCTACCAGTCAAAGACCCGAGGCTCTAAGAAAAATGACTGAACCCTGTATCATGATACTTATCATAAAAGGGACAAATTTATTCGTGACATTTCATCAAAAGCATTTTGCCTCAATGTATTCTGCTCATTTTCTCCCCGCTTAGTGTCTCGTAGTAAACCTTCACCACAGATACCAGAGATGCCTGTAAGCATCTAAACAATTGTAAAACCTCAGTTTATAAAATAAATGCTGATTAAAAAGTGGACCATCATCAGGTTTCCCCTCGCATGGTCTCTTCACCCAGCTCGGGGGGGTGTTTTTACCAGGGGAGAGGCTGCCGTTCCCAGCTGTCCTCTGAAGAGCTCACGTACGTGGGGATGAAGTTGGGTTCAATATTCCTCTTTCCTGTTCTGGGACACACTCTGGGGATAAGTAAAGCACGATACGAGTTGCATAAACTGTTGTCAGCAGCTAGTGATGCCCAGGGACTTTGAAACAGCAGGCAGTTGCTTAAAGAACAGTCATTTCCACTTTCTTATGGCATACTCCGACTCCCATCCGCTGGAGAGGAGTCCCTGCGGTGTTACTGGGTTCCTGTGTCCTTGGGTGATCCTCGTGTCACACGCCAAACCTCAGGGTACCTTTGTGCTAAAGCAGAGACACGAAGTGCCGACGCCACAGCCGAGGGTTGGGAGCAGAGAACACAGCACAGCAACACGCTGGATTTTATGCATTCAACTAACAGCAGAAAAAGAAACCCTTCAGGGCACAATTTGGATAAAGACCAGGGAAGCACGTTCCTGTGCCGGGAGTCAGGCATTCTTCTTACCGATGCAGTTGTTGGGGTGCTTTTCAGGGAGGGGGAAATAAGTAACTCACCTTGGAATTGCTTGTATTGCTTTTAACCACAGGACTGTCTTTGAAACACTGGTGACCATGTCGTCGTGCTCCAGTGTTGTGTAGACTACCAAGCTGGGCAGCATAAATAGAGCTCAAGGTGCCCATTTCCTTACGAAATGGGGGGACTAACACAGTTCACGTTGGGAAGTGGCAGGGAGGGTGGGCTTCGACAGTTTTTAGGAACAACTTTTCAGGAACTAATTCATTTTTTTCATTATTCATTCTGAAGTCATTGTTAGTTTTCCTTTGCTTCCCGTTTCCGAGGCTGGAAGTCACTCCCATATAAGAATAACAAAGATAAGACTTAACTCCAAAGGCGGTGTGGGAGGGCTGGAGTTTGTGCGTCATCTGGAGGTGTGCTGTGCCGTCCCGCGCTCCGGGAGCGTGACGGTGCGGCCGGACAGACATCCAGGCAGAGCCAAGCGTGGCTGCATCCCTCCCAGGTGTTGCACGTGGCATTTGCCCCCCTCTGAGGGAAAAAAAAAAAAATTTCCTTATGGCTATAGAAAGAAAAACCCACCTGATTTGGATCCTGACCTGACACAGTGCTGATGTGTCTTGATTTCCATTGCTTGGCCTGAGGAGAAGGTCCTTGGAAGGCCACTTACCCACCACAGCGTTACAAGGCTGCTATAGGATGGATGGTTACCACGTATGAAATAGTGTGTAGGACAGTGTGTATCTATTAACAGGTATGTAAGGGGAAGCAGATGATGGAAAAGCTGTATAGGTATCAAAAAGAGTATTAGGGAATACACTTTCTGCTTTAAAAAAAAACCACGTTAAAACATCTAAAGCCAAACAGTCTAAAAACATAGTTATAAGTAAGAAGGGGAAGCTGAAAAGGAGTCATGCCTAGAAAAAAAGGGATGAAAATGCAGAGCAGATGAGATCTACACTAGTAACCTCATGTGGGGATAAGCAAACAGAAGGGTTTGATTTGGGGTACGCTTCCCAAGACGTCCCATCAGTCCCCAGAGGGATTCTGCTACTCTGCGCAGCGTCACGAAGGGTGCGTAGGGGCTGTGCTTTCTGTGCCACGTCGTCAGAGCATTAAACATCAAAGGGCTGATGGAGGAGCATCCACATGAAATGCAAAATACTGGATATTTGTCACTCATCGGGTTTCTCAACCAGTATGTGCTTCAGCCCGGTCCCATCCCACCACTGCTCCTCTCTCCCAGCAGGCTCTGAAAAACCCGTACGGGGTTACTCTCACAAGAGAACCACTAAATTTGATGACACCCACAAAGCTGTCATCGGGGCAGAGGAGAGCCTGCTTAACTGGCAAACCTGCCAGCAATCAGAAGATGCTGCTGTGTGTGATGAACGCCGGCTCTTCAGCAGCGCAGGCAGCCCGACACGGGGCAGACCTTTGCAAACACGACCCCTCGGGAGCCTCTCGTACTCCTGGGGATCAGAGCTCAATTTAAAAGATGAATTACATAAACAACATCCCTCTCATTGTCCCATCGGACCGGTTAAACTGCCAAAAGTCAGTAGGTTTGACCCACTTCATAAATATCCCGCAAGAGCAGATGTTTTAACTGAGTTCCCCTTGTCTGTAACTGGGCAAGCCTTGGCTCTTCTGGGTGCGCTCGTGTTTTGGAAATGAGGAGACAGTCTTTGTGCATCCTTCTTTAACAACAAAAACAAATTAATCCCCCGTGGAAGGGGATTGCTGCTGCCTGTCTGCAGCACAGAGCCCTGTCCGGGGCAGACACAACCTCGAAGTTACCCGTAAGGGGTAGCTTTGCCTGCAGCTCACCCAGAGTATTTTGGGGAGGGTGTTGGTTTGGGTGTGGTAGGAGCTCAGTATTCAGAAGCACGTCTCCCTGGAGTCGTGCAGGCCACGCAAAACCGCTGTAAAGCAGCGCAGGCTCTTTTCTGGGTGAGGGAGAGGTATTTTCATCATCAACATGGAAAAGGATGAGTCAGGGCTCCCAAAACCATGAGATTAAAACCACTTCTTGTCTCCACAACCACAGTGGCTACAAGGGAGTATCAAAATTGAGATGGACACATAACCAGAATCCAGGTGATGGGAATTTGCGTATCTTGTCACTTATGGTGAATGAAGCATCTCAGGCCAGGGCTGAAGTAACAACAGGAAAGTCAGTCGGGCTGTAACTAAGCAAAATGTGGTGATTTCCTTGAAAACAATTTTACTTCGGCTATTCTCCTACATTCCAAGAAGGCAAGCTACGTGTGCCCTGGGATCATTTGTCATACCCAAATCATTGTAATCCTGTGGGTTTTAATGTGTTTTTTTTAATTATAAATGAAATTTTCTGCAGGTTCAGTGACCCAGCTAGTTCTTCAGCAAAACGGGAAATGGGAATTTTAGGAAAGGCAACAGCATTTTTGGTGCTGGGCCAGAGGTTGTCACTGCAAAACCCCATGCGTGCTTTACAAGAAAGACAATAGTTTAATCACTAGAAAATCTTTTCCAACACCCCTTAGGGTTTAGGTTTTCATGATACACAGAAAAAAAAAAACCAGACTGTGAAAGAAATGCAGCTTCATCCTGAGTGCTCTTTCCTTCCTTTAATCTAAGGCACTATCTACTGCAGCAACGACAATTTTTCTGCTTTTACTTGAAAAGAGAAAACACTGGTTCTTTGTGGGACAAGTGAGAATGGCAGTTTTCCTCAGACACAGGAGAATCCATTTGAACCTTACTGAGTTTTTGCAGACTTGACCTTCAATCACACATTTTTTTATCATCTTTCTCCCCACTTTTTAAAACCAAATTTGCAATAAATGCTCAAAAGCCCCACATTACAATTTAATCATGGGTGTGAGCACATCATTAACGTTTTAACTCCTATTTTAGCAGTCATTTTCTGTGCTTATTGTGTGATCGAATACCAGGAAAGCAGTGAAATAGAGGTGATTTTATGAGCATTTTGTACCTTGCGCGGTGCAAAACTGACGGCTCGCTGCCCAGTTGCATTACCCGAGCAGAAAGGCAGGATGACCAAGTTCATCACCAGCATGACGAGAGGAGAAAGCGCATAAACCTCATATCCGAGCCCAGCCCTCGAGCCATGGGAGCGGATAATGCAGCACCTGAGAAGTCCTGAAGGCAGCCCCTGAAAGTCGGACGCCTTCGCCGGGAAGTTTGGCCAGTTCGGGGATGCTCGGCTCCTCCCGTTGTATTTCGGAGTCCCTCTGGTGGCAGCAGCAATCTTCCATCCTCAGGTTGCAGAAAGAAAATTTGCTTTTTATTTTAGTCTTTAAAACATAGCGGTTGCACACAATCAGGGCACAAGCTAACTATATAATAGCATTTAGGATCTTTAAAGTATAATGTTACTGCAACATCTGAAGGGGAAAAAGTCTGTTATGAAGAGAAATCCTACTTCCAAGTGCTAACTTTCCTCTCCCACTTCCCCATTTCTTTCTACGCCGAACCCAGAGTAACTTTATTCCTGTCATTTTGCACAGCATCCTCACTGCCAGCACCCACGGAAACACCCAGGGCCGGCGACTAACTACAGTTCAGCCCAGCTGGAGTTTTTTTTGCTTATAACATTGGTTGTTACTGTTTATTGCAAGTTTTTCTGGGAATTGGAGAGATGTGGAGTTAATTGCTGTGGCTTATAAGTAATATATTGCTTTGTCTTCAAAATTGTAGCAGCAGCTTCACAGGCTATAAGTACCCTTTAAAGTTATTGTTATTATTATTATATGAGGTTTTTTGCCCTTGTTTGGGAATGTATCTAAAACACAGCAGAGAAAAAGGATGTGTCAGTTGGTAGCAAAGTATCCGAGGCTTTGGATGCCCGGGTTGAGTTTGGGGAAAGCAGAGGCTCGCTGCTGGCTCGCTCAGCCAAACCTCTCGGATGCAAGGAGCTTCTGCCCGCAGCCAACGTTGAAAGAAGTTATTGAGGTATATTAAATAGGACATACATTGAAAGTTATTAAAAATTATTAATATTTCTGCTCAGGAATCCAGCTTTCTGCCCGCATGAAGTTTCTGGTGTGCTGTATATCACCTTTGGGGGAGACTAACTTCATCCTAGCTCAGCCACAACTGAGCTTTGTGATCTGCAGTCCCAACTAGAGCCTTCCCGTCCCCAAAGAAAAGATTCCCAATGGGATATACCAAAGCAAAATTGCTGCAAGTTTGCTTTTTTCCCCCCCCCCAAGAAAGGGACAATTAGGAAAGGGAGAAATGAATCCTGACGAATTCTTCTAGCATTTGGGCTCTACTTTTCTGGTTCTTTCCATTTATAATTTAAATTTTAATTTAAATGAAACATTTTTGTAAACACTAGGAGTGCTTCTACAATGAGAAACAAGGTGAAGAGTTAACAAGCATTCGCTGAATTTATTAGAGGAGACAACTTCAATATTGCAGAAGATCCCACCCAAACTCCTCCATCAAGATATCTGGAGGGAAAGTAGTAAATAAGTTTGAGCAAAATCAGACCATCCAGCAATATTAGCCATGCTTGGCAGAGGATACAGTTCTAAAACCAAAGCGGTGCTAATGCTGGAGAAGTAAAATCTGCCAAGGTTGTTTCAGCTTGTTTAGGCCAGTGTCTCTCCGAGATGTCGTTAGCCTTTCCTTGTGCATTCCCTTTAGGATCTTGAATTCAACTCCTGAATTCTTAACTAAAACCAAACATGATTTCATCCAAACAAAGCAAGGGAGATTCCTGAAACGAAACGTGGTGTGTCCACAGACACGGCATTTTGGAGACAAGTTACTGCTTCCTATACACGCTCCTGCAAACCTCATCAGGGACGTCCATCAGATTCACACCACTTCTGCGCCTTTCAGGTTTTTTAAATACCAGCTCGACATTTGAGAACCACAAGGCTGGCTCTTGCAAGAAGCCTCCCAGGCAAGGGCTCTACATAGCAATTACTTCTCAGGCTGCACTGAACTTACCTTTCAAAAATGTGGAAGGATGGAGAAGGTAAATGAACTGTAATGTAGGAATGCTGAAAGGGGAGAGAGTGGCACTCTTGAAGACACATGTCGAGAGAGGACACCTCAACCTCAGGGACAGCCGGTCCCCCCAGACAAGCTGGAGGCAGCACCAGCTCCTGTGCCGAGCGCCTGCAGCATCCTGCCCTTGGGGAGCAGGGGCTGGCAGCCAGCGCCCAGCACCGCACTACTCAAAATCCCAGTAACCCCGCTCATTTAAACTGAGTTTCTGCTTTTTTATTTGTAAGATTTTTTTTTTGTGTCTTTCATTTAACACTGTAGAAGGGAATACCTGATAGGAACGGCATTATTATGAAACCAGCTGGAGCCCTAGTTACCTCTAGCTACCACATTTTGAAAGCCGCTTTCTGCCCTGGGCAGTGTTCAGACCAAGGGCGGGTGGCAGGACTACCCGGGGAGTCTGCGCACCCCCCGCCGCGGGCTCGGGCGGGCAGTGGTTACCTGAGCCCGCTCCGGTGGGTGTCTTGATCTCCCTTCACACCACCTGCCCGTGGGGTCTCGCAGGCCATTCATCCCAAAAGCACTAGTGCTGTTGATAAGTAACCCAAGATAGCTAACAAAATCCAGAAGAGCTTTACAAGGGTTTTGATGTTGGAGACGCCCTTCGAGGCAGCACTCACCCTCGGAGCCGAAGAGAGAGATTATCTGAAATGGGGGGAGGTCAGAACTCCTGGCTTCTCGTCCAAAATCACCACTGACTTGCACTGTGACCTCGGGGAGTCGCTCATTCTGTGCCGCTGGTCATTAACTGCCTAGAAAACAGCAACACTTTCCATCGTCCGCACAAGTGTTTAAGACATCACGGATGTGCATGACACGTTTTGAGGTCCTTGGATGAGAGGTGCTAGCTACAGAAGGGAAAAGCGCTCCTTGGAGGGATAACGCAGGGTTGGGTTAGCTATTGATGGTCGAGTGGAGGAAACGTTTGCGTACC
Organism: Pelecanoides urinatrix; assembly: GCA_013400755.1. Classification (NCBI taxonomy): domain Eukaryota; kingdom Metazoa; phylum Chordata; class Aves; order Procellariiformes; family Procellariidae; genus Pelecanoides; species Pelecanoides urinatrix. Next base: position 530,848 of record VZTQ01004773.1, read on the forward strand.
AGAACTCCCCAGCTTTTGATTAACGGCAGCCGGTCGGCAAAGATGATCCTGTAGCCCACAGCAATGGCAGCTTGCTCGGCTGGCTCTGCTGGGAATGCAGCTGAAATAAGTCTCCTGATAAAAGCATCATCATTTCAGTGCATCAATAACCTCTCTAAAGACCCTCCTCGGGTGAGAAACAATAGCAGGAGATAGGGTAGGGAAGCAAAACCTTTATTCTTTCCCTCCTAGGAGCCTCTGCTTCCCCGTGTTATGGGTCGGGAGCACTGGGGTGGGTGGAGGCACGGGCAGGGCATCGCTCCCAGGCACAGCCCGTGCTAACGGCAGGATCTTGGTGCAGAGGCGGCTCAGTAGAAAGGATTATCCCAAAACTCATCACCGGTTGCTAAACACAGCAGAGCTTCCCTGTCATTTTGTTGTTGGCATCTTTTTAAAATGATTAAATCTGTCGAGGAACCTCCACCTGCCTGAGGCACAGCACGAGTAATTCCCAACAACAGAAGCTGAGGAAATAGCAACCAAGTAACTTTGCTTGGCTGTTTCCATTTGTTTGTTTTTATACAAAGGCAAATTTATTATGGCAAACATCTCTCAAATTTCAAAGCACCACCTCTATCTTTGCAGCAGCTTCTCCTAGGCAGGATGAGAAAGTGCAGCTCTGCAGCCCACGGTGCCCAGTGTTAGGGGAAAAGCTCCTTGCAGATCTGGCTTAAATGGGGGGACCACAGTGGAGGGATGGGGACAGAGCTGGAGCATCACTTGGTCCTTTACCTCCATTCATATAAGTGAATATTTCCTCTACCAGGCATTGTGTGCCCTGGGTATTCAGTATCTCTGTTATTCAGAAAAAAAACCTTGGTCTTAGTCCAATAAAAGACAAGGAAAAAAACTTTAAGCCTGTAACTTCACGGCCTTGGGAAACTGTTTGTGTGTCCCCCCAACTCGAGTCCCCGTGTTCACAGCCCCAGAGGGGCCTCGGGCGTGGGGAGGGGGCTGCGACAACAACGCTACCTGCAAAACGCAGAAGTGAAACAGTTACTGTGACACACTGAATCACTCATTAATCTTAACGAGAGCACAGAGAAATTACTTTAGGCTGAGAGGAGGCTTGGGAAGGCAACACTGCATCAGCTTCACGCTGCCTCCAGCAATCAGCCTTTACACCTGGCATTGAAATAGGATGGGGGAGAGACGGGCACCCCGAGGGGGCTGCGGGGGAGAGACGGGCACCCCGAGGGGGCTGCGGGGGAGAGACGGGCACCCCGAGGGGGCTGCGGGGGAGAGACGGGCACCCCAAGGGGGCTGCGGGGGAGAGCACATCCCCAGGCACTGGCAGCTGCCGGAGACTTATGGTTTCTTGAAATCTCGCCTCCTGTCAGGATCTGGGTGCAGAACCCGCATTTGATCTGACAGCCACACGCCCCGTTTGAGACGCAGCCAGGTCCCAGCGTGACTTCCTCGCAAATCCTCCTCTCTTCTTGCCCTATTTGCTGCACGCGAGGAGACCCGGTGCGGGAGCCCCTCAGCCCCTGCAGGCACCAAGCCCCGGCAGCGCAGGGTTCGGAGGGACAGAGGCAGCGCGGGGCAGCAGGAGCGGGACGTCTCTGCCGCTCTGAGGGTGTCAAGGCACAGAAAGAAATAGAGAAGCTTGCTGGCACGAGCACGTTAGCTTCGATCTCAAAAAAAGCATCAAAGCAGCATCTTAACAGTCGTTTTTGTCTTCGGCCACATTCTTCAGTACATGTTTATCTTGCAGAGCTCCGAGGCGTGTGTTTCAGACTCAGTCTGCGGAGGGTCTATGTATAATTACAGACTTCATCCCAGGACCTGCCTTAACGATGTGCACTCCCTTCACTCTCCATAGACAGAATCTCCTGCCCATGTTGAAAACAGCTTTTAGGGAAAGATCATGGAGCAAACGTGACTGTTTAGCTTATCAGTGCAGTAGAAATAGATGCTTGTTTTCAGCACGTTGCTGTCTTTGGCATTCTTATTTTAATCTTGGGGTTTTCTTTTGTCTTCGCATGTTTTGTCCTTTCTTTGTGTTACGTTTCCTTCTCAGCAACAAGTTGCAGCCTCTCCCAGGGATTCTGCTTCCACCCTCACTTTGCTCCACAGCTAAAAACACCACCCGGCAGACTCTGTAATACCCCAGTGAGAGTCTCAAGGCTTTGGGGAAATTTCATACCTCCTGAATTCCAAATCTGTTGTTTCAGTTTGCCCGCAGAGAAGGCAGAAGTCTCTGTTGATTTCCCCAACCTAATCAGAAAGCAGGCATTTTTCTGCCAGTGCGATTGCTGTAAGCAAATCCTTCAGCTACATTAGAGAAGTTACGGCTACGTAGCTAGGAGTATAATTTGACAAGCTTTTCCTTTACTGTTGCTTCAGTTTCAGCCTCCTCTGTCCCCTCATTGAGGCTGGTACATCTGTTTTCGCAGCCTTGTGGTTTTAAAGGATTAAGCCGTTTTACTTTATAGGGTTGGGGGTCTTTTTTTCCCAATCAAGCCAAAAATAATTATTTCTTGTCCCGATCAGATTCACTGTCCAGCCCCAGGCAGCTAAACCAATACAGCTGATGGGCTGTGAAAAGAAGTGCTTGTGAGATGACATCTTCAAATCGGTTTTAAAAATCATGGGTGAAAAGCTTCAATGCACTTGAGCTTGTTCTCATTTAAAATATCACTCATACCAGTAAATGGCTGAATTCACAATCCTACAACTTTTATCCCGCTGCAACTAGAAATATCCTTTAGGACTTGTGTTCTCAGAGGATTCGGGCTTTACCTTCTGTTTTCTCCTTTCTGGTCGGTGAGTAAGGCAGTGGCTTCCCTCTCTAGAGATGCACGTTAGCCCCCAGGGAGGCTTTGTAAAGCCTTGTGAGGCAGAATAACCATCAGGAACCTTTATATCTTTGCCAGAGCACTCATGAGAACATAGTACTGCAGCTTCAACCCACACTAATAATTTTTATGATGGATCTTCAGCCTGGAAGGGACTACACACTTCAGGACTCGGCGTGGGGCAGCAGTTTTCCTTACGCTGCCTCTGAACCTGTGGGGTTTTTTTTTTCCTGTTCAATTTTCAGTTATTTGACTCTCACTTCATGGACTTCATTTCCCGGCACATTAACAGCTGGTGGTTTCGAAAGCTGCAGTTGGCGAGGGCAGTGTCTGGAATGGATAGTAATTACTTGCTGAGCTCATTATAATTGTTCAGTTATTGAATAATTTGGAAAGGCAAGCAGAGGGAATATTTGGTTAATTAAGAGCTCATTTAATCACTGCTAAATTTAGCCTTCCAAAACAGTGCTCACCTTACCTGGGTTTGAAAACCTTTGCTTCCCACACTGCCGGGCCAAGCAGGAACGCCTTCTCTCTAGTCTTCGACTGCCGTCATCAGGATGGCGCTTGCTCTTCGCCCTGTGGTGACATGGGTTTGGTCCCTATTCCTACCAGCTCCGACCCTCCCACATTTGGATTCGTGGGCATTAAGGTCTCTCAGAAGCTGCCATCAGTCTCCAATGAGACGTTTAGTTAGAACAACTCACCTGTAAGCACTCAGGCACTTTTGGGACCAAATTCTCATTCAATTAAAAAAATGACATTGCAGACAGAATAGCAAAATATGAGCATTTAGTAGAGCCCAGTAAGTGCGAGCAGGAGAAAAGCTTTCGAGCCCTTGTCATTGTTGCTACTGATCTAACACGGTTGCTGGGCACATGTTTGTTCTGTTTGAGGTTTTTGATAATTTAAGGCTTCGGAAGCAAGTTTATCACCCAGAGGATGCTTTCTGGAGCCTGGACTAACTTCCAGGGGCTCTGGGAAGTCTGCAAGGCAGTGCTCAAGATTAAAAAGCGTTTACAGCTTATTGTCCTGTCTTTACTGTTGCACCAAGAGTACCAAGTATCTGTATGAGAATTCAGGCAGGCTTGTAACCGAAAGGATTTTATTTGAGGACTTTTTGGGAGAGTTTTGAGGGAAGGACTTAAATGGGAAGTAGCATTTGACTCAAGCTGAGTACAACTTAATTTTAAACAATTAGTGAACAGATTTTAAGTAATTATTTTGCTTTGGGCTTTTATCCTTTGTTCTAGATTAATTTAAGACATGATATTCGTCATGCACAGTATCAGTCAGGTGTAACTACCACCGCAGATTGCCCACGGGATTTGGGCTGGCACATGCTAGTGAGAAGGGTACCCTCCTCCCAGCATGGAAATCAACCGCAGACATTCAGAAAGGAGAAAAAAGAAAAAGCAAAGCCTTGAATCCCTTACTGACCACAGGCAGATTTATCCCCTTTGCATTTCCAAACTGAAAAACGTTTAGAGCCTCCAAGAGCTAGCGGCTCCTCCGATCCTGGCTGTAGTATGCACAAAATAAAGAGGAGGAAGAGTCTGTACCAAACCCCATCCTTCACAATACGCTTCAGAACAAAGTAAATTTAATTTTTCTATTAGGGAGAATAAGCCAGATCTTGTATGTATGTCTGGAGTCATACCAGTCTTTTACAAAGGCATCCGTGAACTTCTTGTATTTTACTTTTAGTTTAAATGCTGTAAAAAAGGAAAATAATTTTTAAACAGGTTTTTCAGAGCAAACTCTGCAACGTATATCCTGCAAAACAGAAGAGCCATCAAAGCAGGTTTGATTTTAAAACCTGACAACCTTGACAGCCTCCTTGCAGCAGCACGAAGCCACGTCATTTCTGCAGTTACCCGTGGTTACAAAACTGTTGAATGAAATGGAATCCAAACCCATTGAGGGTTGTAACTCTCAAACAGGCAGAACAAATTATCTGGAATGATAACTAGTCGAGTACGCCACTGGGTCCTTAATTGAATATTTTGCCAAACTGCTCCAAATTAATGGCGCTCGTCCATTCTGAGTCTGGGCTGCTGAGGAGATGAGGAAGCTCCTGGTGGGATCTAGCTGATTTTAAATATGCCTCTTTTTTTTCTCCTCTCTCTCTCTTTTTTTTTTTTTTTTTTTTAAACACAAGAGGGCAAGGCATAAGGCAGCTTTTCAAGAGATGCTGTGATTTCAAGTAGAGAAGTGTTATAGGATATTCTTTCCCTGCCCCCAAGGAAGAAGAAACAAGTTGACATACAGGCTAGAATTAGTGTTTTCTCTTCAATTAGTAATTTATTCTAAATTAATAAGGCTGAGACATCTACTTTAGCAAAACAATTAAGTAGTACATCAATGAAGTAGCTGCCTTAAATCAGGCAAGTGACTTTGCTTCATTCCCCCCCTTAGTTTCATCAGCACTACATATATTGTGCCCTGGAGGGTTCATGTTTGTGTATTTGGGGCCACTTCCACTCCCAGGGCAGTGATTTTTAGGAAGACCACGGCTGAGCTCCGGGCCGCTGGGCAGGTGTCCTGCCGGCAGCAGGGCGCTCAGCCCGGGGACATCGCGTGGCTTCAGTCACGCTGCCAGTCACCGATCCCGTCCTCTTACGTGTCTTGCCGAGCAAATGGTATTTAATCAAAGTGGTTCTCTAACTAGAGTTTTTCTAACTATTCTTCCTGAAATGTCGTGCTTTAAAGTAAAGCTTTATGCAAAACATTTCTGCAAATTAGCTTACCAAGTTCCAGAGGAGCTTTAAATTTTAAAAAAAATCTATTTTAATCCTTCAGTCTTGCCTTTGCGCTTTCTGGCCCCTCCTGCTGGGCATCTCTCCAGTTTCTGTGGGTGTATGCCACTGAGGCAGCCACACGCTGATTCCCTTCCCTTAAGTCTTCTGCTGGATTTTGGAGGTATGTGCTGGGAGGAGGACAACAGCAATGCTGTCAGGATCCTTTCTTCCTGCTAAGTGTCCCTGTCAAAGCATCTTTCTGTAGCACACCAGGGCATGAATTTTCTGCATCTCCTCTCAGCCTCCTTTCCTGACTGGTACCTAAGAAGCTACAAACAGTCAACAACTACAGAGTCCTGTCAGCAAAGGATGGCCAGAGAAGTGCTGCAAACTGATCTCAACTCTCAATACTAAGTGAAATGCCTCTAAAAACCTATTTCAGTCTCTTCTTGTGAAGGGATGCCCCACTCTGCTGAAGTCCCTGGGCCGTCAGTTAGTTTTACCTTTCCCCATCACGTGTACCCACGTGATATCGGTCCCCATCAAGTATCATTTGGGATGTTAGAACTTGCCGTTCAGCACTCACCGTTACCTGGATTTAGCATTTGCTCCTTCTCAGCAGCAGGAGGTCTCACCCTTCCCATCGCCTGCAATGTCTTGCTGAGTCCCACAAAAAACCCCAAATATTATCTCCCATTCCCCTATAGAGTCTTTTCTGCTGCCACCACCTCCTTAAAGTCTCCAGATCTGGCGGATGTGTCCTCCCCATCCCAGCTGCTGACTGCATTTTGGACTTGAGAGCCAGCCCCCGCCGTACCCTGAACCTCCTCCTGGGGGGTCTCCACCGCCCACCTTGCGAGGGGCCAAGGGACACAAGGGGTTTCTCAGCTTCCTGCGCGGGAGCGTGTGCAGGCAGAATTCTTGTAAGCACCAGTTTTACTGCCTCTTCCCAACATAAACTGGATAAATTGATGGAGTCCTGGCCCTGAGGATAAACACCATCTCCACTGTTTAGAGTAACCGTCTCCTGAAAGGAGCTGAGCTGACACCCTTGCTGCTGGCACTGCCCCTGCAGAAACCTTCCCCTGCTATCAGACGTGAACAGGAGCAGCCCGTAAGGAGCATTAAGACTAGAAAAAAATCTGCAGTAAACTCAGGTACCATAATAACAAACTTAAACTTATTTTGCAGAAATACAGAGGTCTTGCAATCTTCACCCGAGTCACTTGTAAAAATTCCTGCCGAGGGCTCGTTTAAGCCTGTGACCAAATACAGAGGTTGGCCTTTAGCTGCAGTACACTAATGTTGCAAAATGCTCGGTTTTATGGAGTTTTCATTATTTCAGATTAGTTTCAGTCTTTTAGCTGTTTAGGAATGGTAAATCCTCATGTGGTTAGGAAGCATTCTTGGCTATCATCTCTAAAAAGAACTTACTTTAATATTTATTGTCAGGCTAGTACTTTTGAAGGAGACTGAGATTAGATAAGCTCATTAAGTCAAGCATTCTTTCCACACCTGTGTTCTTCCCAACAAAATAACATTTCTCAATTTCGAGGCAGCTAATTTAGAGACAGGTTTTACCTGTCGCACTGATACGAACCTGAACCACTGGCATGCTCCATGAAAAAAGCTGCCTCAGATGTACACATGCTGTCCTCACCTTTCAGGGCCTTGAACACAACTGGAAAATACTTGTCTCCTAAGTGATACAGTCTGGTGCAGCTGGCCTACTCAATGCATTCAGCAAGCATGCCATCGCTGTTAGAGAACTAAAATCTTATTCATTTAAAAAGATTTTGCAATATCCTAGTCCTATTCCCATCTTTGTCTTCTCCGAACCACAAATAAGCCCTCACCAGCGCTCAGGGAGTAGCTATGGGTGTCTAGAGCAAGTAGTGACCGCAGCCGTAGGAGGCAGGTTAATAACCAAGCTGAGCCTTCTCCCCTGCTGCACGTCCATCCCTGCATGTCCGTCCACCACTCGAAGGAAAGAAAACTAAGGTTCAGTAACCCTGGTCAGCTGATGGGCAGGGGAGAGGCAGGCAATGACATTTACTTTTTAAGTTAATTGATCCACCTACTCATTCACTCCATTTCATTCGTTAAAAACAAGGCTTTAAGGCTCAAAGCTTTGGTTTTGGGTTTTTTTTTTTTCAGTTCTATCAAATGGTCTAATAAGAGGATATTACGGTTCCTTATGACCCTTGCCACGTTTGTAACTTTAATATACAAGTCCTTATAAGCGTACACACAATTACAGTACTGTTACACCGAGGGGGGTCGGGGGAACAGCACAGCTGCTGTCCAACACCTTCCCTTCTGCCTTGCTCAGGATCCTGCAAGGCACAAAGCTGGCCTGACCAGAGGAGAGAATAATTAATTTAGACCTGAACATCTCAAAAGTATCTCCCTGTATAATTCAGCTATGGAAAGGCTTTTGATTATTGACCATCTGTGCATGCTTTATGACTGAAGTATTTAATTTAAGGAGAATGATTAGGAAGAGGACAAGTTTTAATGGCCTGCTCCAAAGCCTAGATAAAAGTCTTAGCTACAGAGTCGAAACGTGCTTAACTTGTATTGAAAGTGATAATTTTTGCAGCAGGCTGGAATTCACTGACTCACAAGCCATCCGGAGGTGCTAAAAGCATTTAGAAAACAAAGCCGAGAGGTCTCAAGTTCCAGTTGCTGAGATGAAAATACCAAGGCTCAAAGGGAGCAGGCAGTCAGCTGTGAAGATGGAAGACTTCAAGGCTCTGGGCACTAGTAAGTGTGACATGAGTGAGGGCCTTCATCGCCTCCCGAGCTGCGTGCGCTCAGCTGGGCAGTCTTCGGGAGGAGAACAGCCTTCCTCAGAAATCCACGTGCATTTGTTTTGTGCCTGTGCCGAGGCAGAGAAATGAGACTCTTCCTGCCGGCGTGTGGTCTGAACAGACGAAGACCTCCAGCAAAGTGTGTGTATAACTAGAAAGGGAAAGTGAGCAGGGAGAGGACTAGATTTCCGGATATTGTGCAAGCATGAAAAAGCAGAGTAGAACCTCAGAATCTGAGGAGCAGATGCATATCCCCTACACCTCGACTAAAGGATTACAAAAGGAGTAAAGCTTTGTCCTTTCTTGTGGTTCCAAAAAACCCAAATTTTTCAAACCTTTTTTTTTTTTTTCCCCAAGGGGGAAATTCCTGTATATTTCTGTATATTTATGAATTCAGTCTTAATTTCTTCTTGGATTGTTTCTTATTTACAGGTCTAAATTCTGCCTAGTGCCAGAAAAGGTACAAAAGATGCTATACATGGAGGTCACCATCACCTAAAAAAAGCCCAGTTGACACACAAGATACATGCAGAAGAAAGCTTAATTCATTATTTTTTTAAATAGATGGATGCAGCATGACAACTTACTTTAGCATACTCAACAGTCACTATTAATTCAAACAGAATATGGACGGGATAAATAGTTTAAGTAAATGGTATTGAGGAAGAGATCCCACTGAAAGTTTTGTGAAGGGTTTTAACAGCAAGAGCTTTGCTACTTTGCTCAGTTTCCAGTTCTTTGTCTGGTCTTTTAATGAAACAATAAAGCAGACTGAAAAGGGGAGGAAAACATCAGTTCAACATTGATACAGATGTTTCAGTGTGGGAGAAATCTCTTATAGCTGCTCTCTGCCTAACACCATCTTAAATTTAACTTACCCCTCTGCTTGACTTACTTCCATTGTATTTCTTTTTTCATACTAGTAAACAACAGTTTATTTTGTTCTTATTCCTCCCTGTGGAAAGGAATGCCTTCCTAATTAATTTCTATCTCTCTTTAAAATAAAGAAACAAGTGAGAAGAAACACATTTACGGCCCACAGAACTGTCATAGTGAAGTAGAAATAATCCAAGTGCAAGATCACTTTTCTCACTTCTTTTCTGTTGAGAAGTGCAAGAACTAAATGGGCTTAGAGTTTGTCTCATTTCATGGCAGCCTTTTAAGTTTTGAATCACCCAGTAAAATGTGGCCCTCTTTTTACAGGGTTATTCAGTGAATCACATTTAAAGCCCTAATATGCCAAGAGGACTCGCAGAACATGTCTCCTCTTCAGTTACATAAATCAGAAATAAAAATGTTTGCCTGCTAGAGGGAATGGAAGAAACTACCATCCAGAGCCAATACATGCAGAATTGCTCCATTAGAACCTGCCATTGTTTATTCCCCCCAGATTTAATAGTCTGGCTAGTAAGTTAATATGCTGAGGAGGTCACCTCCAAGGTGTGAATCCACGCAGAGACGTTACCCTGGCAGTGAAAAGCAGTCTCAAAAGAAAACAGCAAGTTTTTTTTTCTGTAGAGTCAGCAGTGAAGTATCCTGGCATCTTCATAAACAGCTTAATATAATTGTATAAACTGAGGAACAAGAAAGAGAGAAATTCTCAAGGTGTCTGTCCAGAAAAATCATGCCTCAGTAACCTAGCTGGCTTTTTTTGTTGTTGTTAACAGAAGAATAGAAAGGGTATCAATTTCTAAAATGAGCTTTTTGAACACTAGAGGCCTATTACAAGAAATTTCCAGAAACAAGTAACATGAACGCTCCATAAATCTCAGCTTCTCTCTATAAATAAAATATTTCCTTCAAAAAGAGGTGCTATGGTTTCAGGCACATGCTCCTTCTGCACTTCTACACCACTGAGTCTTCAGACTGAAGTCTCGGGTGAAGGTCTCAGTGAAGTTCATTATCAACCCTGCATCAAAACTGCTTCCATAAAGAAAGAGACGGGTCATTGTTATAGGAGACTCCCTTCTGAAGGGAACAGAAGGCCCAGAAGGTTTGAAGGTAGGAAGGCTCTGCAGAGGGATCTGGACAGGCTGGATCGATGGGCCGAGGCCAATGGATGAGGTTCAACAAGGCTCAGTGTCAGGTCCTGCACTTGGTCACAACCACCCCATGCAATGCTACAGGCTTGGGGAAGAGAGATATTGGGGAAAATTTCTTCACTGAAAGAATTGTCAAGCATTGGAACAGGCTGCCCAGGAAAGTGCTTGAGTCACCATTCCTGGGGGTATTTAAAAGACATGCAGGTGTGGTGCTTAGGGACTGGTTTAGTGCTTCTGGGAACTTGGCAGTGTTAGGTTAACAGTTGGACTTGATGATCTTAAAGGTTTTTTCCAACCTAAACGATTCTATGATTCTAACAATATATCTGATCTGGCAGCTTATGGATTCAACCAGTCTAGACTCCTTGGACTGCCTCAGGAGTAAACCTAGATATTTTGAGGTTTTTGCTTTGTTTGGATGCATCTAAAGGTTACAAAAATAAAAGTGAGAGTAGTTCCAGGCTGCTTTATTGGTTTCACAATAAGAACTATCCAAGCAAAGAATTTCTTGTTTGTGATCCCACAGTTTGATCTGCATTCACAGCATCCTGTTAAAGTCAATGAGAGTTCACAAAGGAGCAGCTCTACCAGCAGTTCCTTAATGCAAAACTGACAAAAAATAGCAAAAAAAATGTTTCTCTAGTATCTGTTTCAGAATTCAGTACTCGCTGTCCACAAGTTATCATGAAAGACAAGAATGCTCAACAGCAGGCAACATTGATCCCTACCTTGTCATTATTTCAGCTATATAGAAAAACAGACAAGATAGAAATAAATATCCCTGAAATAAAGGGTGTTGTTTCAAGTATAGACAATGTCTGTTTTGGAAGAAAAATAAGAGTATTTGGAAAAAATGAATGCTGAAGAATAAAAAAATCTCAAAAATTGAGCAACACTTGACAGTTCCACTGCCATTAGAAATTCTTCTTAAAGATTAATGCACTGCATGAGCTAAAAGGGTTATAGGGAAAAAGCTAGTTCCTTTTCAGATCTAGTGAGCCAGTCTATGAATAAATAATGGACTAAGCTTATACACCCTATTCAATATATGCTACAGGTAAAAGCTTAAGTATGCTGGGGCAGAACTGAGAGTTTAAATAAGTGATTTGAAGGGAGATGATGTACAGAATCAAAGAACAATGTGCAGTTTGGAAACAGGACAGAGTTATTTTCCTTGACAGTCCATCCTGAAAAGCTTTCCTACAAGCCACCAACACTCATAAAAGATAAAAACTGCCTACACAGATACTTGAGGGATAATTGGATTGTCATTAAAAGAAAGTTGAATGCCAGGTTTCAGCAAACATGACATAAAATTAGCTTTCAGCTTCCTAAGAAGGTTTACAAAAACAGAGATAAGGCAGAGCATACTATAGTTCTTCACGGTATTTTACAAGGAGCAATAGACACTCACCACTTCACGAGGGCTCTCTTAGCCGGATTTCCCGAGAAGGCTGCCTTCCTGAACGAGGCCAAGATGATCGATGCACGCCAGAGCCATCTGCGGTTCAGAAAGGAAATAACTTTTCTGCTGTTCTTGGACTGTTTGGTTGGATTTCCACACAAGAGACTCAAAAAGGAATGACAGGAGTTGGGATTAATTTTTTTTTGCTTGAGGGAGGGAAGAGGAGGGTGGTTGGTTATATTTCCCCCCCACCCCACCCCGAAGAGCCCTGACCTCCAGCAACATTTCCTGTGTTTATTCCTAGAATTTAGACAAGACAGAAATATTGCACAAAGCTACACATGAGCATGTTAGAGAGATCCAATTCACATGTAAACACTGGGTAACGATATCTGGATTAGAAGGAATGCAACAAACTCTATATTAAAATCAAAGCCATCTCTATTTACTGGGGAAAGGAATGCTACAAAGGAGAAATTCAAATGTACTAAGAATTACAACTGAAGAAGAAACAAAACCAGATTTTCTTGACAGCATAGTCATTATCAATGCCATTTCAGCTACACTTTTACTTTAATGTGCACATCATTATGTGCTACAGCCTCAGAAAGTACCCTGTTGAGATGTTGACCTTATAAATAAAAATAAGACATGCAGCTCAATTTCTGCTATAAATCCAAATTAAAATATTTTTGTAAATAGAGTATCTTGGTAAACATTTCTGGACTTGAAATTCATTCACATGGAGCTTAGAATATTTCAGGTAGACAACACATATTCAGGAAAATCTCAACATAAATGTACCTTTCCAAACCTTCCGTTGATTTATGGGGAATTAAAAACCACAATGATTCCACAACTGCTTACACAATGCAAATTTTATACATGAGGAATGCCAAGAAATCCACTCAAGAGTTCCTAGAATCATGTCATAGGGGATAAAAAATAAAAAATAAAATGCATGCTACAGATTGAAAGCTAGGTTTACACTTAAAACCTAATCTGATCACATACCTGTTAATTTTACAAAAGTTCCTGATACTCCCCAAAACCTTTGAATGGAAAAATAGTTTTAAAAGTAGTCCGGATATTGAAGCTTCAAATACAAAAATGGTGGTTGATACTGAAACATACAGCATATTGAAGAATTGTACTTCTTTCAAAAGAAGAATTCTCTTACCAGGTACAAGCGCACATGTTTTTCCACAAATTATATTTGACAGGTTTGGTCATCATATTGAGCACATTACTGAAGCTTAAAAACTCCAGAAGACAAATACCAACTTCATTTTATTTCTGAATGACAGTCAATTCATAGCATAAGGGATGCACCGCGTTCGGGAGATATTACAATACACAGGATCTTCAAAAGATGAAAATCCGAGAGGCGATCAGCTGAGATTTCCCCCATGGTCTAACATGATCTTGTTGAGCAGTATTTTATAGAGGGCAGCTCTGAAAGTGCCATTTTCATTTAGTGCAACTCAAAGCCTGCAGGACAGACAGAAGTAACTAACAAACACTTTTAAAAGTGGTAAAACAATTTCTATGACAGTGTTGCAGAGTGGTGATAGGACTTACAGTCAAGTTAAGAATTTTGGAACATAGGACCTCAACCAGGAGAATCCTAACCCAAATCCACACAGGTCCATTCATATTTAGATTCCACTCCTATCAGGAAAAGGTCTTACATTTAAATCTCAAGGTAACATTAGGAATCGAGTTTTAAGCCAGTAAAGCAGTTCCTGGTGATCTTGGTCTGCCTTCACATAGACTTACAACTTAAGTGTAATGCAGATTTCTTGGAATTAACAGGCTTTGAGACAACTATTTAGATATGGAACCCAACAACACTATTATTTCCTAGTATCCAGCCATTTTAACAATTCTTCCTTGTTAACATGGACAAGGAAGCATTTGTCAGGTTTGAGAACAAAGAAATGAAATTATAGAAGACTAATCTTACTGGTGTGCCAAATGAGAACACTCACAACAGAACAAGTCCAAGTGTCCTGGCATCATTCCTCTTTGTATTGATCTTCAGTATAATCCCCCCCAATACTTATTACTTCATAAAAGGGTAGATTAAAACAAAAATGAAAGCTCTATGCATAAAATAAAATATACAAAAAAACCAAAGCACATTTCCAGATTTTCAAAGTGTTTCACAGAAATTATATAGACTCTTAATAAACAAAATCAACATGTTTGCTTCAGAATTTGATTGAGGAAAAAAATTAGGTTTTCCTACCATTTACTTATCAATGTGCTGACCCGCAAAAATCTTTGATTGTAATAAGAGAGCAAGGTAGTTGGCAAAATTACACGTTTGTTTGTTTCTTCATCTGTACTGCAATGCAATCATCCCCTCTTCTCTGAAGTCCCTGAAATTTATTATTTGAGGAACACCACAGATTAATGGTCCTAGCTAACAGAAAAAGTCTTCATACTAAACTGAAAAAGTTCAAAAAGAGCTATTGAGAAACTTTCTGAAACAGATAAAACATTGTTTTGGACAAGATAAAACACAGTATTTCACAACAGAAGATTTGTAGTTGCGACAACAATAAAAAGACCAAGTTTCCTTCAACTTGGTCTTAAGATTACATTGAAAACATGTATTTATTAGGCCTAAAAGCGTTTTATCATCAAGCTCCAGCTCAAGACCATATCAATTTAAAATGTAGGTGGACACCAGTTTGCCTCAGACCACACATACCACAGCCCACTGGTCCATGTGGTTTTGTTAGCCAGTCTTCCAACAGCAAGCCCAGGTTTAGAGGATTGAGCCTGAGGAGGCCAGAATTGGCATATAGAAAACCACAACAAAAGTAGCTTTCTTCTCAGCTGTTCCCCTCCCAAATCCTACTGCCCTACCTGGGAATTAGGTATCTATGAATGCTCAGATGAATCCAGAGGACTGTCTGATTACTTCTGCCCAGCTTTCCGTTTTAGTTTTTACTTAATATACAGAGTTACATGGTCAAGCCATCTCCATTAAGAGCTCTTAATAACCTTAACACTGGGCTTCCAACAGGAAGACTGACCATTTTCATTATGACTCAGAGAAAATGAGGTGAGTTGGGAATGCTGCATTCTGATCAGAGGGATCTAATGCCATGACATCCCCTAGCACACCAAAGCATTGTAATCCAAAAGCGATGTGTCTTCTGGCTAACCAGAGAATTTTATTTCTGACTTTGCATTAACTAGTCCCAGTTTGTAGCAGAAAATATCTGTAGTAATTCAAGAAAAAAAAGTTCAAGTAAGTCCCAGTAGTCAAACCACAGGTGTATTGCCCACTAATGCCCATGCTAAGGAGAACACATTCCTCTCAACAGAAGGTATGTTCAGAAGAATAACACTCATCTTGCTCTATTAACTTAGGTCAAGCTTTCTACATCCCATTAGTAACAGGAGAGACTAAATAATTAAACAACAGGTAACAGCAGCATGGGGAGTCATCTCAAAACATGGTCCAAAAGATTGTTTGTCTCTTAAACTGGACAATTTAAAAAAAAAAAAATTAAAAAAAAAAGAGCCCATTCCAGGACTCTTCTTTGTAGCCCATCCCTTTAGGACATGAAAGCAAACAATTTTCAGAATGTTTTTTTTAAGATGGTCTTTAAGGCACTGTTTGCAACATTTATGGAAAAGGACATGTGAAAAATGTATTACAAAATGTATTACAATATATTAATACAGTTGGGAAATTCTAATTGAATGTGAGGTTACAAGAGATGTTATCTTCCTCTTTCCTCTCCCCTTGCAGGGCTTCTCTCATTCCATTTGACCTCGTGTTCCATCCCCAGAGGAATTACATCAAGACTGGATCCCCAATGCCATGGTCTGGGTTGCAAGTGAAGGAGATGGTGATGGCATACCGAGTGCCCCAGTGAACCTTTTCCACCCGATGAAGGTTCTCTGATCCAGAGGTGAAAAAGGAAACCCGGCCTGTAAAGACAAAGTATTCAATCAGTGACATGGAGTTTGCCACTCAGCTATCAGCTTCTACACAGTTTTGCTGTTGTCTCAGTCCAACTTCCCTGGCTATGCGAGAGCCCGTAGGTCATCACAAAGACAAATTGTTATGAGCTTATGCTGCACTCTGACAGCTTTATGTACTGTTTAAAACACGTTAATCCTTTGTGCTACAAAGCTGGAGATATAATTCCACCATATCTCCTAGTTTATAAAAGGCAGGAGGAGGCCAAGAACATCTGAAGCCAGTTCTTAGTTGCCTCAAAAAAAAAAAAAAGCAACTCTAGTGACTGTCAAAGTGTATTGGTTTCCTCCCTGCTCCCCTTCTAGTCTGGGCTCTAATTTTAGACCAAAGAAGGAGGAAGTACTACATAGGTGGCAAAAAGTCTTCAGCGAAAAAAATGCTCAGCACGTTTACAAGCAGCTGCGGCAGCTTATCAGCATCGTACCAAGTATTTGCTATAGCTTTTTGTGCACAGTCTGATCACTCACTGTTCAGCCAGGTTAGAAAGTTATGTATCAGTCACATACAAATTAATTTTCCTTAGAAAGAGCCACTCTGTCAATGCATTGGCTTGGAAATTGTTTTATAGATGCAAGTGCTGACTCTGTGCTTCATCCTGTCCAAGCTTTGACCACCACCCTGCCCTGGGGGTCTCCAGGCCCTAAGTGGCATCAAGGTGAAATGCAGTTACTTTGACAATGACAGCAGAGGTATATTAGCATCCCACTTGATCCAGCAGCAGAATGGAGCCCTCTGCATTGTCACATTATTAAGCTGTTCTCAAAACACAAAAGTTTGATGTTTAGCAAGTAACTCAGAACTGACGCAACTCTGTAGGACTGTTCAAGTTCCCCTGAGAAAGCTAGTAATACTGATATACACAGCTGCTTTATCCCAATAGCATGTGTTTTTCCTACTCAGGCACTTTTTTTCCCACTGTTGAAATTAGATTAAAGTTTGTTAAAAAGCTTATCATAGGAAACTCATATTGACAATCTAACTCTGCCTGGGACTCATTCACAATCGGGCAAAATGAAACACTTACATGCCTACTTAAAATTTGCACAACAAGACAAACTATTCCAACCATTATACAATCTCCACCACAGAAATGGGCACTGGACAACATAGCTGGTTTTCTCTTCTAACTAAAAGTGATCCAAAAGATCCAGAAGTTATTTTGCTTGCATACTCCTAAGCAGCACACATGGGAGATTTGAACAAAACTAGACTGGCCTCATGGAGCTCGGCTTACCCACTAATCTCTGAAGTCTATTTGAGTAGCCTCTGTGTCCCTTGCACATTCAGTTGCAGTTCACATTTAATCTTTCATAGTTCAGAGAGTCTTTCATAACTGCCAAGCAGAAGTCATATCATACTCTGCCTGGGGCTGCACATCAATAATTGGTAAAGCTATATATATTATAAAAAATAGATTCATTCGTATGCACAGCTCATTTACACCTTGGTGTCCTGCTTTTCTGGATGAAAGACTAAATGAAGGCAATGCACTCCTATCCTACGAGCGTTGCAATGAACAGTGCTACCCTCAAGGATTTCATACAAAATCCCTGTATCGTGAACATTTTTTTTTCTTTTAAATCTTATTTCAACATCATTCAAGTACTTTATGATCGGTCCCTCACCTACTCACCCAAAGCTTTGCCTTAAACTGATTTTCAAGGTTTTTTGTTTGATCTGTTATTAGAAGTAGTAGTAATTCAGAGTTAGCCAAGTTTCAGTGTATTGTTTAAGCCAGTTAAACTGGATGTTTTGGCTATACAGAATGTCTTTTAATTTCTCTCTTTAATAAAATATGTCTTCATATATATGGTATCTTATACCTCCTTGTGCATCTGGTCCCATATCTGTCAACTGGGGTCTCGGAGTCACCGAACAAGCCTACAGTCAATTTTCAAAGATACTCTTTCCTCACTTGGGAAGAATTTTTTTAAACTAACTTCCATTGCAAAATTTTGAAGCAAAAGCACACTCTTTCCATGGTACACTATTTTTAATAGTATAAATGTTCAAAAAGAGCGTAAAGAATGTTAATTCCCATCCCATCTGACAAAACCTTCAAGGAATATATGCCAATATCATTATCCAGAGACTCCTGGGGAAAGACACAAGATAAAATAAAGCTGTACCATTACCGGATAGGATGACTTCTAGGACTTTCAAGCACACAGAGACTGGACCCTTCATAAACTTGCTTCAATACACAGTATATGGAAACCATTTCAAAAATTAAATCACTACAAGAAAGCAAGCAGGTGAGGACTAAGCAAGTTCCTTAAGAAAGCATGGACCTACTCCTAAGTTATAACCTGTTCTTGCCCTAGCTAATTTTGAGTTGTTTTTAAAACCCAAAGTTCTAAACTATGAACCATATTAGCAAGGATCATATACAATATAGGTCTGGTTTTAGCTGTGAGATGCATTCAGTGTGTTTAAAGTGCCTTTTTTTTTTTTAAAAAAAAAAAAAAAGTGTTACATGCTGCCACAACTAATGTAGCTGTGATAGGATTTCTCTCATGGTGAGTGGTGAGGAAGCCATGCATGGGGCAGTTCCACTAAGCTCTTTGGACTATGAAATATTGAAAGAGTGAGTGCTGAGCTTCATAAGACATTAGTGTTGTACTACAAATGCTGAAGAATAGCTATGCAACTATTCATTGCAGATAAAAGTACATCTGTACTCAAAGTTTCCTGATGAAACATTTTTGAGCGACAAAAGCTCAGGAAAAAGTGTGTAAAATTCTAATCCCATTTCCTTTGTCCTTTTCTTTCATTATTTAACAATGGCCTCAAATCGGTCTTTTCATTTTTTTTCTCCCTTCCTCTTACCTGCCTGTGCAGATTTCTTTCCAACATGCTTTTCTGCTCCACTAAAGAAATCTTGGCTACTACCTGCTGGCACATAATTTCAGTTTGATACATGAACACTTACTGTTAAAAGTGTAAGCTTTTGTGAGATCACAAGCTACTACTCAATACAATTTTTTAGTATATTACCTAACCAAAAAAGAGAAAAAGTATTTAATTCCTGGTCCTTAAGGGATGAACTTTTGGAGAGGAAGAAACAGCAAAGGGATCCTGTCCTGTTTTGAGGTCCATGCTTCTAAGCTTTCAGAAAGAGGCCGGTCGCTGAGATACATTCTGAAGGATTAAGATTGGAATGGAGGTGTCCTGGGTTAGAAGTGATGCCAAGGGTAAAAACCAAAGGATTTGGTTTTTTTTCCACTGAGATAAATGGATAGTCTGAAAAGTATTTCATCCCAATCAAACATTTGACTCATTTTCCCCAATCACTGCAAGATGCTAAAAATGCCATTGCTTCTTTAGTTTCATGATGCTTTAACCAGCACCTCAAACTCAGGGAAGAATTTTAGATCCGTAAGTTAAAAGAAACCATGGGCTGCCCTCTCTACTATCTACCTACTATCTATCTTCTGCTCCTTACCTCCACTCTCCGTTCCACGAGAAGTCCATCAGGCAGAGCATACCACAGGAATTAGTGCAGCACACCAGAACATTTAGTGCTTTTAACACTTAGACATGCAGTCCCCATATTAGATAAAAATACATTTTGTAGGCACTTCTATCCACGCTCTTTCCCCTTTTCTGCCCACAAACACTTAAAATTTCTTTATAGCTGTTCCCAAATGGCTTCAAGATTTCCATCAGGCTGTCTACTGCTAGGGGAGTGAGCTGCACCCAGCCTAGTTCCCATGGAAGAGTGTAACAATGGACTGGAGAAGTTTCTCCCACACAAACACACTTTTTCTCACCTTACTTATTAGAAGAGGAAAAAAAACCCAAAGAATTGGAAAGATCTGTGGTAACCTCAAGACCTGCAGGAGCCTGTTTCTAAATGATTAGCTTGCCTGCATATCTCTAGAGGAACAGAAGTAATCAATCCTTGCCTTTGATCTCTATTTGACAAAAATACCTGAATCTACAGCTTGTTTTCTCTTCCTTTCTATGTTTTCTCTACTTTCCAGCATTAAATGCTAGAAAGCGTGTTTCAAGATGGAGTTTGGTCCAATAAAAGCTTAGCTGATGAGCTTCTGTCCCTTGCAGAATGCAGAAAGTGTTATTATGATGCAGTCGCTCCCCTTTCTAGTTCACAGATGCACCCTCATCTCCCCTTTAAGATTAGTCAAGAGTTTCATCCACAGGTGGAGCTGCTTCACAGTCCTTTCTTTCCGTGACCCTGAAGCACCCACACAAGTTCTAAAAACTTTAGAGTAAGCAAAGGATAAATTGTATTGAGGATGAAAGAACTAATGTCATGGAAAACTCAAGTAGAAACTCATTTATATATGCCACCCTCTCACGGTGACCTAGGACAAGGAACTGCTCACAAGCTCAGAACTACAGCTTCCATCAAAACTGAGCCTGGTCTTCGGTGTCACTGACACAAGTCAAGCTCTTGAATGCTGTCAGGCTGAGAAAAGCTTGTGATGTGAAAAACATCCTCCCTGTAAGAGGAGCAAGACCTTAATTGTATTAAAGATAACCACTTATTCTCCTGATTTTTTGAGAATGAATTTTTGCACTGATCCACAGGAATCATTATTTATGAAGACATACAAGTGCCAGTCGCAAGCTCCACCGCTATGAATTTTCTGTGATGCTAATTTAGATGAAGCAACACCTATTTTCAGGAATAATACTTAACAAGCAGCAAAAGCAATGGATATTTCATTATGCAGCAATTATGTTCCATTTAATTACTCAGACAAAACCACTAGAGGAATATATGTATTAACTATGAGCTCTTGCTTTTCCCTGCTTTTGCTTTCCCAGGTTTTAATCACATTCATAATTGCCCCTTAGCAATGAATTCTTTTCAGATGTACTCAGAAAATATAACCACTGCAAGAAGCAGCATACAAATGGGAAAGAATTATGCATTCAGCTATATATCACAGTGAAAGCATAAGTATTCCCATAAGGCTTGCTCTCAGGAGATTTTATGAATGTTGAATGTTAACATTCAGTTGCACTTCCATAAACAAGTTGCCTACAATTTGCTACCTAACCTCTGTACTATGAGGTAATATAGATTAGAGGAATATACAAAGGAAACAATTTTCAATGACAACTATGCCCTTGATATGTAACTGCGACCACATACTCTCTCATTTGTGTCCTTGTCTCTAAAATGAAGCTAGTACTGACCTATTCTAACAGAGTTACTGTGAAAATTAATTAGTAAACACCATTACAATACTTTGCAGTTAACACACATTCTGTTTTACAAGTATTATAAAAAAATATCCTATGTTGTTCTTATTCTGGAAAGAGAAAAAGTAGTAAGGCATGCCAGATTAAATTATAACAAGATGTAGGGAATGTATGAAAGGACTTTGAGAACCATACAGATAAGAACATACCACAATGCTCGTAAAAAAAAAATACTACAAGATTATGATGCCTCTAATATTATAAATTCATTGCATAACTTAGGTTGGAAGAGACATTGGGAGGTCATCTGGTCCAATTCCCTTTCTGAAATCAAGGCCAACTTCTAAATTATTATCCAACTTCTGAGATCCATCAGGTTGCTCAGGATCATATCATTAGCTCACGTGAGTGCAGCATTCAGATTCCGACATTCCCCAGGTACGTCTCAGGCACACATATTTTGCTACCCCCATGTCTCCTGTGCTTGATTTTCGAGCTGGGGGCATGGAATAGATGACCTCCAGAGGTCCCTTCCAACTTCAGTTATTCTGATTACACATGGAACAGGCCATTCACATTAATATCAACTTTGGCAATCACTTTCTATTTGCAGCATGCCTGTTTTGCCACTGGATTCCAAGCCCGTTCATGCTCCCATCCTTCACATGAGGCCACCACTTCTGCTTTCTTGGCAGCATCCTCTGGCCCTTCTAGTTTAACTCACTGCCAAATTTCCTTGTAAACTCCTTGGGTCATGAGAACATCAAGGAGAAACCGCAATTATGTGTTAGATTGTCTCAACCAACGCTCAATCATGCAAGCAAGGGAATGATAACCGTCCCTTGGTCTGCTTAAGCTGTGGCTGGATGCCAGGGAAGGGCAGGGGCTACCCCTGCCTGGTGCCAGTGACAGGGAAGGGACGCAGAGCAGGGCTGGGGGAATGCAAGAGGTCTCACCTCCATCCACTGACCACGGCAGCTGGTTGGGGGCACTGGAAAGACTGAGCTGCTGCTCAAAAGGAAATGAAGCAACTCATCTGCTTGATTAAAGGGAAGCAGGAACACTTTATTTGGCACTACAGATCTATTCAACATCTTTCATCTTATGCTCTGACAGCTTTGACTGTCTGCTTAACATTTACCAGCTTTAAATGTTACTTGGGAAAGAAGGAAAAACTGCATCTCATCTGCTGAATGACACCATGACAGAAGCACTGCCGGGGAAATTGCACAAACACAATTGCGTTCTCATCCTTGTCATCTGTTTAGGATCCACTGCTAATTCATTCTCGTGTAAAGTGTCCAAGAAAAAACACCAAATCATTAGGTAAATAACCTGATAATACTTTCTGTAATCACATGATAAAACTTATTTAACAGATACACTTATTCAATTACTTATGAATAAATATTGAACGGAGAGAGCTTTAAGCAAGTCCTTACATAAACCCCACAAAAGTAACATGGAATGACAGCATCTGTGAGTGTCCTGATCTGGGGTGAAGGGAGGGTGCCAGAAGAGAGGGCACATGCTTCTCTAAACAATTTTGCTACATGTATGCCAAGCACAGAAGCATAAAGAAGCCTATGACCTAAAAAAACCCTCACTGTGTCTAATGAAGCCTAGTTATAAACTTGTCCCAAATTCATTTACTAGGCAGAGAAATTACTTGCTGTTATAAATAAAATCACTGATTAACATAGCGAACTCTCCCACAGCCAGCTTGTAATTCGCAGAAGTATTATCAATAATTTTAATTATCAGTAATTTTAAAAGTACTTGCTTCTGTTTTAAATTCAGAAGCACCTAGACTGAAAACTTCCAAATTACAGTTTTTAAAGAAAGTAAGTGAACGTAATTATTTCCTACTGAAAGTACATGAGCATTTTTAGACTTCAACAGAATCCCTGCCTGCTTCTCTCCTATCAGCACCGTTGGTTGCTCAAAATAACTGAAGTTTCCGCTCTGTACATTATGTCTGAAGGTGTGACAACCTAGTGAAGTACTTAGAAGTGAAAACCGCATAACCGTGCTCTCTCCTAAGCACCGTTACTGAGTCTCACCCAGGCCTTTTGGCTCCATTTCTTCTCCCCACAGCCAAGAGGACAGGGATATCACCTCTGCTCTGCCTTCCAGTTCTCCCCCTCAGTACTCAACCTCACCCAACGAATACGGTCAAGTCTGCTCTGTTCTCTCATGGTAGAGCACTGGGCAGCTGCAGAAGGCTTCTACATTGGACTCCTACAGAAAGTTCTCACCAAGAGAAGCCTCTAAGAACAAAGCATTGCAATTTCAATCACATGAAATACCTCCGGATCATCTATTTGACTTTTCTTGACCTTGCTAAACATGGCATGGTTAGTAGAGCTGTGGTCAAATCACATGGATGCCCGAGTTCTAGCTTTGGACTTCTGATAGAGAAGGAATTCATCCTCACACTTAGTAAATCACTGAAGCATAAACACAAGGGTAACTTCTGCTGCTCATTCCTTATTCAAAAAATGGCCTTTAAACAAAAAGACTTCATGATAGCACCTATGGTGTGTGACATTAACACTAGCAAAGCTTAGGAACCAAGAAATGAAACATCATTACTGAACTATACAGCCTAACACAGGCAGTTATCCTTCCACGGAAAACAAAATATTCAGAGTTCTACAAAGAAATGAGACACTATTGAGCTATTTTCTACATATTTTTGTCACAATTGCAAGCGGTCCTCCTTTTTCTACCATTTGTCTCTGCAATCATCTTACCATTTCCAGGTGCAATTTGTGAATAGTATTGCAAATCAGTAAGAATTGCTCTCCTACAACTCATGAACTTTGCATAGCTGGTTATTACTGCAGCTGCTAATGCCGGCTCCATTTATTCTTCTCTAGGACTGACAGCTACATCTGTGGATTTTTTAAATCACTCTCAGCTTTCAGCTGTTACTGATTTCATATCAAGATGTGCTCCAGTTTTACTGATTGGAGCAAAACTAAAGGTAGGAATGCCAGAAGTTATCATCCACATCATCCAGATTCAACGTCAGGAAAGATGAGAGTACCTATACTCGGGGGGTGGGGGGGAATAAAAATCAACTATTCCATGATACACGATGGACTACTACGTATATGCTTTAAACCCAATTTTGACACCTTGTGTTGTTGTGGGACTTCTGAATCTGGAAATCTTACTTTTCATGTCACTGCACTTTTGGTCACTGTGCTGCATTCCCTCAACCTTTAGTAGTGAATCCCTCCAAACTGATTTTTCAAAGAGCACAATAAAATAAAAATGTGAAATTTTCACCACTTAACTTGGAGTACTGCACTTATTCTCACGATTACGGGATCTGACAGTCATGTGATATCCCACCACTGCAATAAAGCTACACTTACCTCAGGGAATGTACACTCAGACCCCCTGAAGCCCATTCCTGCACTATGAGAAAGCTACATATGCATTCTTAAATGTATGCTTTTCCTCATCTGAGCAGAAAAAAATAAAGGCTCAGGCTTTGAGCATACACATTTTTCCATTCTAAATGAAGACTAACCCAACTTCACAAGTTCCCAAATAGCTCATACCTTCATATCAAATATTTTTACACTTTCAGAAACACACACTTCTGACAGCTATGAAAATATGCTAAGTTTGATATTCAAGGAAGAGTCACATTTCACTCTCCAATGCACAGAATTCATTCTGCACCATATTTTCTTCCACAAACACACAGAAGAAGTGATTGCGACCTTTCCTTCTACCCTTATGTAATAAACAACTTGTATGAAGAACAAACGCCTTTGTGAGTTGAAAATAATTGCAGCAAAGCTGACCTTAAAACCAAGAAACATACATGCAAATAAGGAACACACAACTGGTACTGAGATTTCATTCCAACTGCAGGGTTTCATCTACACTTTATCATAAAGTGAAGTCTGTGACCTAATACTGTCAGTCCCCAAATTCACACAAGACTCGCCAAAGTTATGAAATTTTAAATATGGTTTACACTGATAAATTTAGTAGCAGCAGAAAGTATGCCAATTTTATCACTAAAAAAGGAATGCCTTTAAGTCTGCCATTTATTCTTAATCCTCCTGTATCTATTGAGGATTACTAAAAGAGGTCTCAGGCCAGCAAAGGAAAGTTAATGTTGGAAGGGCTGTGGGCTTCGTTTTGAAGAACGTCATTCTAACTGTTGCTCTATTTAATTTCATCTCTTGAACAGAGCTACCCCTGGTGCAGAGGATAAAAACAGAATGCTAATACCTCAATTTTGGAAACAGACTTAACACAGCCATTTAAAAGCAACAGATACGACTTTAGAACTGTTTCTTTGTCCAAAAAAAAAGTCTTCCTTTCAAAATAGGATTTCACTTGGCACCAAGAATTCTCTTCCTCACGGCCCAGTAAGTTTCTTGCAGCAGACAGAGGTCCTGACTTAAGTCAAAAGACACACACGTACTTCTGAAGCCCAACAGGGCACAAGAAAGATGTGTTCCTTAATGCCACATTTGGTTATGAATTAGCCAAAGGTCTGTACATGTGAATTGGCATCACAGTGGTGACTTGTTCGTTTCCTTTGAAAAGAAAAAAAAAATTCAAGATTCTCTAGGTTAATAAATTATAATTCCTTCTTACAGCTAGAGATGTTTGTTGATAATTGAACTGGGCAATGTTACAGACCATATTAAAAATTATATTTAGTCTCCTTCACTCAAATATGTGAGAATCTGAACTTAGAGATTTCTTATACAATCCACCAGTGACTCATACTTAGAGAAGTGGTAAGTGTTTTAAAATTAGGCTCCACTTCCAACAAAACAGTTTTCCCTGTCCTTAACTGTCTGGCTAAGACTGATCCTTAAACGGTAAGTGCTGTGAAAGCATTTGAAGCAGCAGTGGGACTTGCCTAGGCAGCACTTCAAAACACAGGAAACCCCCATGTTTTATTTTTAATTGTCTTTTTTTGTATTTCCAATTACTGGTTTTCTGCTCTGCTGCACGAGTAACAATGCCTTTCTGTTCCCTACTGTAAAGCCTGACACTTTCACAAATTACTGCTCACAGAAAAAGAGAATGTGCTCATTTTGGCACACAGTACCAAGTTCTGAAAATGCAGACTAACTTTGAGACAACAAGAAGTGCCAGGTTTTGGAACTGAAATAGCATTAACAATACGGAGAAGGTAAATTAGCTGTCATGACTAAAACTGAACCAGCAATTACGACAATCATCTCTAAAAAAGCCTGAATCTCCTAAATGAGAAGCATAAAAGCTTATCAACACATGGTTTTAAAAGTGGGGTTGAAGTGACAGGAGACACACAAATAATCAAAAGAAGCATAAAATAAACCACAAAAAAAAAGTCAAAGAGGGAAGGAGGGAAAAAGTACTGCAAAGGAACATTCTGAACATGAAAAATACATCAACTTGTACCAGGAACAGAAAACACCCTGGAGTCATTCCCTCGTTCGCATTTTCTCACAAGCTGCATTGTATCAGCAAGAGGAAAAGTGCAATTGCCTTCACATTGGGCTTCACCTCCAAAGCTTCTCTCCCTTCCTCGCAGGACATTAGCAATTACTTAGATTGCACCACAGGTAGTGACACAACCACGGGACCCTGACAACTGTGTTTAGACCGAGGAGTGTGTTAGAAAGGTGTAACTGGCATTAAACTTAATTTTCTGTTGTGTACGTGTGGCACATTTGATTTTTCAGAAAAAAGGCCATTCCCTCCGAGCTTTGCATTGTTTTGTTTTAACAAGGTGTGTCTAACCAGTTCTGTGGCACACATACTGTCCCTACAGCAACCTCTGAAAGGGAATGGCCAAAACCAGGTGCTGTGAAAAATCTTCCCATACTTCATCTGCTCCCCCTTCCTCCAAGCAAACACCTTCCAGCAGAGTCTGAAAATTAACCAGATGGGGCTGAATGGAAGCAATTTCACAGTTGCAGACTTTTTGAAATTAAGTGAGGAGCACATTGCGTACAGCAATTGGACTGAGTGCCCCTGTACTGTGCAAGGAGGCAGCTGTTCTCCCAGCTACCTAGAATTCAACTATGATTTCTGCAGCTATAAGAACATGTTCATCATAGCATTGCATCTGGAAATTAAATAGTTTAATGTGTTCCCTTTCAAAATACTGGTGGTAGCATTTTGCCAAAGATGATACTTTCAGTTTAGAGTTTATTTCCAACCACAAAAGCCAAAATAATCAAACATACAATTCTTGATACCAAACCCAAAATGCAGATAACTTCAGAGTTTATCTAAACTGGCATTGCTGCTGGTGAGCAGTTCGCTATGACCCATAAGTCAAAAGAACCCCACACCCATCCCCATTTGCAGGCAGCAATAGTCAGACATCATTTCTGCTTGGGGTAACGCCTGTCAGCAGACAATTACTGAGGCTGTCTTTAAATGAGTAAATTTCCATCTTTTCTCTCTTGAAAAAAAAGACAGAACACAGTAGGAATATAAAATTGTCCTTGATTTTTTTTTCTTCTGCATAAGTGTGACTGGTCTTGCATTATAAAAGGTTACACTGCTGTAAGCTCAGTACTCACCTGCCAGACGGATGAGTTGAGACTGAGCTCTTTCTTCATAAGCATACTGCCCCAAAGTAATTCTAGTTTCAAATGATCCACTTATTAGAAAAAAATCTTAAACCAGCCTTAAAGGAAAGGCTTTTTTTTTTTTAAGGTATAACTGACGGCCATCAGAATGCTCATCCCATCAGGGCTACTGAAAGCAGGTATGGACTTATAACCAAGTTATCGTGGTTCATCATGTTACTGCAGGTTAGCAGAGCTGTGGTACTCAATCATCTTCACACCCAGCCCACAGCAATTACAGGGTATTAAGCCCCACCTTGAACAGCAAAGGAATTTCAGGCCAGACAGGCTAAAATAAAATTGCTTTATTTTGGATTTGCTCTAGTCACACAGTTATCTTTGCTCTTGACACATAAGTGACCTGCTAAGCTGTCGTAACTGGATTGCAGTTCTAAGCCCTACAGCTTTCAATGAAGTCACTTGGGTGGCTTAACTCCAGATATTTCAGACTGTGGCCACATTTTAACCTTTTTTAATCTTTACTTTTTATGTGATCAATCTGAAGACAAAATGCTATGTTATTCACAGTTACTGCTGACACAAAACAAAATCTCACTACATCCGCCAGCCCACCCAGTTAATAAATGGCACCATTTGGCCTGCCTCAACGCAGGCAAACCAAGACTCTTACCTGCTCGCGGCTCTATCGTCTTGTTGGAACCTGCATCCATAAAGACAAACCGTCCACCACCGAAGTCTTCAGTGTAGTCAGAGAGATAGAGCAGTGAAGTATAGTCAAATGAGCCGTAAGTTACCTAAGAGTAAGACAACGTTACCAAAAATTACAAAATTCTACTCTCATCTCTGCAGAGCACAAATAATTAAGCAGATGGATCTGATGGGTTTTTCTAATTTTCCAGTTTTCACGTATTTAATAAAGGGGTTTCTGAAAGCTGAGAACATTCTTTTCTAGAAATGATACATTTATTAGCCTATTATGTTTACACACACTACATACAAGACTAGCATGTTGTTTTTTGTTTCTATTACTACAGTTTCCATAATTAAAGAAGTGCTCCTATTAATTTCTATCATCCTAAGTCTACTAAACAGCTAGTAAAAAACAACATAGTGTCAGAAATTACACCTCTGCATTATATAAAAATATAGAAGGGCTCAGATCTATTTATGCTATTTCAAGATAGAATTTCAGCATAAGGTTAATAAGAACCAAGAACAGCCTCTGACTAATTAATTCTGCCTATTATCTAAGCAGAGTTATAGGTTTCTGGAAACCTCACCTTTTACTCTTTCACCAGGTACCATGCAGGAGCTTCCTGGTAACAGTGAATCAGACCCTCCAAGTAGACACACATTTGTTGGAGGAACTTCTACTCTTTTCCATACAGGTTTTGTTTAAAAAACCTTCAAATGTGACTTTCAAAGGCTCTGCTTCTTCTCAGCCTACAGACCAAACACTCTATTTTTAAGTACAACAAGGTGATTTTCCTTCCTTTTAAAGTATTATTTTTGCTCGATATGTATGTTCAAGATGGAGAAAAAAAATGCTAAATATTAACGGTCAGAGCAAAGCTATCTAAATGTTTAACATTGAGTTTAGCAATTCTGAAAATATTTCCTTTTCATATCTACATGTCACCAACAATTAAAAATATTCTTAAAATCAATGGCTGTATTCTCCAATTTCTTTACAGTATATCACAACTTAATCAAGTTCTGCATTACACCGTCAAACAGTGAAATGTGCAGCACAGTAGTACTGTATAAATATACAGCATTTGCAGAGTGTTTTGGTTGACCTGGTGACTGTTAGAAGTAGGTGCTACTTCCAAACGTAAAAGTTTTCTAAATATTTTCAATTTTGTTTTAAGTTACATTCATTAGTGCCAGTTAAATTTTGGCTCAACAGCAGTTGTACATCTTACTCTGCAAGGTCAATGACTAAAGAGCACATAGCAGCAGATGGAATAAGACGACATTTTCCTTCTTACTCATTCTATTATTTTGACCATAAGGGCTTAAAGGAAAAAAGCCAAATCTGGTGATACGCTGCACTACAGTCCGTATCACAAGAGAGAAATGTTTTGGTGATCCCCTTCTCCCCACATTTACCCAAACCTTCGTAGCAATACAAGGCAATAAATGGGAATTAACGAGCATGTGGTACTGCAGCGCCTCAAAACAGCCGTTCTACAGCCCTCCTCACGCAATCACCTTTGCAAAGCTATTTTCACCTTCACTGATTTGGTGATAAAACTTCCAGTCAGTTTAAGGAAGTCTTGCAGCCAGTGAAGGCATTAGCATAGTGAAAAAGTTTGTTCAACTCACACTTGCAAGCCTAATGCATTAAAATTGTTTTTATGAACTCTTTAGTGCTGCAGCAATCTTTGCTCCATCAGTGCGCTCTCTATCCTCTCCAAAGTGGCTTTACCAATTCTAAACTTTTAAGAGCTGACTACAGACCATTTTATCCTAACCAAACACATTTGATTTCTATAGGTGACTAATTTGGGGAACCAAGTATGCAATGGAAAATGGCTTTTCTGTTCCTGTTCTTGTTCATTACTAACTTCACAAGGCAGCCAGGCCTGAGAAATGCAGCACTATGGAAAGAAAGCACTAAGTTGTACTCAGTTATTTAAAATGCTACAAGTCCCCCATGTATATCAAATGTATTTATTACCCTGGTAATGATTTCAATACCAGAAAGGTTAATAATTGAACCAAAAGTTCAAACTATGGGAGAAAAGCTATCATTAAAACCAGGTGATAAGCCATACAGGGCACACTGCAGCAAATCAAATTTCTATAGCTCCTTATGAACAATTACATAGAAAAAAATGCAGGCATTTCCATTCAGCCTGATACTTCATCTAGTTAGCATGCTCTTTTTGAGCACCCTTTACCTGAATAAGTCAAGCACAGCTAATATTTAATGGTAGATGCTCATAATGATATTTATATAATACTTCTTTAAAGGCTATTATTATAAACACAACTAATTGTCAGAATTAGCCAGCCATGTTTTGCAGCGTGGCACCCTTGAGTTTTTGAGGGACGCATGTTTATATGCAACTAAACAGTTGTAGGAATATGCAGTTACTAAGATAGATACGTAGGACAGCATCCTCTGCTTTCCATTGCAGAAGAAAATACAAACGTGTATTCACCTTCCAGTCAGCACAGGTCTAGCACGATACCTTGCAGAAATAAGAGTCAAAACTGCTCTTCTCCTGTAAGCCTCTACCTCTCTCTTTGTGCAGATAATCAAATAAACAAAAATAGCCTTGATAGCCTCTTCCACTGTTCTACGTATTGGTAGTATCTATTTAGTAGACAATGTAAGACACCAAATAGCATGTCTCTGGATTACAAGGAGCTGTAGGTGAGGTTTGAGCAGACACAAGAATAAACTTCCTCGGATTGCAAAGACAATGCTGTCCTAAGGCAGAAATAAGGTCGTCTGATGTATTTCATTAAATGTCTAACAACATGAGGGGAAGAAAAAGAAAAGTCTGCTAGAACAGATAGCAGCCTCTATCGGTGATAGCCTCGGCAGCAAGAGAAGAGAGGGCTGCTAGAGTTAGGGAGATGGAGAGCGTATCGCAGGTAAGGCGACTGGAAGGTTTGGCTTGTTCAGCTTCGAGAAAGAAAGGCTGAAAAGGGGTATGATTGCTTTCTATAAATACATGGGTATGGTAGGGGGTGGAACTGGGAGGAGGGGGGGAAAAAAATAGCTATGAACTTATAATGAACAAGTTTAGGTTAAAAAAAAAAAAAGAAAAAAAAAAATCACAAAAATTTGCAATGAAGTCCTGGAATAGCTCCAATAGAAGAAATTCAAGGAAAACAAATCAAAGCTGATCTTATGGCAGAGCCTGACAATTCTGTGAAGGATGACAGGATCCTCACCCAGGCAGGGGACTGCAGAAATCTTCAAGTCCCGCATCACTTCTATCAGACAACATTGTAAGACTATACTGCTGTCAGAGTTGAGCATGCAACAGCAATTCCACTATAAATCAGACATTTGAAAGGCTTAGTTCCAAACAAATTCCATCCAAGATGAAACTCCACATCTTAAGCCAACACTCTTTTTATTTGATTTAGATGCTTATAAATTCAACAAGATTAAGTGAGTCATATGGGTGATTTCAGGGTTTCCATTCCTATGGAACTAAAAACCAAACAAATTTTAGGGGAAAAAAAAAAAAAACAAAGCCTCATATAGACACAATAGAGTTGTGCTACTCCATTATGCAGTTAAAATCTTCCAAACCAAAGATATTCAGATTGAGAAATATAATTGCATAGACTCAGCAATATAGGGGAAAAAGGCAAGAGGGGTGTTCATGTGCTCCAAGAAGCCTCCTCTTTGAACCAACAAGTGTCAGACTTGGAAACAAAAAGTGTGTCAGATTCATTTATCAAAGTCTTAATTTTACCTTTCTTTTGGAAAGAGGCAGGGAAGAAGTCTTCTAGGAGCAACCTTCACTGGTTAATTATTATGCAAAAATACATAAAGTGATTTGTTCTATTCCAAAGGGAAAAGCATAAATAATGATGCAACACAAAAGCATCCAGCGAACTGGCAAAATATTTAACATGCTGAGTTTTATAAATCTTCCTTCAGCTCCCTAGTAGTCACAGTTGTTTTGGAGACTACATAGCAATACTACTGCTCTTATCTGGGAAGCATTTCCTACCTCAGCTCAATAGCAATGAGTTTTTTTTTTTCCTTGCTTTCAGCTGCAGTCTGGAAGTGGTAAGTGAAACTTAGTTTGCTGGAGAAACTAAAATACAAGGCAGGCGGACTGCACTGAAGGCAACCTGTGAAGCTATACAACTTGTCTATCCTATTTAGCCTTCTCTGAAATACTTTCTGACCTACTGACTTTCTATTTGAATTCAGTCTCCTGCATAGCCTGATCAGCTATAAATACTTATTTTTTACCTCTTTCTAAACACATAACATTATAGATACAGATATACATAATGTACACCTACAGTAGGCTAAAATTATATGCAGACATATAGTCTACACACACTGTAACATTTTCTGTAAGCCATGATCTGGCAAACATGTACGTAAACGCTACATCCACAGATAGCTCTGTTTCAATTGCACTTAAGGGGAAAATAATACCAGACCTTTTGACACACAAACAGAAGTTAGAAAGGAAGAAAGAATTAGAGGCTTGTTTGTGCAGCAAGGAAAGGATTCAAATTAATCCTTTGATATCAATTCAAGTGAATGATGCACCAGAAGTGAAGGCAGCCAGTGTCCAGTACCAATGATACATGATGATGTAATTTGGACTTTCCTGATGGACGTTAAGCGAACAGGATCCAGGAAGTATCTCTACCAAACCCTACTGAAGGCATCATTAGCCTGGTTCAAACTCTGAATTTTCAACCAGGCAATGCAAACTGCTATCATTTAAACCACAGAAGTAACTATATTATCTGGTAACAGCTGAAGTCCTTTATCCTAGAGAAGGGATGAACCACTAAGCTGGGGCAGTTTCCACAAGAATGATCCCAGCCCATAGTGGCTTGGCCATCTCTCTGCAACACCCTCTGCACTGACAACAGCATTTGCTCCATGTGAAGCCCAAAGAGTGAGAAACAGACCCCCAAGTCATGAGCTCAGAAAGCACAAGAAGTCTGCTCTAGGTCTCTATTCCACAGCACCCACGAAGCCCCTTCACCCTGGCTGGGGGCCAGGGAAGTTCCGTTTCCTCGGGCTCTCCCAAAAAATGAAAGGGGACTGATCCAGACAAGGCTCCCTGCTTCACATGCAATGTTGCTGTCATGACAGCACAGACAGTGGCCCAACCTTGGCATATTCTCATGTCATCCTTACTGCGAGAATGCGCTTGAACAAGAATGAAAATAACCACATTAAAATACATTTGATCAAACCTGGAACATAAGTTTAAGGCAGAGACAAAAAGCACTTCAATGGTCTGAATGCTTTAGCTTTCCCAATACAGACAACGTACTGCAGAAGTCAGCTGCTACAGAAGTGAAAAATGTTCAAACTACTTATAAAGAATAAACAGGACAAGCTACAGTTAATTCCCAGAATTATGATTATGATAATCCCTGCATTCTACATAATTATGAACAAGGTGGTTGGTAACTGCCCCAGCTGGGATAATTATCTCTGCACTGCTGTCACAAATCAGACTACTCAATTATTCAGTATAGAAACTATTAAGGTTTAGGTTATGCATAGCAAGTTTAAGAGGCCATATTTTGTGTTTGTTCTGTTTTTTGAAGTTGGGAGTGGGTTAGAAAAAGCCAGGGCCAATCAGTTGATGTATCTGCTCCCTGAACAGACAGCCTGCGAGATAAACAAAATGTGGATAAAACAGACGGATAAAAACAGCAAAACATCTAGCCTGCTGTCCATCACGTACAGGCACTGTCAGGATGCCATAACAGAGAAACAGCTTCTACAAAGGAAACAAATTCTCTTCATGGAAACAAGTTTGCTTCTAAATGACAAAATAACTTGTACATTATAGGAGAGATTTAGGTAGAAACACTTAATTGTGAGGTTATCCAGCCACCTTATTCATTTACCAATGCAAAACACATGCAGAAAAGAATGAAGAAAATATTGGCAAGCCTAATGCTTGTGCAGACACAAATCTCATTATAGTCTGAAATTCTAAAATACACTTTTTTGGGCTGAAAGAAAAAAGTGGAGAAAATAGCCATCAACTATTGAAATTTACTGCTTTCTCTTCCCTTGTGGCAGTCAAATTTGATTCTCTGAAAGTGTGGAGAAACTATGAGGAACCTATGACTTTACTGCACTTCACACAACCAGAATCACTAGTTACTTGGTGTCTCTTGGAAATCAGTGCAACATGTGATGGAATTCTCATGAACCCCACCAGCACAATTTACTCCCTACAACCAGTTCCTACCAGCATTAGTCAAAACAATCTGCACCTCAAAAACATCCCTACCACCTCTGGTCCTAGGTCCACTCCTATTCAATGGCTATATCACAGCTTTTTAAACAAGAGGCATCCAAAAGCTGGTCTTGTCTTTGTTATATCAGTGACTGCAAATTCCACCCTGCATTACTTTCTTCTTTCGAACAGCAGCTGTATCAGTATCATCACTGTCACCATGTTTTCTACATTTAAGCTGCTTCTGCCTACATGACAAGAAAAGGCACAGGAGCTTACACTAACATGGTGAGCAACAACAGACATAATACTTCCCTCAGACTGACTTTTTCCAAGAAATATTTTCAAGGTAAGTAATATTTCTCTGTTTCATTTTTCATCTTAGATGTTTCAGGTCATAGACTTCAAGGTACACTACCTACATACAGACTTCAGCACTGAGGCGTAACTTAGCTTTTGATGGGATAAGTTTTATTTGGTTCCATCTTGGGTGATCCATGACTCTACAGTGACTAAGTTTTAAATCATGAAGACATGAAATGTGCGTATTCTGGTTTTTTTAGGCGGGTGTTTTGGGTTTTTTGCTATTTGATTCTTTCATTGTTAGTTTGTATTCTGCTATGCTGCACAGAACCGTTGAAGTCAGTTAAATTCAGAAAAACTCAATACCAATCCTAAATCATTTAAGTCCATTGAGAAATGCAAAGTATTAAGCTATGAGCCTACAGATAGAAGGCTACGCAGTTAGAAGAAAGTCACAATACTTACATTCTAAAAGCGACAAAACATCGAATTCTTAAAAGAGGGTACCATATCCCCATTGAAGAACATGCAGTAAAAACCCCTCAATTCACGTATAACGGAAATATAAACATTAAGCATTTATCAAGAGGCTCAGTGACCGACTGACCACTTTGAAATAGCTCCTGCTAGACCAGGCTGAAAGAGCGATACCCTGACTGGAAACACAGGTTTGATGAAACTGAGACAGTCTGTACGTGCAGGTCAATTGAATCCATGTTTCTGACAAAAGAGATTCCTGAGTAGTCATTCACACAATTTATTAATTCTAGCAGAACTAAAGTAGAGAAAATAAAATAAAAAGGAACGTACTGGCCTATGTTTCTAAAACTCACTTATCCTTCCATTAGGTTCATCCCCCAAAGGATTTTTACAAGCACCAGTTTTCAAACATGTTTGACTGATTGTTTAATGCAAAATGAGTTCAAAGTGATCTAATAATAACAGGAAACATTTGCATCCCATCTCAGCCTCCTACATACCTTGTCAACATGTGGATGCCAGTATTCATCGTGTGTTGTCTTGGCCTCTGTGTTGTTTATTCGCGAGAAGAACGTTGGCTTAGTCAGGTACATGGAAGCAGAGCTGATACCAAACGCCTGAGCAATCCTTTGTTGAATTCTCTGTCTCACATCACTGCAAAGAACACAACACAGCATGCTAAGTGACACGCTTCTCTCCTGCTTCTTCTCTCTTCTCCTTCATTCAGTTACTGCTTCATCAGGGCTAAGCGTCTTCCTCAGCTAATAAATCATGGGGAACATATACCCATACTTTCTCTCTTATTTTGCCTTAAATAAAGGAGATCTACTACATTAAAAAAAGAGAACCCCCAGTGTTTTGGGTTGGGGTTTGTTGTTTTGGTTTTTTTTTAATTCTCAGAATATCAAGAAAAAGAAATTATTTGTCACCTGTGGTCTAGGTGTTAAAATTTCTTTGGTAAGCAGTCTGTTTTCCTGAAAAATTCCATGAATTTTTATTAAACTGTTTATTAACTACTGGAAAGATTAAAGTGTTTCACATATAAATTTTAATCCAAATCAGATAACTAGAAAGTTATATCTTCATAAAGGGTTGCCTCAATTATTTTAAACTAACCGATGAAGTCTCTGGCACCATGAAACTCAGGGTTCTCGATCAACATATAACCAGATTTTCCTTAAAAATGAATGCAGGATATCTTTCCTAACTATTTTCAAACATTCAACCAAACTACTTCTACCTTGGCTATTCCTGTGTTTCTTGGGAGACAGGAAGAAAAGAAGAGGATTTTTAGGTTTCAGATGCTGAAGACTAATAATCACACATGCGTTACTATACAGAACGGCTTATATAGCAGCATCCATCTTTCAGGACAGGTATCGCTGCATACAGGGCTGGAACAGGGCCATCTACAACTGCCAGCCTTAGTTCAGTCAATGCCGCTTGTAAAAAGGGAAGAGGTTTGTGATTAATGAGGAATACCACTGACAAATCCCACCAGTAAACACATACAGCTACTATGTATTTAACTTTGAGGAAATTTGAAAACGATCAAAGAATGCAATAACACAATGAGATGAAATGAAAACAGTTTTTTTGTTTTTTCTTTTTTTGTTGTTTTTTAATATAATTCTCTATGCTTCTTAAAATCTTTATATTGTTTTCTCCCGATTTTGACACGTTCCTAACTATTCTATTAGTCTTACTTTTTTTCCTTTCCAGGTGCTTCAAAAGCAGCACAGAAACAAAACACTCTTAATAAACACACTTCTGAAGTTGTGCATGGAATTACATTAGTAATTTTGCATCTTTTCTGCATCAGACATTTATTTCCCCACTGGGTAGTACTGAACTTCAGCATAATTTTCAAGAAAGTTTTTCCCAAGTATTTCTCTAGGGAACTTAAACAGTGACTAAAAAGAAGTGACAGAACTAAAACCAGACCTACAGTGTTAGGCTGTGAAACTCACCTCTTAAAAAAATATTTCCACAAGTACTAAAAAAAAATCCTAAATATTCATTCTGTTCACATCTTGTCCCTCACCAAAAATAAAAATAAAAAACCCACACATACAGGTTTGATTTTTAACTGTCTCACTTGACATTTTTAGGGGTCTAAGCTTTAGGAGTCAATTCAAGCTATTTTACACAGGAAATATCAAAATCATTAAATGAAGTTAGATCTGAGATTTTCATTTACATGCCTGCATGAACTGAGGTTTCAAGTTGAGAGCTACATAGTAGTGGAGTTTGCAAAACTGACACCAGGAAAGATCTACAGGTCCTTCCTCTCATACCTACAGGAGCCTGGTCTGTTTTCTTTCCAAGAAGTAGGACTTCAGCAGAGGCTGCCTTATGTTTCCCAAAAAGCATTGAATGTAATTACTCATTTCACTTTGTCATGAGTTGAGGGCACCTGGCACTTTGAACAACCCAACACAAGAATTAATAGCCTAACCCACAAACACTAAAGCAGCATATTCCCTGCCTCCGACACCGGGTGGCCAGTTGCATCAGCCAGCTGAAATATATCTCATCTGAAGTAAGGCCACAGTCTTGACATAACTTTAAATCTCCAGTAGTTGTATTGCTCTCTAAGCACTACTGCTTCCTTTTTCAGGATGATACCTTTTCCACTTTTAAAAGCTTTTTATTTTTCTATTAAGATTTGCTGTCTGGTGTTTATAAGGCTCCATTAAAGCTTACTCAGGTGGAAGCATACTGCTGGCCTCTTTCCCTGTGCACTATTGGCTTCAAGTATTACTTTTAACCACAGTAGATTCTTCAAGTGCACGAGGTGACAAGAGGTGCCAACCCTGCATTTCTTCAGTTGACTTGTGTGCTCCTGCCTTTCGCTTCCCTGTGAGCTGTCATCCTACATATCACAGCATCACTCAAAAAATTAATCAAGACAATCATGGCATATGTAGCAAACTAACATGAATTTTATGCACATAAATAATTCGGCCTTCAACAAAACAAGTGGTAAACTATGAAATTGTTGTAATGGATCTTGGACTAGGCTTCAAAGAACAGCTATTTACCCTTTGCACTTAGAGCTGTGCTAACACACAACACAGGCACACCATGATACCACATGTCCAGGGAGCAAGATCATAGCAACAGCCTTCCTTCAGGAAAGGGGTCAACAGGCAAAAGCCTACTGACTATTCACATCAGAGCTCAGTGAGCAACAGGGGTTAACTTGCCTACAATAAAAAGTTGAAAATAACAAAGCAAAAGTAACTTTGCTTGATGTGCAGGCTGCAAAGTCATAAAAAAAGTTAAGTCTCAGGGGGAGAGGACACAATCTTCTAGTTTGCCTTCAGTGCACTCTCAGACATATTTGTGAGAACTGGGGAAACAACCAAATTATTTTTTTAGGGCCTAATCCAGCACATGCTGAAGCCAGTAGGAAGTCATTTATTAATTTCAATGAATGAACTCCAAATCTAACGTGGAAAAAACAAGTAAAGTAACCCAAAATCATGTACTGGTCACTGGAAACAAGACCCCTTTCCAGCAAGCTTTGCATCTAAGAAAAGCCCTTCACAGGATAACCTTTCTAAAGAGAAATGGTAGGGACAGAAAGGAAATATTCAAGACTGGATTTTCTTCTTCCCCAGTGTACACACATGACAAAAAAATACATGTAATCTACATTGCTGTAAATTGGGTATTCCCAAGTTCAGGCTTGAATTTAAGAGGTACAACAGAAACCTATGTAACATATGATGGAGCAGAGAGTGACAGGCCATCTCAGCCTCCCCATTTCTTCACATCCTGTGGATGCTCTTAAATTTTAAGTATGAAATACTATCCTGATACAAGAAGTGTCATCTGATACACCTCCAACAAATGCCCAATCAGTTTATATTTAATACTATTAAACTAGAAACACTGTGCCTACAAATATGCACAACATTTATTGCACTGTAATGCAGTGCAGTAAATAACCCCATTATAGAGAATAAACAAGAAAAGCTAAAAAAAGGCATATCAGTCACAAACAAACTGCAGATTTCCACTGATGTCTGAATAACCCATATGGCAAAGAATTGCTGGAAACAAGCTCCAGAGAGCAATACCTTTGAGTGCTTAAATGCTTTTTCTTGCGTGAGTATGTACCATACTGCTCAAAAGCTACAGAAAATCCATGAAATTCCTAACTGAGCCAGCACATAGGTATTACTTCTACACATAGATAGTGTTTAATAACTACTTTCTAATAATATGGCATCAGTCAAATCAAATACGTAGGCACTATAATCTAGAGAAGAAAGTAGAAAATATGCAAGGGAAGACTGTTTCTCAATGTGATTAACAACCAGGACTTCTCACTTCGTCATGTATAAGTGGCTGCAGTTCAAAATAAGCTTAAGAAAGCCACATAAAGTATAAAAGAACTTAATGCTTAATGTAGGAGGTGGGAGGGGAATTAAGGTGCAGAACACTGATCTTACTAGGAAACACTGCATTGCACTATCATAACTAATGACAAGGAGATCTTAGCTTGTAGCTGATATAAGAATGTGTAAAACACATCCGTTTACAAGTTTTGGTGCCAAAAGCAAAGATAACTGTGTGCTGCAGGAGGTATGTTTTGCAGGATGCTTTGTGATAATCTTGGTTGCCCTTTTTTCCACATCGTCACATTTACTCCACTGCAGGAGTCATCAACAGGTTGGCAAACTTGTCAATGCAAACATGAACTCTGCTTCAAACTCCACAAGGTACCTCATGTCCCTCTTTGCGATAGCAAATTAAACACTATACATGGGA
Organism: Pelecanoides urinatrix; assembly: GCA_013400755.1. Lineage (NCBI taxonomy): Eukaryota > Metazoa > Chordata > Aves > Procellariiformes > Procellariidae > Pelecanoides > Pelecanoides urinatrix. The sequence continues at coordinate 570,936 of VZTQ01004773.1, forward strand.
ATCAAATGTTTACCTTGCAGTAGGAGCAAAAGCATGGCTTCTTTTAGAGATCAAAGTGTTCCCTAGAACCCTGTAAAGCATGCATCTGAACACATGCATCTGTGTACTCCAGCTCATTCTGTGCCCAGTGTACGCCAAATACAGCACGTAGCTGTTTTCAAAAATAGTATAAAGTCACTTTTTAGCCTATAAACACTCTTCTGTACAGCCTGCTTTCCATTGACCTGGCCATTTCAACATTTATCAATATCATGGCTGCAAGTTTTTCTTTCCATTCCCTTCCCTGCTATTCCAGACACAGCCTATATATTCTATTGGTAAAATACTTAAGGACAAACGTGGTGTACTTCACGTGTAAATCATGTGACAAGATAAGCCAAATTTCAGCTTAGAAGGTGCTATCAAGGAAGGAATGAATGAGCCCAGAAATTCTGGCCACCTTGGATCCGGTACAGTAGGAGTCACATTGTTCCCTTAGCCACTTCTCACACGCACCCAGAAGCAGCAGGAGCCTCCCCTCCCTTCTTGATCCTGGCCCACTCTTGCTTTTTCATCCATGTCCCCCATATATCAAAACCTGTTGGGAGAGCTCTGGTGTACTATAGATACAAAGAAAATACTTCTTTAGGCTGGAGAACATAAGCATTCATTTTCATAAACACAGTAACTATGCTATCATTCAAACTGCTCAGGGTGTACCCTGGCTCTGATCAGATGCACTAAACAGAGCTCTGCTATGGCAATAAATACACCCTTACAGCTCCCAGTCAACAATATAAGTAACAAATTAATGCCTCCCAGAATTTGTCAGCAGCAGTACATTTGCACTGAGTCACTGGATGATATCAAAATGCACAGACTCAGGGAAAGGCAAAACTCCCTGAAAAGAGCATATGACCACCTTCTATAAAAGCAGTTACTGAAATCTATTTGAGTCAGGATGATGAGGAAGAAAAAAAAAAAGCCAATGAAGTAGCTAGAAGTCTAAGGAACATACAACTTCAGAGAAAGGATGATCACTAGATTGCAAAGTTGCCAGCTTAATGTATCAGCAGCAGCATAAAGGACTGAGTAAAAGAACTAGAAGTGACACAGAAAAGTTTCTGTAAGATACAGGCTCTGCCAGACCAGCAAAAAAAATGCACTGTCAGGAGTCACTGCAAAGTGCGATTCAAGCACAGCGACAGGAACACTTAAAGCTTTGCAAAACTACACAACTTCTCTAGCCCATCTCCGCACTCTTCCCGGTGACAAGCACCAAAGGCAGTAGAAGCAGACAAAGCAATGCTCTCCTACAGCCAGCAAGTTTTAACAGAAATCACACATGCAGAACAAATAAAGGGAGAAAGTAAACCTTTATTTGCTTTTTTATTATTTATTTATTTCCTCCGCTCTTTCAATGTCTCTACCTTAATAAGCTGTAAGATTTTTGGAATAAATCTTTAATAGTGCCTTCTTCTGCTGAAGTCACAACCCTTAAACCAAGCATACAGATCTAAAGGTCTCTCCTCTGGATAAAGATGCATCTATTATGTGAAACAAGAGGAATTGCTGTAATATGCTTGGCAGATGGTGGTTAAAGCATCAGCCTAGAAACCATAATTGATTCTGAAGCAACATAATTTTGACAGAGACAGTTTAGAAACCAGCCTCCTGGCTCAGAATGTCTACTCAGATTTGTTATTGTTGCAATCAGTAATACTTAGACATTAATTACATTTAGTTATTTCTCTCAAGAGTGTATTTTTAAACTGACCTTGGTAGGTAAGTGAAAGTAATGAAGATAAGTGCTCCCAAGAATAGCATAAAATCATTCATTAAGGACATAAGGTACTACAGTCCATGTTAAAGCACTGCCATTAATATGAACAGAAGCATTTAATAATATATTTTGTAATAGAGTCATATCCAGCAGACTGAAGTATCCCCTATATTGGCATGAAATACCAATGCAATATTGATATTGCCTAGCAGCTCTCTCATCTCACAGTGCAAGGATCAGAAATTCATAAATATTATTGAAAAACAGACTGTTTCTGTAATGTGAAACAGAACTATTATTTAGTAAGACACCCCCTCCATACACTCACATTATTTCTACAGATTCTTTGACCTTCTACAGAATGGAAGGCAAAACAAAGACTATTTTCAAAATATTCCCCACTATCTTGGTGAGGCAGAGACTATATATTTTCTTTATACAGTCAAAGTTCAATAATAATCAAGGAAGCATCTCATTTTTTTGATTTTGGAGGCAGAAGTAAACACATTTTAAAGAAGTTCATTATGAATACAATAGTATCTAAAAATAGTTGTCGAATAGAAATAAGCTTTAAGTGGTTAATATTTTAAGATAAATAAAGTTACTATACTAATAAAACTAATAAACTTATTTGACTACTTAATACTACTTCCACCACTAGAGGGAGGTCATATTCCTTCACAAAGGCAAGAAAAAAAGACAAAAAGAGTTAAAATGTTCAAGCCAGGTACATTTTAAATTATGAGAAAGCAACTGAAATGCATAACTAAAGATTTATTGTGTCTAGTCAACAAGGAATTCTTGTTCCTAAACTTTGGCCACACACCTTCACAGACACATGGAACTCGTTATGTTTGTTGTCTTTGTTAAGTATATGAGCAGGTCTTCAGGAAAGCTAAAGCATCAGATGCCAAAGCTATTACATTATAGCGCTATTTCATATTCTGGCTTCTTAGGGGGAAAGTATGCTCTGCTTCTCTAGCCAGAACATTAGTAATTTGAAATCCTCCCACTTCCTGCTTTACCATTTTTAAAGTTTTGCTACACTTCACCCAAAAAAACCCCAAGTTCCTAATGTAATAATAGCATAGGATTATCTTTATCATCTAACACAACACCTCTTGGATAACCTGAGTGAAATAGGAGTTAATGCTGAAGGATTTTACATCCCAGCTATAATGTTCCAGCAAAGAACCACAGAACTCAGATGAAGCAGCTCTCCTTGCTTGCAGGTCTGCAGGGCTGGCATCAACCCCTTATGCAGGAAGGGAAATGTGTGGTGCTGCCATCATTCCAATGACACTGACACCACCAATACTGTCCTGACATTGGTAATGCAGCTAAGTTCAAAGCAGCAGATGTAATTTATCAAGTAGTCAAAAGGTTTTCTACTTATTTTCCTCAAGGCATCTTACTCAGAGATTACTATTCTGAGCTGCAAATTCAATTGTATGTCTGAATCCAAAGGACAACTCCCTCCCAACCTGCACTCTACAAAAAACCATAAAGTTATGTTTTGTGGTTCATTCAGCAGTTATTGAAAATCTTTACCGATATAATGCAAAATCCTCTTCGGTGAAGATGTCTTGAATTTTGTCCCCAAAGTACCTGAAAAATTAAACAACGGTCTAAAAGAGGAGTTGCTGAATCAGACTGCCATCTGTGCTTTACCCACAATCAATGAATGAAAACACAATACAAAGACATCCTACAAATGCTTTTGAGCCTCATGTTCCCAAAGCATTGCTCAAAGATTAAATGTTAAAGGATTAAAGGATCAAGATGCAGCAACTGATAATGGAATTCCCCAGGCATGAAAACGGTCCCCTTCCACATCATGAAATAAGCACATGGATTCAAGTTTTTAAGAGTTCAGAGTACTTGATTTCTTCCACTGCTGACAAACTAGACTATAATGGTGAAAAAATACTATTTTTTACTGGTGCAAGAACAACTCTGAAAATAAAGGTTAATGGTAGCTTTCAAAGAGCCCAGTTCAACAAAAGATCGGTTTTCATGCCACAAAAGCTTTTTAACCAGTCATGGAAACTGTGGTGAATCTAACCAACTTCTACAGTTTATTATTACTAACCCCAGCCCACAGGGTTTGAGAAATTTGACAAGGCAATGAGCACTGAAGTGTAGGGTAACAAGAGGGGCAGCAAGCCACAGTCCTGTTTTACCTGTACAGATTAACAAAATGCTTCCCCAGTGAAAGAGCTCCAGAGTGCAAGTCCAAAATTGATGCCTGGGAAATGAAACAAAAAAGTAGGAAAAAGAGCATCATTATTTAACTACGACCTTTAATAACTCTCCCAAGTTGGCTCTCACTTTCCACAGCCTCCCAAGTAAAAACATTAGTTTCTAGCATTTGGGTTCACAATACTAATGCTTACTTTACAACTACAAACCTCCCTCAGTTTGCTGTATAGATGCACAAAAGATTAAGGGACCATGAATAAAGCACAGGACTGCTATTCCCAAGATTCAAACCTGACATACAGAATTGCCAGAGTCTTCCTCCATGGGCTAGGGGTAAGACACTGTGTTCCTGGATCCCATCTTGCAGACGTTTCCCTTCCACACAGAAATGACTAATTTTCCAATATTTGTGAAGCGCTCAAATAGCAGCACTAATATTTATCTTGCCCAGCATTTGTTATTAAAACTTCTCCTTCACCATGAATTCCTGTACACTTCTCATATTCGATATGGCCATAAAAGTCCATTTAAAAGAAGAATTATAATTCTAAGGCTTACTAGAGCAACATTTTCTTTTCCCTGATTTCTAAACCACTGTAAAAGAAAACCAAAGAGTGAAAAGTTTTTACATATGAAAATTCAATCCCTTTCTTCGTCTGCTTCAAGCCAAACACTTCTGCTGAGCTCCAGACCAAACTAAAAAGATTAGTATTCCGATTTGCCAGGATAGAGAGCTACCTCTCAGGACTCTAAATTATTTCTCTAAATCGAATGAAGTACACTTTTGTATGTCCCTTGCTGTCCACAAAATACATGTTTGTTTTGCATCAGTTAAACAGTATTTAAAGACTGCTTAGTAGCAGTCTTTTTTTTTTTATGCTGGAAATATCAAGTAGCAACAGTTAATTAGCCTGACCAGCACCAAAGTAATGACATCTTTGATATACAACATCCGAGCAAAAGCACTCATCTTGGAATTTGGCGTTTCTTAATGCACCACATACCATCTACATTATTCTAACAAAATCCAAGCAATAATAATACTAGTAGGTGAGCTGCCTGGAAAGAATGATAACTCCCACCTTACCAGCAAGAAGAATTTCTGGGCATGGTTGGAACAGTACTGTTTGAAGCCACTTTGTATCTCTACCCAAGCGTAGACAGGCTGATGAATGAGCAGCAGCAAAGCAGCGCACAGACGTGCCAGAGCTGCGATGCCAGGCTAGCAATACAGCTTCACGTTCACACCTCGTCTCAAAGCTCTTCTCTCCCTCCTCCTCTGGATGATATTGGAGGAAGACACCCATGCCAATCTCTCAGCAAAAGAAAATTGCTGCAAGCTCAATGGCTCTGAGCTTCAGAGCTGCATCAGGGGAACTCCACTAAAGTCTCCTTTTAAAAGGGACAGTACCAACCTTCTTTTAATAAACCTACCCAAATAATTTTATTTATCGCTGAACAAAGCTTTAAAGATATATAAATTAACAAGCTATTCAAGTGGACATAGCATGGGCTTTTCAGATCTCCCCTTCCCACAGAAGTTCTCCAAAAGCTTCAGAGGACTGTTATGGAAACAAGTAATCTCATAGTCATGCAAGAGCAGCTCTTGTAATAAGCTTTACTCAAGCTTCAGAAGCAAAATATTTTCATTTATTGGTTTCTGGTTCTGTACAAAAATCTAAGCTACAGCTAGAAGAATTAAAACTGCTCCTGTATAGCCTCAAAAATATATTTGTGATCACGCTAAAGGAGATTATAAGGAGAAGTAGCAGGACACATCTGAAAAGATGAATTCAATTTAAAAACAAATGGCCTTTCAAATACTTTCAACATGCTTTCCAAACGTACACATCTCTTCTCACTCTTCGAGCACCAGATCATTACAGTTGGGAAGATCCAAAATGACCAAATGAATCAATAAGAGACATCCCCATGGACTGCAGGTATTCATAGCCGAAAAGATAATAGCTACGATATAAAGTCTAGCAAAGCCAGATGAAGACGAATGAAAAGGGAATCTGAAAAAAGAAAGAATATTCTTCAGGGTTGTTTCAGACAGAGGAGAACAACTGAATGCCAAACAGACAGGGACTTGCTTACACATGAGCAGAGAGCTATTTGTTTAACAGCTACCTCGGAAAGAAACTGAAACACATTTATTTTGGCCTTTGCATTTCAGAACATTAAACATTTTCAGCACCATTTCCTACACTGGGAAGAACACCTTGGTGGAGGCCTGGGTCAACACTGTCACTTCAAGTTCAGCTATCTGATCAAGGGTCAGCCTGCAATTCAAGTCAGTGCTCCCAGGCTGAAAGCTCTACAAAGTTTATCTAAGGATGGCAGGAACACTGCAAACACACATACTCACACACCTATTTCCGAGAGATTGTTTAACAGAACTACCCCAATATCCTGGTTTACAGAACTTCTATAGAAAGGAAACTGGACTTCCTTTAAAAAAAAAGTACAAATATATATTCTTTTGGACCTTCAGTATTGTTAGTCCCACATTCTCCACCCTACCACTGCTAAAAGGATTCAAAAAGAACATGCAAGTAATCACCATTTCTCAGCATATGTCAAAAAGGATCAGCTTCTCCATCTTGCAAAGCAAAGGCCCTGCCTTTGATCCTGACTAAAAGGGATTGCCAACCACTAAATATACATTCACTTCTACAGCAATTCCACCTTCTTCCTCCACCCCTTAAAAAGTTTGAAGTGAGAAAAGTTTTAAACAACAGCCACACTGCCCAAGAGAGAAAAATGCAAAAACTTATTACTACTTGTCTACAGAGAAGCTGGTAGAGCTCAAAAACCTTCCCCGCTCCTCCCGTGGGCACGCTCGCGCGCTCCAGCTGAGAGGAGGGAAGAGCAAAGGAGGTTCTACATGGCCACCCATTCCTGGGCAGCATCCAGCCGGCTGGCGCTGCAGGCACTACACAGACTCCCAAAACACCACCACCTTTAAATACCCTTCCCCGCTTGAATCTGGAGATTTCAGGGGCCAGGGTAATGCCTGTTAAAAGCTACGCGGATTAATTACGAGACACAAGTGTAACCAATCTGATTTATACATCACTCAGCTGCAGTCACAGGTTATTACTGTGGAAATTAAATACAATATTTGGCTAGGTATCCAGCGCAAGTTTAAACGAGATATGGATTAGACACAACCAGTTCCTCTCCAGCTTCCTAGAGTTAAGTCCAGATAATCACACCAACACATAGCTGTCAGTAAAGTGAAAGACAGACTGCCAAGTACATCTTTCACTCCTCACAAGTATGCGTTTCCTAAGTGCTATCAGGAGGCTAATTATGAAGGAAGAAGACTAAGCAGCCTGTAGTAGAGGTATGAGACAGGACAAGTATTACTCAGAGGCTTTACCTTCTCCCTGGAAAATGCAGAGCTGACAGCGTTTTGAGGACTTCAGAGTTTGGTAGGGAGGACTGAAAGCGGAATAAGTAGGGATATTGTCCACAGAAACACTGTTCCATGCAGGCCTACATCAGAAACCCTTGTTTGGCGTCACAGCTACGCAGATTGTTGGCTTCTCCCAGTGATTAAGAAATTTAATTTTCCCCTGTAAAAGGGATGTCTAGGGGGCTGCTCCTGCCAGTTTTGCTGCAACATAGGAAACAGACTGCAGTGACTGGCTGCACCAAGGGATTTCTTTTCTGGGTCTTCTGAGTAAATGCCAATAGATCTGATAGTAAATGAGTCATATCATTTAGACTGGAGAGATACTGTGACAGCAGCACCTAAAAGGCGTGAATGAATGAGTCATGACTAAAGTGGTAAGGCAAGCAGGGGCAGCGTGCAACAAAATATTAGGTAGGAAAGAAAGGGAAATGTTATTATTATCTTTATAAAGAAGAAAAAACCTAAGCTGAGGGAAACATCAAGAGAATTAATGCAATTCACATGCTGTGAATAAGAACAGAGCACAAAACTATTTTAGAGATAGAGACATACAAGGGAAAGCAGCATACTGGTGGAGAACATGCTCCTGTTTGGATTCTATTGAAAGTTAGGCTAGAAGATTACAATGGCCTCCTCTAGCCTCACTCTCTAAAATGTGCGTAAATAAAAATAAATCTAGGAAAAATTACAAAGGAAGATTACAAAGAAAGCTCAGCATGACAACTGGGGCATGACTCCTGGGAGATTTCAATAACTCAGATGTTTGCCAGGACTTTCTCAACCCAGAAGGATGGAAAGGGAAACAAGTTTTTGTGCTATAGTTCAGTCCTCCAAGGAAGCAGAAAGGGCAGCAAACAAAGGCAGGAGAGAATTAAGAGAGTCACAAACTGCAAGTTTAGGTCTTTAAATTATTAAGTTATATCCAGACACACAGACAGAAGTCCACTTTTGTGAATTCAAAACGTAAAAAGTATGACAGACAAAAAAAAAAAATTCAGACATGTTTCTTAAAAAGGGGTTAAGAGGAAATCAGAGAGAATGAAAATACAGTCTGCATCCCAGTAGAAGTCTGAAGAAGTTTGATCTCTTCCAAATAAAAGTGGCTAAAGAAAGAATTAAAAAGAATTAAACAGAAACAAGGAGTTATTTAAGGAATTTTTAAGGAAAAAATTAGCCTTGGAACAACAGACATAATTGGATAGAATTATACAAACACTCTAAAGTCTAAGAAATTTAAAGCAACAAGCCAGATCTAATCCAACAGGCTTGAAACTTGAGAGGCATATAGGAAAAGAAGCTAGATGAAGTAAGACTTGAAACATTTTGTATGCTACGTAGATAACTATGTAGATAAGAGATTTGACAAGAAGATAAAAGGCTCAAATGCAGAAAGACAGTTTCATCTATACAGCATCACCACACATCCCATCAGTATTTAACGATATCTGGGAGCAAAGACAGCACTGTTGGGAAAAGATTCACTCCATGACATGGGGAATACAAGCATGAACATTGAAAGAGGAAAAGAGCAGAACAGGGGAGAAAGAGGCATAAAAGAAACTGGGTAAAGAGACTGTATTTAAAGGCTTCTCCTAAACATTATCTCCCAGAAGCACTGGTCAGCTCTTGTTTTTTAGCATCTTTCAGTGTTTATACACTATTTTGGATAAGGCCTCAATGCAATACTACACAACGTTCTTCTTGCACCTTTCCCTAAGGAGTAACAGCATGTAATAACTTTCTCATTTACAGATTATGAGAAATGTGAGAAGGCTTGGATCGGAGCCCAGAAATCTCAATGGACATCGGATTTCTTAACAGACTTATTTTATTGCAGCAATAGAATCTTCTCCCCCCCCGCCCTTTCCCTCCCCTTATGATGTAGATGATGGATTTATATTTGTGTGATACTCTGGCTTGTTGTCCAAGTAAGCCAAGGACCCCTGCCCAGCTCTGTGCATTGGGCAGCAAGTTCACCTCCCCTCATGTCCCTTCCAAGCTTTCTCCACCTCATTTCGCCAGTTCCCTGACGCCCAGCTGGACATTAGCTTTTGTGTGTGGTCCAAACCCATGAAGCTGGCTGTGTCATACACTGCCCTTCTAATCCCTCTTTGTGGAAGTCTAATGAAAAAATCACATGTAGGTGCCGAAAGGACAGGATAGGAAACCACCTGACAGCACTAATGACGGGAGTTAAGCCATAGGTCACCACAAGCAGAGTAATCTAGGCAAAATGGCAAATTATGCAACCACAGAACTGAAAAAAATCCAAGGGATCCTGACAGAACTGAACGGAGAACATAAAATCTTTTAAATATATTGTTTCAGATGGGCAGCATTGCTTAAGTTTCTTGGGTTATATTTTTTGCAGGTCTTTCTCAGCAATCACAAGGATGATAAAGTCTTATTTTTTTCATTGAAACCTTTCTCCTTTTCTGCTAATATATGCTGTAATTCAGCAGAGGCCTAAAGAAATGTTTACAAATGCTCAAGAAACAGTTTCTGTTCATACACAAAAACATCCTGAGAACAAAGACAGGGGGAAAGAAATTAAAATAAACATGCTTGTTAAAGAGAAGTGGGTTTGTTTTCATTTTTAAATAATATTATTCAAAGGTCTACTTAAGACACTACATGGTATTTTTTTGGTCACTACACAAAACCAATCTTTACATGATGCTTTGAACCACTGTAATTTAGTTTCAGAAGTCAAACTTGTGCAATTCTCTATAGTAACTGTTTCCAGATGGAGAAAACAAAATCCGTTCAAGAGAGGCGCTAGAAATAACTAAACTAAGTAGTAGGAAATATGTCAACTATATTGCAGAAGTCACAAGTTATACTGCTAGCAAAAGTATTAATGGGAGATAAAATAACTTTCCAAACCATTTTTTTCTAAGTCTGAATGGAAGGAAAAATTCTCCATCTTCTCTTGCCCCAAAAATGCATTTATAATCTTGCCTTGGCAGTAAAAGAATGTAAAAAGTAACAGGACACTGCTCACCCCTCCATCAGATCCTCCCAAGGACAGTCCCCTCTCTGCTATTCTGCAGGCAAAACAATAACCTCAGGTGAGAACTGAAGTCTGATTACTTTGTCCTTTAATGTCATTATTTACAACATGTAACTCTTCAGTAAGTGTTATTTGATGCATCAGATATAACCCAATTGAGTTGAGAAGAGAAGCTGCCATTTAGTTCAATCTTGCAGTTTGTCGTGAAAATAAGTATCTATATTGCAGAACGTTTCTGAGCTTGTAGCCCCTTTCCATAAATCCCCAAAACACCCCCAAAAACATGGTCTTTCAAATACATTCTGGTCAAGTAAGATTAACATAAAAAACCCCACATCTTGATTCTTAGGGGCAGTACAAGTAAAACTGTACAATGCAGAAACGCTGTATCAAAATCAGGAGCCCAACTGAATTTGGAATCACAGAGTGGCCGGCCCGACTAGTGAACCAAGCACTTACACAAGCTGTGTATCGCTTCGAGCATTACAGTGATATTCCCCACTTACACGATTATCAAGTGCAAGTCACACTCACAAGAGGCTGATAACTTTTCTAACTGCATAAATTGACAGTGTCCCCTATTATTTGATTAAAACTCACCGCTTGGTGTTCGTAGCGGACCATAGGGTCAGCACTAGCTCATAATTACCCAGAAAGAGACTCAGCCGAAAGGAGGCTTATGTTGTTTTGTTCTGTTTTTAAAGGCCAAATGGAACAGAAGGCCAAATGAAAATCCTTTAAAAGTTATTTAATTCATTTTCCTTCTTTCTCTACAACGCTCATGCCCCACAGAGCTAGGCAGACTCTGTATGAAAGAGAACTGCCTCCACTACAGCAAAAATGGAAAATGGCTTTTTAAAAAAAAAAAAAAAAAGTTCAGTGTTTTAACCAGTTTAACCCACCCTCCTTCACCTAATGAGCTTTGTGCTACACATTAAACACTGGCACGCTGTCATTAAAGTAAGTGCTCATAACAGTTAAAAGAGCTAAAAGAAAAATTACCTACGGATTCTTTCAGCTTCTTCCCTTGTGATTACTGCATCAGTCACACCTCTTCCACACCTTCTAGGAGTGCACCCTGGGACACCAAGAGGAAGAGAAAAAAGAAATCATCTTTCAAACAAGGTTCAAAACAAGTCTCTTAATATTCTCGTACTCCCCTTTCACATTCACAACATTCAGAAGGCATATTGGCAATCTCAGAATCATAGAATCAGAGAATCATTAAGGTTGGAAAAGACCTCTAAGGTCATCGAGTCCAACCGTCAACCCAACACCCCCTATGCCCACTAACCCATGCCCTTGAGCCCCTCATCTCCACGTCTTTTAAATCCCTCCAGGGATGGTGATTCCACCCCTTCCCTGGGCAGCCTGTTCCAAGGCCTGACCACTCTTTCAGTAAAGAATTTTTTCCTAACGTCCAGCCTAAACCTCCCTTGGCGCAACTTGAGGCCATTTCCTCTCGTCCTATCGCTGGTTACTTGGGAGAAGGAATATTTTAGATCACTTGACTACAAGAAAGTTGCATCTCCATTTTGATGTGTTTTCCACCGCAATCATCAGAAAGACAAGCCAGCCAATGTCACTTGTTGCTTCTGCACAGATTCAAGTCCCTAGGACTCACCTAAGCTACACCACTTTCCCTGCTATAGATGGTTGGTGTAATTCAGGGGAACTGCACCAACTAAGCTGACAAGTTACTTCCTGCTGTGTCCAAATGCAATTCAACAGAATGGAGATGATCGCAAAGGAATGAATCCCGACACCCAAAGTAGCACAGCCACTGGAGATGTGGCTGTCATGGATGACCCAGAGCCTCCAGTCCTCAGGTTAAGCAAAATGCACAGCAATACTCTGCCTTTAAAAACAAACTACTTTTCCTGTTGATTTGAAAATAATTCCTAGAAACCTTAAGTTTGCTACAAGTCTTTACAAGTTTGTTGCAAACTTCGGGCTTAAAATTGACTTACTGATGTTCCTTTGCACATCTACCACTTCAAGCTAGAGAAGATGGCCTTTGTTTAATAAGGTGATATCAGACGCATCTGTATCTCAATGTACATGCAGCAAGACAAATAGATCCAGTGATTTCTCCCCTTCTTCCTAAGAGCAGTAGTGAAAACAGAAGTTCCTCTTTATATAACTGGTCTCTGAAAGGAAGATGATCCTAGATGATTTCATCTTACACCCTCTATTCTAGCCTTTGGACAGGCAGGGCAAGAACTGTAAAGCTCAGCAGTGCCACATGGATCCTTCCATCTCAAGTCCAAAAGCAGCCGAAATCTCTAGCAATTAAACACCCTTAATATCACGTGTCCATATACAAAATGTTTTCTATTACAGTCCAAGTAAGCCTTCAACTCAGACAAAGGTCCAGTACACACGTAACTCTTAGGTACAATACACAACATGAAAAGAGTTCTGTCCCAAAACCAAACAGTCTCAACAGGATAAAGAAACTCAATTGTCCTGGAGGAAAATGAGATGCAGAAGACAAGACATACTCGGATGCAGACTGCAGTGGATGTAACACCAGAGCACCACCATGCTAATAACAGAAAAGAGAATGCCACTCAGACAGGAGTCAAATCACTACTCGACAAAAGAAAAACTGAAAAAAATTGGTTAGAACATAAACAGTTCGAGCCATGAAGAAGATACTACTAATAACAAGGGTTCCTGAATAGGTACAGGATCTTTATGTAGTATCAATACATGCTAGCTCATGTATTAACACAAAGAACTGCATTTAACTCATGTTTCAGTATTCAACCCTAAATCATGCAGTTTATTAACAGAGATTCCTATAGTCAAGCACTAAGAACCATTTTACTTCTCCACTGGAAGTCACTGGAAAAGCAATGGTAACATAAAACAGCAATGAATTTGAACATTCCAACCGTACTGCCAGGAGAATAAAAGCAGCATATTTCGTATTTGCTCAACCCTCTCCCCCCACTAAACACCTGAGTCAAAAGGAAACAAATAACATTTGTATGGGGTGTCTATACAAATATACCTTGAAGGGCAGCTTTTTATATGAGACTTTGCACAAAAGTGTCTTGAAGCACGCAGCTTGGACATATGATAAAAAAGTCTCTTAAAATTCATTGCTAAGAAATCTAACATTTAATTTTAAAAGGTCATGGAAAAAAGCCAGCTGTAAGAGTTCCAGGTGAAGAATATATGAAGGTTCTTATGTCTGTCCACAACAGTCTTCAGGCAAGAAGAAGAAATAAGATAAATTCTGAGCCACCAGAGACCTTGGGATGTCACACTTGGCATTTTACTGGGGAAGATCCATATATAAATGGATGTAAAGCCACAGAAAAGTTGGAATGAGTGTATTTTCTGACATCTGCCAATACACTTACTGTTGCTGAACCGAGCTCCTCTTCAAGGATTATTTGTTCATCAGAACACAAGAGGCAGCAGAACTCCTGGAAATAAATCAATCAATTCACCCATGCAAGTCAAAAGCATCAGTCTGCTCTGACCAAAAGCAACTAACAATAACAATAACCACAGACTGACAGAAAGAGAAATTTTGCCACAGCACGAGTGCTTTCTAGGAATTTCCACTCCATCTTACATGATATACCCTGATACAGCCCTCTCATTACGGCAGCGTTTCAAGAAGAGAGAGAAGCAATGAGAAAGATGTGTGGGTGAATAGGCTGAGCACTGACAACAACATACCAAAGTATACACACTGTTTCTTTGCTTGGAAAAAGAAAAGTCCCTTGTTTGACGTATGTTTAAATTGAAGTCAAAGGCACCCACACCAAGCAGACTGTTTAAACACAGATCAAGCTCAGGAAACCAACTGGATTACAACCCAGATAATTCATTGCGTTTTCTGACTACCCAGCAACAATTCATTGAAGTCGGCTCAAGATTCAAGTTCCATGAAGCGCACACTCAGTTATTTGAAGATGACCTAGGAAACTAGTAGTCTGAAATACTGCTAGAGATTACATTCTTAAGCAGCCATTTATCAATGCCAGGACAGAACCCAGCACTGTAACAAATGAACCAGAACCACTGCTCCCCCAGCTCACTTTTCTCCTCTTGACCCTGTGAGCTAAAGAAATGAGCAGAATCAAAACATACCGTTCATCAGAAACCCTAGTGCCTTGATATAAAAAGAAAAGCACCATAAAAATTAAAATTCTGGCAGCAACCTGAGGGTGCTTTGTATATTAAAGAACAACACTTTGCAATACAGTACCAGCCCAAAGGTACAGAATTCAAACCAACAAAAGCCCACAAGGGCTTTATAGGCAGAAAATTGTTCTAAGTTACAAATTTGGGAAGGGAGGGAGTGGAGTGAAGGGAAGTTTCTCTACTGTGTTTCAGGCACATTGTAAATATCCCTTCTGCAACCAGAACAGCTAGGCACAGTTTTTGTGGAAATTCTTGCATTTTTCTATCTCAATTCCAGGAACCAACAATTTGCAAGTTAAACACCACAGATCTTGCAATAAAAATGCATGCACTGGAAATGGTATATTCCTTTGGAGCATATGACCTAGCAGTTCTGAAAAGCAACAAGTAGTAGCCAGCAAACACTGCAAATTATTTCTTGTCTGCCCTAACAAAAATGTACACATTTTAGGTTGCTGTGCCTTAAAGGCTCCATCATACATTCAGCAGTGGCAGATTAAAATCAGTTATCCCCTTCTGAATGCCAGGCTGAAGAGCATCTCAGAAGCCAATTGACAGGGATGAGACATCTCTGCCTCCAGGCTACAAAACACTCACCCAAAGAGGGAGACAGATGGTTGAGGCAGTAACAGCTTCCAGCACCCAATTTCAAACTCAGATGCATGTGAAAAAACAGCCGAAGAGGAACCAATTTAGGTTCCCAGAACTGAAAAAACACCTTACCAAACATTTTGTTAGTAACCGTAAGATCCACTCAAAGATTTGCAGAACAATAATCATCAATCACAAATCACATAACATATACTCCACACTGTACCCAACGTTCTGTTGGGTATAAAGATGTCAACACTGTTATGAAGCACAAGTTTGGATATTGGCAGTACACTTTTTTATAGTCCTGTTAAAAAAGAAGATTAAAAAAGGCTCAGATAACAGGCTGATAGAAAAATGAGATTTTAAGAAGTTTGGAGAAAGTTGAACACAGAAAAACAAGGAAGCTCTCTTGGCTAATAGAGACAAGAAAAGGGGAATGACTTTCCTTCTGCCATTGAAAAGGTCTCTCTTTAATGCCTGAAAGGCAAAGAAAATTGTCTTAGAGATGAGGGAAAGCTGATGTTCAAGGACAGAAGAGGTGGGAAAGTGTAAATGCAGAGAAGAATTTCAATACTCCAGGACAAACCCGTCTAAATAGAGTTTTCTTTGTATGGCATTTTGCAAAAATGACACTAGCGAAGTCTTCTGATGTCAGAAAAGATTTGTGCGCTCTATTTCCAACTGCAAACACCAGCACAGATCTTACCCTTTTGAAAAGGTTGGTACTGGAGGGTCCAGATTTGGCAAAACTACAGCATTACCTCGGACAATTGCTACATGTCTAGGGTCTCTGGCAAATAACTGGCAAAGACAGTACTGGAAGCAGGAGGTGTTCTGAAGGCAACAGCAGAAGCTTTTCCAAACCGAGAAGAAAAAGAAGAAAAAGATAGTCCAGCGTAAAGTTAGTCAGGTACCAACAGTAAGGCATGGACACTGGATGAATGCTAAGGAAAAATCAGAACAGTCCATGGTACATGGGAGCACTGAAGTGTTAAAAGCATACTTGAAGAACCTGCATTCAGGAGAAATTCAGTTTAGTATCACAAAGTACCCAGTAACTTCCACAGATTCATGCCTAGCAGACACAAAAATCATTCACTTATCTAGTAAGGCACTTTGCTTTGGATCCAAGAGTTTTTTCAATCAAGGTAAAGGAGGAGCATACCAAAGCATGCAAAAACACAAGTACTCCCTATGGTCCCTGTTCCTATTCAATACACAGAAAACAGAATGTAACACAGGGGTCCAAGTGCCTAAACTGCAGCTTTGTCTTCTACTTAAAGTGGTACTGGCCCAAGCACCATACGCTGCCGAGACTGGGATGATTCACATGAGAAAAAAAGCCCCATCATGATGCTCCCCGAATGCAATCCATCTCAAAGCAGGACAAGAGGAGACAAAGACTTATTGGACGCCATCCCCATAACCACACCAGCAGTCTCGGTGCTACACCTTTTCCTCCACTGCTCTGACTTCTCTGCTTTCCACATCCACTGGTGTAGTCTCTGGAAAAGCATCTTAAAGCTGCCTCCTGGGCAGCGATCATGGATGCTTTGTGCGCTGACACAATATGTCAACACAAATAAGAGACTACGCAGGAGTTTCATCAGACACACTAGTAGCCACGGTAGTTTTTAGTTAACCGTGTTTCAAGACGGCAGAAATAGCCAAGGTCTGGCCGCAGGGTTTAGAATGCAGAAGAGCCTGCGCTCACAGAACACCCTCTCTTCTGCAAGTATAATAAGTTAAGTGCTTGGCCTCTGAAAAATAACGCATTTTATTTCTGTGTGAAGCAGGTTTACTGGCAGGCAGTGCTATGGAAATAAAACCGCTGCTCTGACACACCAACTACCATATCACTTGAAGCAAACTAGAAGCTCAGTTGCACTAGTTCAGTTTGAAGCAGGGACAGGTGCATAAATAAAAAGCTCATCTTAGCTGTGGAAACTTTACAGCAGAGCATCAGACACCAAGTGATGATCGGAATGTGCCTCCTTCTGACACAGAGTCAGCAGCTGTGGATGTCAAGCCAGAGAATGAAAAGCTATTGAGTGATAGAAAGCTATTTCCAAGAAAGTGACTGAAGCTCCGGAGCTGAATCCAGTTTGGCAGAGAACCCTAATCCGCATTTACCGCCTGGCAGAGCTATCAGTAGCAGGGGGGGAGCAAGGAGCCAGCCCCGCCGGGACAGCGAGGCGCAGCAGCTCACCACCACCCTCTCGCGGGCACCGAGCAGGAGACCAGAGTTAGAAAACGAGAGCAAAGTTCATCATCACAGCGGGGCTTCAATTAACCACTTAACGAACCAGATGTTCACACGTTTCTAATACCACTGATCTCTTTCTGAAAGCGTGATACAGGGGAACACATGTAAAAACATCTGCTGAAAACCAAAATGAATCACGTAAGTTAAGAAAGAGCAACAAGCAAACATCTAATTAGAACACTGGAATA
Source organism: Pelecanoides urinatrix (assembly GCA_013400755.1). Taxonomy (NCBI): domain Eukaryota; kingdom Metazoa; phylum Chordata; class Aves; order Procellariiformes; family Procellariidae; genus Pelecanoides; species Pelecanoides urinatrix. The sequence goes on from VZTQ01004773.1 coordinate 588,552, forward strand.
CAGACTCACACATGGCTCCCCTTTGGTCCTCCTGAGTTGATGCCAGCCACGTCAATCATCCTCGTACAAAGCCAAGAGAGGTCACACTTCACCCTGCAGTTAGCATTTTTAGAGCTTGCTCCCCATGAGATCACAAGATTAGAGAACACATTCATTCCTCTTCCCGGGCAGAGATATCCTTGAAGTTCCTGCCTTCCTTATGACGGAAAGAATAACTGATGGAGTTGCCAAGACCACAAGTCCACAGCTCAGGAAATTCCTCTTGCAAACCAGGGAAAGGAAAAATAAGGTTTTGTTGGTTTTGGGGGTTTCTTTTGATAAGCAAAAGCCCTAGTAGCAGAATGCAGACAGTTTTAGCCTTAGTTCAGTCATAACTACCAAATCTGTGGCAACACTCGCTGTACTGTTTTCTCTGGCCTCAGCACTATGCAAATAAAGCCAGAATATAAATTTCTCCTTATAGTAAGTATCAAAAGTTAAAACAGAACATGTGTTTTCATGTGCTCAGTCAAAAAATCCCACTATGAGGAAGTTTTCTTGCTGGTAGCTTCCTGACAGCAGTTTCCTTGGCCTCAATAACATTTGGCAAGAACCATCCAAACAAGATGCTACAGTAGCAGCACTGAGGAAAAACTACCTGACCACAGACTACACATAAACTTTTGTTTTGTGTTACAAGCCTTTTGTCCAAAAGCACCAGGACCAGCCATCTGAAGAGGGCTGGGGAAACTACCTCCACAGCTTCGGGGCACCACATCCGGGCTGCAGTTTGATGAACACTTTCTACCAAATTGGCACTGGAAGAAAGTTAAAGTTACAGAACAGCCCAGGCTGGAAGGGACCTGAAAAGATCACCTGGTCCAGCCTTCCACGGGAAAGGGAGCCTAGATGAGAATATCTAACACCCTGTCCAATTGCATCTTGAAAACCTCCAGTCATAGGGGCTCTACTACATCCCTGGGGAGGTTGTTCCAGTGATTGACTGTTCTCTCTGTAAAAAATTTCTTTCTTACATCAAGATGAAACCTTGCCCAGTGCAACTTGTACCCATTGCCCCTTGCCTTCTCCATGTGGCTCCTTGTAAAGGGAGAGCCTCCATCCTCTTTGTAGCTGCCCTTTAATATTGGAATACTGTGATGTGGTGCCCCACGAGCCTTCTCTTCTCCAGGAAGAGACCCAACTGCTTCAGTCTTTCCTTGTAGGGCAGGTTCTCCAGCCCTTTGATCATCTTTCTTCTTCTTCAGCTCCAAGCAGCTTCTTCCAGCCTCCACACCACCTCCAACTTTGTGTCAGCAAGTGTTTTGTCAGCCACATAATGAACCAGATAACATTGATTTGCCTAAACACTAACTCAGAAATATTTTTTTTTCAGATGCAACATCTTATCAGCCAGCGGACATACAGCTAGGCTGACAAAAAGCAAGAGCAGAGCTGCTCTCTGGCAGCAGCACCAGCTCAAAATGTTCATCAAGATACACTCTGCAAATCTGAAAAAGAACATCAGCATAGCTTATCCATGCAAACTGCAATTTTCTCACTGTTCTTCACCAGAGAAGATTAAAATCTTCCATGTCTCTAGAAGATCCAACGTCAACACTCCAAAGAAATAAGTGCCAGGGGAGACAAATACCAATTTGACAGAAAACAGGCTCAGCTGAAAAACAAAGACAGACACATCTCAAAACAGGTGGATCAGAAGCTAGCATTTGTGCAATTACCACATGCCGGCAGCAGAAACAATACTCTAAATCAGTCCCATTCCACGTCCTGTATGGTATTTACCAGTAACAAACTCACCCACAAGCCTATTACAGGAATCAAGAGTATGAAAAGACACTAGAAACAGGTTTAACAAAAGGTTTATTTCACACAGCCTAATCAAAGCAGTTTCAGAAGAGAATTACGTAGGAATGACAGAAAAACCTCCCAGACAAACAACTTCTGGGCTGGCCCAAGAGGCATGAACCTTTGGGGATTTAAACAATACGGACAGTGACCAGGTGTTTGCTAGAAACACCGGAGTTTTGCAGTACACATCTGGTTTAACAGAGTTAACCAGCAGTCGGGCTGTTTGGTCCTCTGAAGACTGCCTCACCCCACTTCAGACAATCCTATCCAAATACCTTCAAATCTCTTGTGGCTGTCGTAGTCCTCAGAGCAGGGGATCTCAACGAACTTGTCCTGCAGGCTCTCACCGTGACGAGCCAGCACCTCCGTCACCCCGTCCTCGGCGCTCAGGTAGCTCCAGCTGAGGAGGGCAGCGACGGCGGCAGAGGAGAGCAGCAACGCGGCCTTCAGCCACCTCCACCCCGACTCTTGCTGGCCTCTGCTCTTCTTGGCGCTACGGAGGGAGCACAGCGACAGCCCCACGTAAGCCCACGACACGCTCCCGGGCCGGCGAGGAGCCGCTGTGGCCGCTACCCCACCCGATACCGGGGAGACCGGCTCAAGGGCCAGGCCGCTCCCCCTCGTTTTGGGTATACACATACATATTTAGAGAAACACGCCATTTTCACCCCTCCCTCGCGCCCGGAGGTTGCAGGCCGCCTTCGACAGGAGCTCCCACAGGAGCCGGCGGCGCTGCCGCGGGCCGCTCCCCTCAGCCCGCCGGGCCTGGCCGCCGCCACCCCCGGGAGCCGGCGGGAGGTGCCAGCCGCTAACCAC
>VZTQ01004774.1:0-11096 GCA_013400755.1 Pelecanoides urinatrix
GGCCGCCCCGGTTCTCGCGGTCTCTAGGCCCCTTTGTTGTGCTCTGCGGCTCGGCTTATCGAAGGGCTCTTTGTTCCCGGCGGTGGCGGACCGAGAGCCCCCCCTCCCCGTCCCCTTCCCGCCGGCACCCCTCTTCCCCTGGAGGCGAAGGGAGGGAGGCGGCAGCCCGGGAGATGGGGGCTCCGCTTCTCCGCCGAGGGGCCGGGGAGGAGCTGAAAGTCCGTCCCGGGTCCCCTCTGCACGGGGCGCCTGCTCTATGCCCGAGTGCCCCCCTCCTGCCCCCGCCCCTTCCCCTCTGCCTTCCCTATCTCGTACCCTCGAGGTATAGCGGAGTTTTTGCCATCCTGGGAAAGAGAAGGCGGTGAAGCGGCGATGGGCTAAACTAAGTCGCCAGTGATGGTGGCAGGTCTGTAGGTCTGCGATGCTGCTCGCCGTTTTCTCGCCCTGTCAGGGGAGCGCAGTCCCACCTCCGGAGAAGGCTCTTGAACTGGCATGGTTTGAAGCACCATTGTGTGTAATTATTCCGGCTGTGACTGCCGTCGGGAAAAGGCCCGCTTCCCGAGGGCTTGGGCTGGTCCTGAAGCGGGGATGTTTGCAGGTGTTTCTTCTGAACTGGTGACCCTGCTGAGTATCCCTTTCTAAACAAACTTTGTGGTGCTAGCTCTACAGTTAAAAGACTGTTCCATTTTAGTCATGTATGTGTCTGTACATTGCCCTGATTTCTCTCAGATGTCTTTTCTCAGCTAGCATTAGGTATGACACAATGTATAAAACAAGCTCTTAAATATTTTAGGCCACAGAAATAAGCAGAAACAGCTACTTCTGTAGGTTTACTATGGGTTTAATAGTCTATCTGATAAAAGTGATAATGTTTGTTTACATGTTACTGTCATCCATTCATGGAACATAGGCAAATTGTTAAAAGGGTAAGAGTGAATTCACATGGTCGATTTGAATTCTGTTTTATTTGTGATTTTGTATTTCTTTTCTTAAGAGTTGATTCTCGGTGGTAGCCATTGTAGCATGCTAATTTACATGTCTGTCACTTCTGGATTAAACTGGGCTCTACTTTTTGCTAACCAGGGAGATTTGCTACTAAATATTTTAAGTGTATTTGTATTCCCTTCTCATATTTTATTTCATATATACAGGAGTCGTATTTCAGGTTCTTTTCCTCCAGTCAAAATTTATCATATTGTATTTGGGTAGAATGTCCATGTAGCTGCACACAAACAAGATTGGTTTATGTTGGTTCAGATCACTGTGTTCTCAGTCTATTTAATCTTTGTGCCTGCTTTCTTAAATTCATACACTGGGAGGTGGAAATCTGGCTTTCCTGGCTCCGGCTTGACTTCTAACTTGTGAATGAGCTGTTCATTGAACTGAAGTGGTTGGGTAGGGAATGAAGACACCATCCTTGACATGTACAGAGTAGATTACTGGTGTCTAAAGCAGATTTATCGCTGAAATTATGGTTGCGTGTGCTTAGTGAGTGGCTTCCGTAGTTGATTGATTGATTTAAAGTTTAAAAAAAATTAATACTATTCTTACTATTTTAATGGCTGTTGCAAAAGTCCTTTGTAAGGCCCAAGTTTACTAACTTTCTTAAATGTACACCTTTTAAAAACAAGTCTCACTGAACAAAGCAGTTGCGTAGAAACTGAGTCAGATAAAAATCCATGCTGTTTTGAAATGAGTTACTGTCCCTTCTATACCAAGATTTATAGAAGACTGTATCTGTTTTTGCAGGCTGAAGACTGATGCGTAACGCTGAGAGTTGAGACGTGCCATTCAATATTGCTTTTCAAATTTTAAACCGAGGTCTAAATAGATGCTTAATGTATTAAATAGTGGTGGTGTTGGGTGGATTTTTTTTTATGCTGGTTCAACAGAGATTTTTAAAAATCTGTTCACCTGTGCTGATGGTGCCAAAATACTTGTTCAGCCTCTTCTAAATTTTAATCCTTTATTGGGGCTAACACAAAATAGTTTTCATGATTCGAATAGGCTTAGCTACTTAGCTTGCACTGCATGACAGAGGTTATAGAAAATTCGTGTAGTAGTAAAAGCCATCTTAGGAATCTCTTTTAAATAACAGTTTAAAGGCATCTGCCATGATTTCTAGAACAAAGTCTTTGAATATATATGCATGAAAGAATAATTGGACTGGTCATATATACAAAGCTTTAGTCTTATTTATATCTTAAGTCTGGAAGTGCAGTGCTGAAGAAATATTTTAGCGTTTATCTCAGTATGATTTCACCTGCTTTATTTTTTTCATGCTTAGTTTTTAGGCATGAAATAACTACACAGTACTTGGTAAGTCTTGTGTCCTTATTTTATTTTGCTAGGTAGTGACTCTGGAGCCCAGCAACCACATAGCTTGTGGCCATAAATCAACTTTTTAATTTATTTTTTTTTTTTAAATGGAGTGGGTAGCATAATGTTTGAGAAATAAGCATGTTTTCATACTGAAGGAAGCTAAAGAATGTGCAGTAGAGCATTGAAAGATTCTTAGGTTCAAAGGCAAGTAAGGGATTTAAGTATTCTACTCTCATTAAATGAAGTGGGAGTTATATGGCCAAATCCCTTATCTGGTTTTGAGAAATCTCTGAACTATTTCAGTGTTTATAACCCAACAGTGTAGTATGGCTGTTAGAAGCACAAAAATACAAGACCCCTTGTACCTTGACAGAAAATAATATTATAGAACTGTTTTCTCCTCTTGTAAGAATATAGTTTACTTTGATGTATTTTACATGCAGCATTTCATTAACTATAAATATTTTTGTGTTTTGCTGCTGATTGCACTGTGAAATGATGCAATTATACTTTAATTTTAAGGGGATTATAGACTGGACCTTAATCCTGTACCATACCTGTGTGAATGTGGTTGTGTTCACAATTGTTAGCATGCAATAGAGAACATTATTTTTAATTGTTATCAAGTGAAATTCACATCCGTACGGATATATGTAAAATGACTTTTTAATTGTGATTCATGCTCTTCTGTTGCAATTTGGTAATTAGCAAATCCGTGACAAACGGTTATGTTGTCACAAACAATATGTGTGCAGACTGGGGCAGACAAAACAAGTATCTTCAGCTGTAGTGACTAAAAATTGAAAGTGTGAATTTGCAAGAATTCAGAATGGTCCAAAGAAAGATTGCTGTTCTTGTCACCATGTGCTGGCTGATTAGACTCTTTTCAAACTCCGCTCTTAAAGGGGAACTGTTGATTGTATTCAGTTAGAGAAGACCAAAATGTTTCTTTTTTTTCCCTGAGAGCTAGGTGAACGTGAGGCTGATGGGTATATTGGAGCTCTTCACTATGGGCTGTGTTCCCTTCCAGTTGGTCATTACCCAATGTAACCTTTATTTTCTTAAATACCAACTTGCAGGCTGGTAACAAATTTTCTTTTGTGGCTAGTTAGTTGTGAAATTTTTGTGGTACCTCTACTTATTCTGACTGCTTTGCTGTAGTTGACATGTTTCATCTTTGAGATTAGTCTTCCCTCCATTGTTATTTTTGACTTTTCATCTCTTTTCTGAATCTGCTTCTGAGGTTTTTTTTCTTTTTTTTCTCTTGTTGTACTTTGTGGTACAAATTCTCCAAAACTGTAGGTGGTCAGGTTTGTTATACTAATGTACAAGTTGTCAACATATAGTGAGCTCCAAACAAGTTGTCAACATACAGTGAGTCCAAAATATTTGGACTGTTGTGCAATCCTTCCTCAAGAACTTTGCCAGTACTTTTTGTCTCATCTGTTGGTTATCTTGTCATGCCTGCCTGTTATGAGAAAATCCTGTGTTAAAATATGTTAACAAATGTGCTTAGCTATCAGTAAACACATTAATATCCTTCTAGTGTAGACAGTTTACTCAATATTAACCTAGGATCTTCTTGACACTAGCAGCAAGAGTGTAATGCTGATGGAAAAATGGGGGGGCGGCGAAGGTTTTTAGCTACCTAAAAAAAAACAACCAAAACTTCTTGTAAAAAAAGCTTGGTTTTAACTGATGTGACTGCATAGAGTTTGTTCCTACTGTTTTAAACTGATTTTTATTGTGTGTTGAGGTACTAGTGAAGTATTAGTTAAGGAACACGTGCATATTGGTCCTACCTTAAGGTCCTACCCATTTGTTTTGTTTTTTTTTTCCCCTGTGTGCTGACACACTAAGAGTAAATCTTGATAATGTTGGGGAATACATACTGTACTAATCCAAATATAAGATGTCTCTCCTAAAAGCAAGCAAACGTAGCTCTACATAAAAAGCTTTTTTTTTATTACATACATGTAATCAATATACAATAAAGTTATAAAGTTTTCATTAATGATTTGTTTCTATTGGAGGTTGGTCTTATTTTCTTCTCTTATACCTTACTACATTTGGCTTTCGGTTTTTACACCTCGCAGACTTCACATCTTTCTGGTGCTGTCACCCTCTTCACTGTTGTCATCTTCCTCCCTTTTAGTCTCTCTATTCTCAGCTTCCTCTTCAGACTCAAGATGACAGAAATAATCTTCAGTTCTGTCCATAGAATTTGAAATAAAGCCTTTCCTAAGCTTTTTAGCTACAACTTCTGGATTTATCCAAACCCAGTCTGTCTTAATCCAATGACAAAGAAGTGTTTCAGTAGGCTTCTTCATTTTTTTCCTGGAGGAGTTAGAGTATGATCCCTTGCCAAGAGTCTTTCTGTATATAAAGACCTCAAGAGTCTTTGAAGGGCTTATTTGCTATTTCATCAAGCACCTGCAGTGGTGATGTCCTTCCTCCTGATGTGACTGTAAGATTGGTATTCATTGACAGTGAAAAATACCATCAGCAAAATGTCAGGTGCCCTTTTAATACAAGCAGAAGACACTTCCTCTTTTTCTTAATATCACACCTGGTCTCTTACTCCAGACAACTTTCACTGAACTCTTCATTAAGTGTGTAAGTAGACATCCACCCTTGATTTTGTTTGGCTCAACAGCTAATAGTGATATTTACGTAATACAGTCACAAACTGCTGAAATGTGAGTGTTGGTAAGGTTGCTATTGTTTGAGCTTTAAGTTTAATGATTTCCTGTGTAACCAGGTCTCTGTCTCTTTTTTTGACTACACACAAATTCTACAACTTCTACTTCTTTAAGTAAAAAGAGTTCTCTTTTGAGTCCATTGAGTGATTTCTACACTGAGCTAAGCCTTAAAAGCTTCTGTTTTGATGTTTCTGTCTTTGTGAATTTGCCTCTACCACACTGTGTTTCTTCCTGGTCTCACAGTTGCTAGTTTCTTCTGTATACATTACCATGAGTGTAAGATTTCCATCATATCTTCTAATACTTTTCCATTTTGCTTTTGTGCCTGTGACGTCCAGGTGATCTGCTATTCAGGGAAAGATGTACGGCTGCCAAAAAATCACAAGGAATCGGCTAAACTATAGTACACCACACAGATTTCCAAGTGCATGAAGAAAAACAACTGTCATCACTGTGTCATCTCATGCAAACTTTGAGCAGCCTCAGGCATTTTTGTGCTCCTTCATTACTATAAGACCTTCCATGTCAGTCATATTGTCTTATTGACCAGGGCAGAGGCGCATGGAAACGATACCCCTTGATTTCTTAAGTTAAACTACAGGGAGTCAGGGAAATTCTCTTGCTTTCTAATAAATACGGTATGTGTGCATACCTGGATATAATGTGTTCAGAAAAAAACACCCTCACTGTTTAGGGTAAGTCTAACGAATTATCATAATTGTTCTAGTCCTCGTCCTCAGTAATGGCATCAAGCCTCAGCATCATGCCAGATTGGAGCTGGTCTTCATTAGAACTTCTGAGCTCTGTATTACAAGTTTTTATTAATACAAATTCTCCTGTATCAAAGTAAGTGGATGTGACTGAAATAGTTAATTTTTTTATACTTGCGTATCTCTCTGAAAGTCAGAAATTCATTGATTTGCTTTTCTAATCATGCTAATGTATAAGCTTTCTGCCACCTGTCAGTCCTTTTTTTTTGGTCGTGATAATTTTATTCAAATATGTTTGAGCATGAAAAGTACCAAGATGTGATACACATGGATTTTTTTTTTTTTTGAGAGATAGCTAACATGTTCAGGCAGCAAGTTTAGTTCAGTATGTGTTTAGCTCATGTCTGACCAAGTGTAATCTTATAAAGTGTAGCTTTCTGTAGTTTATTTGAATTGTTTCCCAGTTACATATTAGGTTAGTTGGACAACTAGAACTGGTGCAGTTAGTTTTAGATGTGTGTTTTCTTTATAATCTGCCTGTGAAAAAAGCCAAATCCTTAATAACAGCCTTTTAATATTATTGCTGGGCAGATAATGGGAATCTTAACTCAAAACTGTCACCAAAATGAGTTTAAAGATCTGCTGTAATACAAATCAAGTTTTTTCATTTTTGTAAATTGCTATCAATGTAAAAGGAATCATTTTTATTCTTGATTTTTTTAATAAATTGTTTCTTCTGTACTAAAAACTCCTTAAATATAGGTAGATGGTTAGGAAAAACTGTCATTACACCATTGTGTTTTAGTTCTGAAAACTTCCCTTTTGAGCTAGCTGGGTTTGGCAGTATTTTCTCCATATGGAACATAGAATCATAGAATCGCTAAGGTTGGAAAAGACCTCTAAGATTATCAAGTCCAACCGTCAACTCAACACCACCATGCCCAGTAAACCATGTCCCTAAGCGCCTCATCTACACATCTTTTAAATACCTCCAGGGATGGTGACTCCACCACTTCCCTGGGCAGCCTGTTCCAAGGCCTGACCACTCTTTCAGTAAAGAATTTACTTCATTATTTTTACATGTACCTGGAAGAGATCTCTGTCAGCTAGACCATGATTCCAAAGCAGGATTAATTATTGGTAAGCCATAGCTACAAATGCTTGTTTAACCTTGTTCGCAAAAAGTTCAAGTAAGAAACTTTCCAAGAAAACTCCCTGGATAATACATTTTAGTTCAGTTATCTTTGTCTTCAAATGGTGGGGGTTTTTTGGGGTTTTTTTTTTGTTTTTCTTCGGTTGTCCCCCTCCCGCCCCGGTCTAACTTGATCTCTAATCTCTTGTTGCAATTAAAGACTACTGTGATTTATCCTATCCCATGTAGACACGGAAAGTAGCATTTTCCTTTTCTGTTGGAAGCACCTTTTAGATTTTCAAGGCTATTTTCAGTCTTTCTCCAGTTCGCACATTTGTGGACAAAGTTTTTGCAGTCTTTGATTTTAAATTTTTCCTTTTTTTTCCCTTTCCTTTTTGCTTTGTTACTATATCCTTGGAATCTGTGTGGTTTTGAAGTACTTACTAGATTGTTAACTTCCCTGCAGATAAGAATTCAGTAAGAAGGTGACAACCCATGTAAGACTTAGGATTTAAGTACTTTTCCTGTAAAACATACTGTTTATCCTTCTGAGTACAAATAGTACTGGAGAAGAGCAATAGTTCTCAAAAGCATAACAAATTAAGGTAGTTAAGAAGATGACAAAATGTAGATGGGGGGATTAAAATTAATAAAACTTCAGAATCTTTACAAAAGCTCACCTTTATATGTCAGGTGCTGCATATGATACTAAAATCAAGCATTCCACTTAGTTACTGTGGGAAAGAAAAAAGCTTTCAATTCGTCAAATAAATACTTAGTTTCATAGTTACCCGGATGCACAATTTTTGCTGAATTAAAGTTACTTGATGCTTTTACTGAAGTTATTAAGAAAACCCCTCCTATTGGCAAGCTACCATTTCTCTAAGAAATACTTTTAACCAAAAGTTAATACTTACAGGGTATGAAGTGTGGTTACAGTTAGTTTTCCTCCACAATATCCTTGATTCTTATTGCCCATTCAAAGACTGTGAGGCATTCTGTTTTACACAGTCCTTCAGACATTTAAAAAAAAAATCTGACGACTTTACTGTAGACTTCAATTTACCCATAGTAGTTGGCTGTAAACAATAGCTGCACATCTATACTAGCATAACTAAAAAATTAGGTACTTTCTGTACTGGCACATACATTCCTGCCTTTACCTTTTCCCACAAATCCAAACTTTTTTCCCCACTTTTGAATAATGTATATCAATAATGTCTAGGTTGCTTTCTAAAACTACAATTATTGAAGATTCACTGTTTAAAAAACATGAAATATTGACTATGGAAAACATCTTCCTTATTGTGCAGGACTGTACAAGGAGTATATGTATTTGTTAATATTAATGTTCAGTAAGGCATCTCATTTTATCAAAATATCCACATTATGTCTCTCATTTTCTTGATAAGGAAGTTATATATCTATTTGAGTGTTCAGTCCATTTTCTCCCTCTTTTTTTTTTATTGTTTTGTTAGAGAATGAATACCTCATAAACCATAGATCTTGAAGGAAGGCAGAAAAAGAAAAGTGCTCTTCTAGGGAATCTTTGCTTCCATTGTGACTAAGAATCAGGGAATTTCATCTGGCCTTTTCCATTTGCTCTGCCATTTAAATGTCATAATATTTTTTTACTCGAGGCTTTATGCAGACATACTATATATTGTAGGTGGTTTTTACATAAGACTTCCCTAAATTAGGGATCAAACTGGAACCGTTAGGAGACATCAACATACTGTTTCTTCAGTATGATGTATAACCTAAACTGACACACAAGCCAAAGAAACTATTTCAGTTTCATGTATGTATGGAGCATATCTTCAAGAAATAGTGCTCTAGGCATTGATTTTTATCTATCAAAAATTTTTTGTTAGTGTTGTTTTTGAAGGCCTCCATATAAATCCTTGAGCAGTTACAGTACAGTATGTATAATACTTTAGTTTTCATGAGGGAAATTAGCATGACATTGTATGCCATCAGCTTCTCTAAAATGATGATGTACAACAACTTGCAGATTTTTTAAATAACAGGTAAACAATATGACTTGAAACTATCTTTTGAAATAGTATTCCCCATTTTATTAGGTCTATGCTTTTGCATATGTCAAGAACTTAATGTATCGCGTTTTAAGAAGTGTGCAGGTCGTTTTTTTTGAGGTGTGGAATTTTTTTTTCCAATTTGTCTTTCGAAATATGCATTAAAGAGAACTCCATGGTATTATTTCTGGGATCTTTCATCTCTAAGGATGAACTGCACTGCTGTCATTTGGGAAGAGTTAATCTAATAACACCTAGTACTTGACAGAACAAAGACATTCAGAAAGAAGGTATATGTAACATCAAAAAGGCAGTGGAGCTTTATGAAGTTATTCTCTGAAAATAGGCCTGATCCAATAGGAAATTGGACTCAACTTGCAAAAACACGTGCCTGTAGTTTTTGGTAAGAATAGTTTGATCAAATTTCTTCTCTATCTTCTCTTCTGTAACTGTTGTACAGTCTTCTGGTATGTAGTATTTCTGGCCTCATGATTCCCTCTATGAAGCCAAATTAAATTAATCTTTCATCAGAGAAGCAGGAAAATCCTGTGCTAAATAATGTAGTTCTCACTTGATTATTTTGTTAATTATTCTGAGCTAGACACACAATTCTTTGTCCTTACAGGGACTCAGGTAACATGGACAATTTCTGCCACTGAAGCTCCATCCGGCTTCAGATACTGACTCCTAGTGTTCGTTCTCTCCTAACTGCTGGACAGATGCATTTGTTGCTTTGAGAAACTTAACTCCCTGGAGTAAAATTCTTCAGCCTGGAGTAAAATACTTTAGGATTTCTTTACGGTAAAGACCAATCTTTATTTTGTAACTCTGTGTTGTCTTTTGGGTTGAATATAGCAGTTATCTTAAGAGTTTTCATTTGAGCTGATAGCGAATATGGTGTTGCTTTCTCAGTCTCCTGTATATCATAAAGAACAGAATTTAGTAGGACTCCTTTTGTCTTCTGTTATTCAAAATGATGGCGAGAATTGATTCTGGTGAATAGATAAATCCTGTTTGATATTTATATATCTAATACACTGAATACTGTTTTGATGAATTCAGTGATCAGGCGTTAAATCAAATTACGAGTAAGGAGTTCCTCAGTCTGGTGATTCCTACTTGTCTCAGAAGCTTGTGATAATACACAGTTTCATAACCAAATGAACACAAGGTTAAGGACAAGAAGAGACTAAATGTTCAGAATTCCAGTAGACATAATCTGAACTACATTTTTACTTTAATCATTGGAAGGTAGCTCTTATGAAGAGAATAGCTGGGATAAAAAGTAACTTCTGATTACAGAACCATAATACTGAAGATGGTAAAACTTAAAATATCCCAATTCTAGAGATCTGGAACTTGCATAATGTTCTAGTTGAAACTGGCATGGCAATTGAACCCTGCTTTTGGATACCCAGCCAGACTTCATGAACCACATCAGTGTGATGGCAGGAGCTCTGAGTTCTGCTCAGGGTTGCTAACATATTCAGGAGAAAGTATAATATTGGCTCCTCTCCTTCCTCACACGTGGACACAGTGGCAGTACCTTGACACTGGTATAAGGACACAGTTGGTTATTAGTCTCTGTGTGAATCAGGTAGATGTTGCCTTGTTTTTTTACAGGAAATGTAGATCAGATGGAAGCATCCTTTGGGATGCCAATTTGACTGTGCTGAATAGACAAGCCTAAAATGGCAATTAAGTAACCTTTCTACCGAGGACGAAGATTATCAATTAAGTTCTCATCAGAATTAAAAAGGTTTGAAGTAGCAGTGGGAGAAGTTGCATTCAGCTGATGAAGACAGCTAATACAAAAAATGTAACGCAGATGAACTACAGAAATATTTGTAATGTCTTATTTCACTTGACTGAGAGAGCAGGTTCAAGTCACCTATATTGCAGGAAATGCACATATTTTCAGATTAGGCACAGTTATTTCTGGCTATCTTCCTATTTTAATCTGCCCATATGCCAGTCTGATAATTAAAAGAATAGGTAATTTAGATTTCCTGGCAGTGGATGAAAGTTTACTGTAATGAACATCCCACCACATTCCTGAAATGCCTGTTTAATAGCCAACTGCTGAATATTGTTTTTAACTAAACAGACTAAAATATGAAGGCTGGGATGACAAGTTCACTTACGTAAGGATGCAAGAGAGAAATCAGATACTACTGACAAGATCAGAAAGAGC
>VZTQ01004774.1:11408-33399 GCA_013400755.1 Pelecanoides urinatrix
GTCATTAACACCTTAGGTGCTGTAAATAAATGTAGGGAAAGGAGGGGAGAGTTCAAATAATCAATGCATTATTGCATTTTCAGAAGTGTTGAAATCTGTTTAGTTACTACATATTCATGGTAACTGGAACTGTGGTGAGATTTATTTAAAAAAAAAAAAAAATCCATGAAGGAGACCTAAGTAGATGTGGTTATTTGGGGAGAATCTTTCTAGGCAAGAGTCAAAAAGTAGCTAATGATAATTCTTACTAACTTTCTATCTTTTCTCAAGTTTCGTGTTTTGTAATTTTCGTTGAACAATATTCAAGAAACTTATTTTGCATAATAAACTACTGTATATAGTATATATACACAATATATAAACTACTAGATAGATGTATGAATGTGTAGGGATTGAACAAACTGAGAAAATGAATCATTCATTGCCAGGTAGTTGATCCCCTTTACTGGATTTCAAATGTATTCTAATTCTTTTGATGAAATCAAAATTAATTATAAGTTAGTATCAGTTCTTCTGTGTGTGTGTGTGTATTTCTCTGAACTTATTTACTGTTGTCTCTGAAAATCTCCAGGAGGATAGCTTTCCTTCAGTATATATACATATGAGTTACTGAAAGATAAATGTATAAGACTTGATTTCTTGCTGTTTCTGTGCATCTCCTCTTGCCTTTCTGGTGACACGTTAGCATAAAACTTAGATCTGTATCTTTATATTTTTGCAGTTTTGCCACAGGAAAATTGTGCAGTTATAATTCAGTTTATTCTTTGTGTTCTGGTTTGATAAACAACATTTCAGATTTACGTGGTTGTTCTGGAAACTCAGACTGAATAAAAAAATGAAGAGGATGGTGAGAGGAGAATGTTTATGTAAAAAAAAGGGGGGCTTGTAGATGGATAGAATTTTGCAACAGCATTTTGNTAGATCAGATGGAAGCATCCTTTGGGATGCCAATTTGACTGTGCTGAATAGACAAGCCTAAAATGGCAATTAAGTAACCTTTCTACCGAGGACGAAGATTATCAATTAAGTTCTCATCAGAATTAAAAAGGTTTGAAGTAGCAGTGGGAGAAGTTGCATTCAGCTGATGAAGACAGCTAATACAAAAAATGTAACGCAGATGAACTACAGAAATATTTGTAATGTCTTATTTCACTTGACTGAGAGAGCAGGTTCAAGTCACCTATATTGCAGGAAATGCACATATTTTCAGATTAGGCACAGTTATTTCTGGCTATCTTCCTATTTTAATCTGCCCATATGCCAGTCTGATAATTAAAAGAATAGGTAATTTAGATTTCCTGGCAGTGGATGAAAGTTTACTGTAATGAACATCCCACCACATTCCTGAAATGCCTGTTTAATAGCCAACTGCTGAATATTGTTTTTAACTAAACAGACTAAAATATGAAGGCTGGGATGACAAGTTCACTTACGTAAGGATGCAAGAGAGAAATCAGATACTACTGACAAGATCAGAAAGAGCATATTGAATGCAAAATGTTGAAAGATTAAAGGCAAGCCTAAAGAAGGATAATTTCTGCTACTGCATATGACAAAACATGAGGCTTAATGAAGTTATTTCCTGGTATTTTAAACAATTTACTTGCTCTAAAACAGTTTATGTAAGCAGAGACTGTCCATTCATTTTCTAGGTTTTTCTAGTTCTTTTTCTAAAACTATCTGGATTTTGAATCTTAAGCAAAATAGTGACTAAAGAATAATGGGAGGATTAGCACCAAGGTAATTTCTCTTTTGTTTTGCCTCTTTCAATTTAATAATTAGCAATCTGAGCTCATGCAGTATATTCAGTATGCCCAGGTGAAAAACATACAGATTGCTTGCACCTTTTGACTTACATTTGGGGAGAGAAACATCTATCAGTTAACAGAAGGCTCTATGTTTGATAATTAACTTTCCAGAGTCAGTCTTCTCTCTTTCTTACTGTGTTTTTTGTGGTATTTTCCTGGTGATGGTAGATGACACAATTACTACTCTGAGAGTTGTAGCAGAGCCCCACAAGCTTTTCTTCTGCTTCCGTATCTGCTGAGGTGCTTTTTTCCAAACCTTTCTCCAATGTAGACTCTGCCTTAGAAATGTAAATGTATTTTTTGACAGCATACTTACATCTGTCTTGGGTTTGTATCTGTAAATTGGAGGCAGTGGTACTTCCCTGCTATTCAAAGTTACAAGCATTAGAAGACAAACCTGGCTTTTTTTGTTTGTTTTTACTTTATCTGCCTAGTGAAGTAGGAATAGTTGGATAAGAGGCATGGTTAACTTTTTATGCTTGTGTGCTGAAGACTCAGGGTGCTAACGTCCTTACAAGTTGAATTGTAATAATAGTTAAAAAAATCTTCAAAAAGTTAATCTTAAGGGTGGGTTTCTTTATTTTATTGATCATCATTACATGTATTCTTCCTGCAGTTAGTCTTAACTCTCTTTACCAGAGATGTGCAACCATGAGAGTGTGAGTTACAGTCAGGTAGTTGTAAAGAACCATCAAGGTCATTAACACCTTAGGTGCTGTAAATAAATGTAGGGAAAGGAGGGGAGAGTTCAAATAATCAATGCATTCTTGCATTTTCAGAAGTGTTGAAATCTGTTTAGTTACTACATATTCATGGTAACTGGAACTGTGGTGAGATTTATTTAAAAAAAAAAAAAAAATCCATGAAGGAGACCTAAGTAGATGTGGTTATTTGGGGAGAATCTTTCTAGGCAAGAGTCAAAAAGTAGCTAATGATAATTCTTACTAACTTTCTATCTTTTCTCAAGTTTCGTGTTTTGTAATTTTCGTTGAACAATATTCAAGAAACTTATTTTGCATAATAAACTACTGTATATAGTATATATACACAATATATAAACTACTAGATAGATGTATGAATGTGTAGGGATTGAACAAACTGAGAAAATGAATCATTCATTGCCAGGTAGTTGATCCCCTTTACTGGATTTCAAATGTATTCTAATTCTTTTGATGAAATCAAAATTAATTATAAGTTAGTATCAGTTCTTCTGTGTGTGTGTGTGTATTTCTCTGAACTTATTTACTGTTGTCTCTGAAAATCTCCAGGAGGATAGCTTTCCTTCAGTATGAATATACATATGAGTTACTGAAAGATAAATGTATAAGACTTGATTTCTTGCTGTTTCTGTGCATCTCCTCTTGCCTTTCTGGTGACACGTTAGCATAAAACTTAGATCTGTATCTTTATATTTTTGCAGTTTTGCCACAGGAAAATTGTGCAGTTATAATTCAGTTTATTCTTTGTGTTCTGGTTTGATAAACAACATTTCAGATTTACGTGGTTGTTCTGGAAACTCAGACTGAATAAAAAAATGAAGAGGATGGTGAGAGGAGAATGTTTATGTAAAAAAAAGGGGGGCTTGTAGATGGATAGAATTTTGCAACAGCATTTTGCAGATTACCTATAGAACTGTTCAGGAAACTAGTACTTGAAAGTATTTGAACTAGATTTTTTTTGTTTAGGTAACACCTAAACACATTAGTTCTTAATAAGCAGTGGTTATCTATACTAGAGGGTGCATACCTATGCATCTGGGTACTGGAGATGCCAATAATAAAAATCAGTGCCATCGTTTAGGTGGTACTTCACTCTGAGTACAAAACAGAGCATGGGGTCATTTTTTTCCCCATGGAAGGAGAAATGCTGTAATAGAGACGAGTATAAAAACATATATGCTCATACACTATAACAAAACTACTTTTATTGTTCTGAATCTCTCTCTTCAGTAGATGAACAAGAAAGTGAGTAGTTGAAAGAACAGTTTTCAGATAATGTAACATATCCATAGAAGATATATGTGAATCAAAATAGTGGGTGCCTATATATTATTAACACTCTGGGTCAGACAAGAATTTCACTTTGAAAGTGGTCTTCTGATCATCCCTGCTTACCATGCTTTGTTTTACATTGTGGAGTGCCTTTGCAGTGTGGAAATTGAATGTATTTGGGGTGAAACTAAACCACAAGCTGTGCTTTAGATGTGATTGCAGGCAGTCTGCTTCAGCCACTAATAGGTATCCAGTTAATGGAACCAGCTGAAAGCTAGTCCGAAATAAGATCTCCTGTAGTGGATACACTGGGAGCTTGGGTTCTCAGCACCAACTTTTCTGCT
Source organism: Pelecanoides urinatrix (assembly GCA_013400755.1). Taxonomy (NCBI): domain Eukaryota; kingdom Metazoa; phylum Chordata; class Aves; order Procellariiformes; family Procellariidae; genus Pelecanoides; species Pelecanoides urinatrix. The sequence goes on from VZTQ01004774.1 coordinate 15,552, forward strand.
GTATGCATCCGCTCCTTATTGCAGTACATTGCACTGAAGTGCTGTAGTCATTGTGAGCTTTTTGTGGACCAACGCTTAATTGCAAAGTCCAATTTTGGTTTTGGACTTCATCTCTGAATAAGTCTGTCTTGACTTTGTGAGTTTTTCGTGGACTTGCTAATGCAGTACTCGCTAATCTTGACTTTCTTTTGCTTTCAACTGCAGGATAGAGAAGCCGATGGTGTTAGGATGGGGTGTAAAGTGTAAAAGCAGCTGGAGTTTTCTGTTTGAAGGAAAAGGAAAAAAATAGTGAAGAAGATTGGAACTGCAGCCTATCAGTGGAGAAGAGGAGTAGTAATGGGAAAAAAAAATTGGATAGCTCTGCACCATGCCTGCAGAAATTGAAAATGAAAACAATTGCTTAAATACAGGCTTGTAGGAAGTGATGAAATTAAGAGTCTGGCTTCAGTCCCCTCTTCTGGGCACAAGTCAGTATCTCCCTTAGTATTAAAGCAACATCAGCTGACTCTTCAGCCAAAGGCATCTTGGCTTTCTGGAGCTACACTTTGCTTAACAACTTTATTGTGAAACAATTCAGAAGGCACATTCAAAGTAAAAATAGCACATCAACAACTTAAAATCTTGAAAGGTTTTAAAAACTAAAATTGACTAAAAATTGGGATTGATGTTCTTTGATCATAACCATAATTAAAATAGTACTTGTAGAGTAGAAAAGATAATCATATTTGATTATGTCATCCTTAGTTTTGTAAATGCAGTCTTATGTTCTGTACCTGCTGAAGTTTTGCTGTTCGATTCTGGATTGTGTTGTATGATAGTAACAAACATGTAAGAGCTAATACTCTAGCAGCACTTGTCTGCACAAAATCAAGGTAACAGTGCTAAGCCTTGGTAAACAAATACTGAATCAGTTAACTAGTACCAGTTTTAATTTGCCTAATTAAACTGCTTTGGAAATGAATTATAAGTACAATGCTGTGTTAACTTCTTTTAAAATGACCTCTCTGTGCACAGATATAAATAAATAGAAACTGATTTTGTTGACTTATATTGATATGACCTGGCCCTTTATTCTGGGCATATCTGTGAGGGCAGTGGTATTTCACATGGTGCTGTTCTGTCTGATGCTTGTAGTGGACAGATTTGAAATATCCATGCTTTTCTATGTTAGTTTTGTTCTAGCCTAAAAATCAGTTTGCATCCCAACTGAAAAAATAAAATGGAAACAGCTCATTTATGTTTGAGGTTCTTTGTTGGAGGCAAAGGTGAAAGGGAAATAAAGATGGTTTATGATTATGGTGATAGGGAGAAATGCCTTGATCAGAGGTTTGTCATACCTCAGAGAGAGGAATAGATACTCATCTTTTTTTTTATTTTTTTTTCTTTCCCCCCTGTGCTTTTTAAAATGGGCAGGAGGTATGATGGGGTTCATACTGTATGTAAACATTTAGCTTACTCTTTTAAATGCATTAAAAATCATCTGTCAAGTTCTTACTTGAATATTCTATTAGATTGACATCTTAGTTGGGTAGTCTGTCCTCATACAATGTGGACATAAATGCTGGTTGCATCCCAGCTACTCCTTAGCTGCCTCGAGCCTCCTCCAATTAAAGTGCCTTTCATGAGAACCTTAACCTAACAACTGTTGAAAAAAAAAATTGCAGCAGTTATCAAAAGACTGCTGCTTTTTATGTGATGAAAGGCTTGTTCTCCATCTTCTGGTAAAATGCTGAACAACAAGGAGGACAGAAAGGAGATCACAGAAGAAAAGATGGTCTTCAACTCTAGGAGCTGTAGATCGTCAAGGCTGAGAATAACGGTATTTCAACACCTGTAAAGATTGTTTTGGTATGCCTTTAGGATGTAACTTTGCTGTGGGATTTCACAAAGAGATCATCTGGTACTGATGCATTGGTACCAAAACCTCTTGACTCCAGAGATGTCTAAACTGGGATATCTAATATATTTTTAGTATCCGGACTACTTCATTAAAAAGAAAACATGTTATAAGGCTATTCTCAACCAGTCAGTCCATTTTCCTCATGGTATAGAAGAGACGTATCACAGGCTGCATTCACTTAATCAAGTATTGATGGTCTTGAAATGCTTCTTGAACCAACTTCTTTTTAGATGCTGTGAGGCTTTGAGGACATGACTGCCCAGTGCATCTTCTTTTGCTCATCGGTCGTGCCTACTATCATCCTAGTCATCTAATAATTTACAGTGGGTTCTTGGGGCAGGCTGATTTCAGCATTGCAAACCAGGACTAATGCTCCAACTTTGAAAGGAGAGATCTGTTCACTTATTTACAGGTTTGTTTTTATTTTACCAGTTCAGTTCCATGACTGACTTTTCCTTTGATTCTGTAATGATACTGGCACAGGGCTGGAGTTGCACAGAAGAGTCAAGGCCAGAAGTCCAGCTTAGTTTGTAAACTATCATAAATTACACCTTAAAAGTAGACTGTCATTTCCAGGAATTTGAACAATGCTATTTTCGTCACATGCTCAGTTCTTTAATGGTTGTAGCAGTCAGTGAGATTATGCTTCAGGTTTACTCTGAAAAACACAGCCCTCAGAAATGAACTTCATTTGAATGAAATGAATGTCTAGCTCCAGCCCAAGAATCAGCATATTAGCTGTATTTCCCAAAAAAACCAAACCTTTTTATTCCCCCATTGTTAAGTCAGAAGACATCATCAGCATCACAACTGTACACCTAGCTACTTGATCAAGAACACAGATAAAGTCATCATGTTCCTCATGTTTCATCTCTTAGGATTCAGGGGCTTTGCCATGAACTAAGCTGTCTTGCCATTTGTAGCACTTGATTACTCTTCAGTACCCATGCTCTGTTGCTGTTTAGGGGCTTGTCACCTCTGCATGCAAGTTGAGAAATTCCTTCTTGCCTATCCTAGAAAGAATAGAGAACATTTCATACTGTTATCTTTATTCCTGGAAAGCAGTGGCTTATACAGTGGACATTCAGCATTTTTTTGACTCCTTTGATGAAGGCATTTTATTTCTCACCATATTGTTCTGTCCCTGATCTGAGGAATTGGTTTATGTATAATAGCTTTATTTTCATATCACAGTTTGAAATAGTCTAACCCACTGATCTGTGAAATACTTTTTGTTTATATGTAGCTCCTGTAGATATTTCACTAGTCTATCAGTATTGAAAAGCACCAATATATTCAATTTTTAAAGAAATGTGTTCATCTCAGATATCTCAAAGCAACCGTATAAACCTGTATATTAATGAAATGTTTTTTGAAGCTTCTATATCTGATGGCCTAGCTGCCAAAATTATACTGAGATCTCAAAATATTTTGGTGTCCCTAGTATCAGGATGTGTGCACACCCTTAGTGTGAATGTGTCTAGAAGAACTGTGCTTGTGCATAGTTGCCTTGCATGCTTCTGTCTCGGAGTGCTGCACATCTGAGATGCCTCAATATTTCTCCTTTAAGATACGGGTGCCGAATACTAGAGCTTTCAATGAGAATGTTTATTGTGTAGATGTAATTGGTGAAAACTTTCCAAGTTTGAGCATAGAGTTGTGTCTCTGTGTGTGCTCCAGTACTGATGAACAATACCTTTTGCAGAACCATGGACACTGCAAGAACTTCACTGGTTTAACAAATATTTCATGGTGCTCTTAACTCCCCTGGGAAAGGAAAGTTAACAGCAATTTCAAATGTTGTTCTATTTTCTTTTGAGTAATAGTTAAACATAAGCAATTAGTTGCAACTCATGACTACCATACCTAAAAGGTCAACAATGTGAAGTATATGCATGGAAAATACTGTTTCAGGGAGAAGTAAATAGGTTTTAGTTTTGGAAGTCAAAACTGACATAAGATTACAGATTCGTGGAGTTAGTATTGGGGGGGGTCTTTAATCTTACTAATTGGGCTATTTTTGTAACTGAATAGTAGATGGCTCCTTTGTTGGGGAAGGAATACAGCAGAGAGAAATGGTCTAGGCCTACTAGTCAGACTTTTAAATCCTTATGTTCAGTTAGTGATTATCTGTAAGGTATGGAGATAAACGAAGAAGGGAACAGATTCATGAAGGGGCAAAAGTAGTTTTTTACAAGAGGAACAGTAAATCTCATGTGTCTGAGCTTCAGGAAAATTACTTTTGAAGTGTCAAAAGCAGAAAGATGGCAGTTCAAGAATGAGGAAATGTGTAGGGTACTGGATAGTGGGATACAGTGGCTGACATTTCCATTTTAATTTCAGTTGAAGTTTTGGTAAGAGTCTTATAGCTTACTTTCAGGACTACATTTCAATTTTTTAATACAAAATGGATGATTGTGCTGGTAATACAAAGTTGGGAGACATCATCTGTTCTTTTCTGTTTTCTTCACAGGTCAGCATAGCTGCATTGTCAGTGTTCTTTCACATTCAGCAGCAACCAGTTAGCATAGGAAGACTCTCTCAATAGGCATGATAAGCATTTTCATATCCTTACAGCTGCCGTGTCTGGCTTTGCCAGGTTCACTTGGCTCATCATTGCATGCGTTAGTAACTTAGAGGTTGACAAGCAGGGGGGTATCTTAGCTTATTATTGTGCGTTACATCCTTAAAATATATATATATTTGAAAGGTAGTTCTTGCTCATCTGGAGTAGTACACAAGAAATTTGAGGAAGTGAGAACTGAAATAATTGCAAGTAGATAATAACATAGAGCTTTTAAAGGTCAGAGCATTAAAGTTACCACTCTCTTTTTGTGCCATTCATTAGCTGACCACAGGCAATATATTTCATGACCTGAAGGAAATAAATATATATGGCCTTGTGTTTCCCCAGTTTGCATGGAAAAATAAAACTACACAGATGATGAGTAGCACTTGAGCAGTACTTATGTGGAGCAAACAGTTCACAGTACTACAAGTTCTACTCCCTTTCACTTCTGTTGTATGTTTTTAAAAGGCAATGGATCCAAGTTTATAACAAAATAATAATGGAAGACAGCTGTTTCCAATATGATATGGTTTAAATCATATCAGTTTGTATATCTCACTCTCCTTGTCTTATCATCAGATAATAGTATCGCCATAGTAAGGTGATTTATTCCTTCAAATAAAAAAAAAAAAACACCCTATCTTTCAGGATGGTGACTGACCTTTTACTTATTTCTGAGATGTGTGTGTATAAAAGAATTGTCTGCTTTTCCCAGTGTCTGAAAAGTTACACAGGATTTTGACAAGAAACATCTTTTCGTGTACTTTTTAGAAAAGGAAAAATACAGATTTTGGCACTTAATGTTTTTTGAACTAACTCTTTGGCAAGTATAATTACTTGAGATTTTTCCCATAGTAGTCTAGTAAACTCAAAGTCTTAAACAGACAAACTTCAGACATTCAAATACAGAAAGAAATAATGGATATATCTCTTCCCGTGTGTTTTACTTTCTCTTCCGTAGGTTATAATCTTCTAGGGAGGAAAAAAATACCACAGATAATTTCATGTATTGTCTCACTAAATTGAAAATAGTGAAAATTTATCAGAACTGTTTGAATGTAACAGTATTTTTACAAGATTGATTTGAAAATTGAGAAATAAAGCAGGTACAGAGTGTACAAAAAAGAGAAGGGGCATGTCCAGTGCAAGGAGAGTGTTTCTTTGGGACTTGTATCTAGTCTTGTTGCTTTGCAAATGATGCTGGAGTGAGTTGTTCCGGATAGGGTGCAGTTTATGCAAGAGAACAAGCAACTGTTAACTGAGCAGGTTAGTAACATACTGAGGTTGCAGAAGAATACTGAAATGAATTAGAAAATTAACTCAGAAGACTCTTAAGAAAGCAAAGGAGAGAATTTTAGCTTTATGACAGGTGAAATTCATAGTCCTATTCAGTTCATATATTATGAATTGAATGTATTTGAAACATCTGTGGCCAGTTCTTAGTTTTCGTATTACTTTAAGAGGAAATTCCGGTTGCTCATTTCAGAAAGTGCATTAAACAAAGTGGATCTGAGTTGCATGTTTTACAATTATTATCATATCGAAGATAAAGAGTCTTAAGACAACATGTTCCTGAAAATTAATAATTCTGCTGTCTTTGCTTTGTGCTGGCACAAGCACTTGATTCTACACACTGAACATGTTTGGGGAGCTGACAGGAATTAAAACTTGTTTCTTGCTGATTAAGGATTAGCTCTGGTCATGGATTTTCTCAAGGTCCTAAAAGCCCTTACTCCATAAATGTTAGTTAACGGTGGTAATGAACAAACATTAGGAAAATGGCTGCGCAGAGTACAAGTGAAGCTACTAGTAAGCACAGAAACACAGCTTCTTTAAACTCAGTAGTGTCAGTAATGCTGAAAAAAAGAAAAGAAAATACTACACTCTTTATGGGAGTTTGGTTTAGACTTTTTTTATTGATGGTGTAATTCAGTATTTTGGATTATTGCAACCCATAGGAGTGGTATAAGCCATTTTCCATACTGGAAGCACTGGATAAAATCCTTTTCACTGTATTTTCAGTCCTTGTTCTTTAAAGCACATCAAAACTTGCACGGCAGAGAGAAATTGAAAAAGGTGTTCCTTCTTGGTTTGTGTAAGTCTGTGCAAAGCTGTTCTTTCCACCATGGAATTGCATGTGGAACAATGAATGAAGATGTTGCTATACCCTTAAATTGGAGGAGATGGAAAGTCAGGGCAGTAAGTTGGGGTCATCTCTACCCTGTGTATCTTGGTCTGTTGTGGGAGCTGGCAATGGTCTTGGTTTTGTTGGTTTTTTGGGGCTTTTTTTCCCCCCAGAGTGTTGGAAACTGTAAATAATAAAGACTCTGATGTTTGCCTGTGCAAGAAACTAGAATTACTAATTGAAATGATCTGTATGCTGTGCTGCTTCTTCCAGCTACTTCTCAGGTTTTCTGTTTGAAATTGTGATGACACCTCATAACAAGAGAGGGGCAATGAAGTCATTGAATTCACAGCACTGCCTCAAGGATGTTGATCAGAACTGGTGTTTTGTGGGGAAGGGCAGGTTGTATGTCATTTGAAGAGTTGAATATCTATAATTATATCAGCTAACATCAGGAAAAAAAAATCCAAGAGCTAGAAATGGCTTTCTTTTAAATAAAAGCCAAGACTTCTGTGGGCTGTAGGCTCATGGATCAGGCTCCAGGGTCAATTTTCTGGCCTGAATCAGTGTATTGGGACCTGGTTTTGCATATATTTTTTGCACATGCATATACAGGAGGATGTTGATGTCATCTTTGGCATAAAATTAGCTCTGTTCTACTAACTGATACCACTGTCTTGATGAATACCTCTTTCTGAGATATTCTGTGTTTTACATAATCATAAATCTCTATTTCAAGTCTAGATCTTCAAGAAAATACAAGCAGTGACAAAATAAATATTTTCACAAGCTGCTAAGTCTTAAATCAAAGCATCTTTTATAATAAAGTATAAGTGCTGTGATAATAGATTTTACATGAAGTTGGAAATTTGTCAGGATACCAAAAGTCTGGGTGGCTCTTGTTTTAGACAATCAATGAAAATTTTTTGTTCAAGTGTAAAGTGTTACAACGTCACAAATTAAATACTGAGCAGTCACATTTTAGACTAACATCTACCTTACGTTCTTGCAGTTGACAAGCAGTGTGATGTAAATAATCAAAACTCCTTTAACTTTTGTGATGCTAGTACTTATTAAACCTGGAAGGGCTATTCCTGTACTGAACTACTTGCTGGTCACATTGACAGGTGGAAAAATGTCAGGGTTCTTTTATTTAAAAATTACAAATGAGTTTTGATTCCAGGCAGTTTGAAGTGAAAGATTGAGAACTTGGCTTAGGTGCTTCAATGATACACTCAGTATTTAACTGTGTTTGGATGGGAGTAGAGACAATGTCAAAACTTAAAAAAAACCCATGTCACTGAACATCGTTGGGTGTCACACCCTCCTAGATAACTATTTTTATAATTATGTAACATTATTTAGCTTAACTATTTAGATAATATGTGGATTTGATGGGTTTGTGTTGTTTAAGAGTACAGTTGTTAACCATTGTATTCTGTGGTTGGTGTCTATGGGTTTACAAACACAATAAATGTGAAGAGTCTTGCCTCTTTTTTTTGTTGGGTTTTAAATTGCCTTACTTTCTCCCACACTGAGGGGAAACACAACAGTCCTATCTGAGAAAGGAGGAGCATTGATGTAGCTACTCTAATATGAAGCATGATGTTTTGTTTGCATGCAGGTAACAGTTTGGCAATAATTCCCATGCATACAAAGTAGCACGACTCCAGAACATACCAAATTTGATAGGAGTCCATGAGAGAGTTTATAACTTGTAAGTTCTCTCATGCTATTGTAAATTCTTATTATCCCCACCATCAATAAATATCTGAAATCATCTCCTCCATCCACCAAAAAAGTATACACTTTTTCAAATTGTATAAATTATTCCCTGTTTGGTTTGGCTTATTCCAGTACTGTTGAACATAAGCTTCGTGTACACCACAGAGTACACATTTTGCTATATAAAATTTTCAGATACCACGAAGCTGAGTTTTGAACTTTACTCACATGGTATGCTAGCTAAAAATGTTCACCATGTATGTTAGCCAATGTGGTTGTCTTTGGTTTTTCAGAGTAATTGATAATGTGGAATTTAGAAAAGGAGTAGTTTTCTTCCACAGGAACCATAGACTCACGTAAGTCTTTGAGTTGTTACAGAAATACTTTACAGATAACACGTCTTAAGGTTGCCATCGCTGAAACTATGTTAATTTCTTAAATTTACTTATACCACCTTTGGTTATGTAGCTTATTTGTCCAATTTGTTTTTTTCAGGTAACAAAATCGTTTGGTTTGAGAACAAAAGAATTACCATAGTCCCAAAGCAAGAAAAATGTAACTGAAAGATTTGTCTTAATATGATAACCTGTGTATGTATTTGCATGTATGTGAATTACATATATATTTATTTAAAACGGAGAAAATTCTTAATCCTTTAAGTGTTGCTAGAAGTTATGCCGCTGCCCCATCCAGTTCAGTAGTTGGGTATGTGAAGGAGACTTCACCTAGTCTTTTTTTTTTTCTAGGAGATTTGTCAAGACAAAGTGTTCCAGAGTAATTGCTGCAATACCTTAGTTCCTTTGCTCAGACTGCTACATCTTCCATCATCACTACTGGCAATCTTTGTTGACATTCAGTTCTTGGTATTTTCCGCTAACAAGCCTCATGTAGATGGGCTTTCTACCCAGCAGTTGAATCTAATGAACCTTCACCTCACAGTCATGGTTGCAGCATTGCTGCCTGGTGACTTTGTGCATAAGCTACTCTTGAATACCTGGTTTGATGTAGGTGCTCTTTGTATATGAGTCTTGTGGCTGACCGCCTTCATTTTGCAGGTAGTCTCCCATTCAAAACGTTTCTTATTCTGAATGATCCCTCACAGTCTCCATGCAGACCCGTTATGGCTACACATTACTCCTGACATAGCGTATTAAACCACATTACCGTAATACACCTAATCTGCCATGCTGCAGTCCATACTTTGGGGTTGTTGACATTCCAAGGCATTTAGCAGAGTTTAGTAAGCAATGTCAGCTGCTTTTCTCCTGAGCCTGTCTTTAGGATGTCTTTGTTGTGGATCAAGTTATGGTATATGTCGTCTTCCCTTCAGTCCCTTTAATCTTAAGCGTCCAACTCTAAACCAGTCCAGGTAGTCAGTGGAACCTGATTTGACTGAAATTGTCATTGTGTCAGGCTCATTAAAGGCGTACAGCATCTCCCTGCGTCTTCCTTTATATGATAATACCAAACTTGGGATCCCCAACTCATTTTCGTTTGTTCATGATCCAGCTAATGATACAAGCTGTGAATGGCTCTTGTCATTAGAGCATGCCTGCCTTCTTCACAGGGCAGAATCTTAAGCCAAGAGAAAGGTTCTTAAATCATGTGCATGGTTGATATGGGAGACCTGCTTCACTGATTTTCTTGTTATCCTCTTTATTGACTGTAGCCTTCACTTTCTTTTGAAATCTCTGTTGGTTCTAACAGAATTGTAGCCATCCTTCACCACCTTTGAATAAAGCCTGCCCTGTTTTCTTGAATCAGACCCTTTAATGGTTCCCATGAAAACAGATGCTCTTCTGGATCAGTCAGTTATTGACAGGTACTGGAGGAGTGGGTAGTGGGGTTGTGCAACCAAAGGGGAGCCCTGCCTTTGTGGGCATGTGCTCCATGTGAACATGAAGTGGCAGAGTGATCTCACTGAGAAGTAGTGTCACTCCTGAACCTGGCTATTCGCGTGGAGCTCAGTTATCACTTAGCTACCTCTGCTGCTGTGGAAGTTGACTTCATGGAGGGCATTCTTGCAGCTACTGTTGGTGTGCTGCTTCTGAAGGCTCATCTCCAGATAACTTGATTGTATGATGCTTGTTGCTTGGACTCTTCTCCTGTGTGGATGTGCTTGAGGAAAGTCACTGAAATAGAGGTTTTGCTAGTTACTGGAGTGGTTTGAGAGGTGCAGCTTACCTGTGTGACCACTGTCTGTCACTTTCTCTGCCTCTTAGTCCCTTGGGCTTAGCAGGGAGTGGAAATGGCAGTCCCAGGCACATTCTAATGTATTCAAGTAAGCTTGCCCTTATCCTGATACCTACAGGGGTAAGAATCTGATCTTAAGAGCTGAAGAAACATGTAGGTGTGGACTGTACATATGAAACTGGTTAATAGTACATAATTCCTTCTTCGAGTATGAAACATATTTTTAACACAGCTTTGGTATTGCAGGGCTAGTTTTAGCAAAGAAGGTTGCTTGGTATAATTTTTGAAAGTAGAAAAGCATCCTCTGGTGCGTGCATTGCTACCGCAATGTTTATGTAAGCGTTCTGATAAAGACTGAAAAAAATAAAATGTGTTGTTTGAATATGGCTAAATATTTTCCACAGTTTAAATCACAGATATAATACTTACTGATTTTTATTGTACAAATTGAAATTATTCTGTTTTTTTGAGCATTCTTGACTGTGTAAGCTGCTGCTGAAATAAAATGCCCGTTTCAGTCTCACAGAAGAACAAAACTTTGCCGCTGTGCTCTGAATACAGTACTTGGCTTGATTAACAAGCATGTCCTGACTAGGGAGATAAATAACTTAATGAGGCCCAGGGCTGGGGGTAAAATTCTTTCTTTTTATGGTTGTAAGCAGAGCACAACAATGATTCATTAAGCAAAGCAGAATGAATTTGATTTTCTTTGTACAGTGGCAGTGCTGTATAGTCTGGGGACATCCAGACAAGGAAATCTGTCATACTGATGAATACTTCTGAAGGGTGTGGTGGGCGTAAGTACTTAATATAGTTCATGTAAAGGCTTGGAAGTGGCTGATCTATATATACAAGATAAAAATAGCACTATTTAATGCTGAAATTAGTGCCACTACATTATAGTGCAAACTTCTCTGCTTGCTTTATACAGCGTGTTTGCATCTGTACACGCTGCTTTTAAAGGACAGTATTGGTAGTAACAATTCACCAAGGTACCAAATGTTTTTTGTTAGATGATGGATTCTGAGAATTTGCCAATGTGTTGATTATATCTGCTTTTATTTTGGTTTTGGTTAACTATTGCTAAACCTCATATTTTCAACATTAAATTTTATTGGCTTCAATTTATCCTTATTAATCTGGACGTGGATTGGAGTAGTGTTGGTTGGGCTTTCATAAGTTCTGCAAGTGCTTTTGTAGTTCTTCCCCAATCCAATTTTCCAGTATTAATGACTACATGATATTTCTGTAAAGTTCCTAATTATTTGGGAGATTTCCAGCTGGGTTCTGTCCTAATGGGCCTGCGATCTTCAGTATCCTCCCTTGTGCAGATGAGATGGTGATACTGCCTATCAGATGATGATACAGCCTCCTAGCCTGGAGGCTTTTTAGCATGCTGACTACATATGAGGTCTCTCTTTCCTGCCCCATAAAACTTGAGATCTTCTGATCTGGTTGTTACAGGTGTCCACAGTCACTTGTCATGGCTTGCTTCATGAATTGGTCTCTCTTTACGGGGGCAGTTGGTTTCTTCTTTAGATTGTGGTGTTGCTGTCTGTCTTTGCAATGCCTGATGAGTATCCTTTTGATAATTTTTCAGGCACACTTCTCAGATGACCGGTTGCTTAGTTACATCTCCCCGCTTCCTTCTCCTTCCTCACCCCCTTTTTTCTTCCCTCTCCTGCTCAACTCAACACTTTGAGACTTTCAGGATATGTTGTCCTGGCTTGGTAGCCAACTTTGAAATGCCCTTCACTTGTCAAAGCTTGCATTAGTCTGGTTGCAAACTTCTGAACAGGACACTAGTAAAGGTACATGGGCCACACATTCGAAATGGGATTTACGTCAAGTCTTTAACAGGTAAACCTAGTGTTTCTGGTATTAAACAGGATTCATGACTTGATATATCAACTTCCTAAATATAAACTTATCTTACTGGCAGAAGCTATTTGGCAGATTTATGATGGCCCCACCAGCTCTAGCAAGTTTGGACAATCAGCTGGATAAAACTGAATGGCAGTTTATGCAGTCTTGGTCTGATATGTTAGCTACCACTTGTTTGTTTGTGGGGTGTTTTTTTAAAATATTTAATCTAGAAGGAGAAATATGTTGTTTCAAATTAGTCAGGAAAGGAAAGTAATTCATGATGACAAGATTAGCTTTAACTGCAATTACAAAGCTGACTCCCTGTTTGAGCTAGGTAGCATTCCAAGCTCACACAAAGAATTTTCCCAGCATATTTGAGAAACCATATGAACAGAAAGCTATGCTGAATGTTTTATTACCATGCTTGTCCCTCTTCTATTCATAATGTCACCAGCAACTTGTTTTCACATTTCCCCTTTGTAGGGAGAATTGTTTCTTTTTAAGCAAGTGAAAAATTGGTTATGCTGTGATACTCATTTAACAAAAACCATTTGTGTGTTGTTTTCTCTTGTGCAAAAATAAAAGTCATACCCAAGCACTTAAAAGAAGGAAAAGTTTCTTCCTTAAGGAAGAAGTATTACACAAATATGCTTTTTTGTTTTTAAATTTTCTATAATACTATACTGTGCAAGGTGCTGCATTGATTGTTCTGCTATATTCTTCACAAGAAACATCATCAAGTTAAGTAGAAAGGGGTTTCTTCTGCAAGTCTATGGCATTCATGTGAACCTGAAGCTTGTCCTGTTTGTTCTTTTAATGTGAATGCTTCTATCAGCTGGATGAGGGGAAGAAATCACTGCCTGTTCCGCCCAAAATACTGCTTCACACACTCCAAAGAGTGAAGGATGTAAAGTATACTTTCACAGCCTGTTTTTTCTTCAGCTTTGCCGTTTTACCGCTGGCATCCTTAAATGTGTCATCTATGACAAATCAATAACTGAAATCATAGTATATCTCGCTATGCGAGTATTTGGGCAAGGGAGGGAGACTTTACTGGAGTTTCTTTCAAGTTTCTTTGAAGCCAACTCCCTTGTTCTGATCTGATTATTCTAGTGCATTGATCAAAATTGCCAAATGGTACTGAAACAGATGTTGGCTAACATTGTTAGCTTGTTTATCCTCCTTTGTTGCTTCTTTAATGCTTCTGCTGTATTTCACTCTTCCTTGATTTCTCTGCCATGATCTGTGGTGCTTTTTAGCTGCCGTTAGGAGAGCATCATATTGGGTGTTACAGTAAAACAGACTACTTCAGTTGGGTTCAAGGTGCCAGTAGGGAGCACTAGATGCTGCAGAAGCATCTTCTGCTGCAGCGGAAAGGTAGAGTATTTAACTTCTTTTAAGATGACTGTGTATTAAGACCTCCTTTAAAACCAGAACAGTTTTTTTTAATGCAACAGTTTGCCAAAAATGGAATATTTCTTACCTGCTATGTCCTTGATTGCGATATCTTTGGTGTGTGTTTTGTCTGTGCTATAACCTGGTGGCAGTATTGTGACTGCGAATAACCAGTTTTCTGATTCATTTTAATATAGTTGACATTTTTTATTGAGGGGGTTTATTTTGGATGCTGCCAAATATGAGAATTCTAAGTATGTTCTTAATGGTACTAGCTAACTCCATACAGATATCTAACATAGACAGGGCAATGCTGAATTTAACTTATGCTAAACTTAGTAGAGTTGAAGATAGGAATAAACCTAGTTTTGTTTTGTCTTATCTTTTAATGTGACTGACTTGCCTTTCCTGAAGAATTAATGTTTGGTTTTCTTACTTTCTAATACATAAAGCCAGAGACAACTTGCTCAAAGTCCAATTTTATCATTTGAGCTGCATTATATCCCAGATATAGCAAAATGTTCACATTTGCATGTTAAAAATTAAACAAGATTTTAGTATCTGCCTGTTAAAATGAGTTGAGAACCACCTTATGTTTTTTGTTCAGGTATGTGGGGGATTCTGTAGCAGAAGAGCTTTATTGTCCAGAGGGCTCTGAACCAATACTGTCAAAATTGTTTTAATTACAGCTGAAGTTAATAAAAAGGGGAACTGTGACTTTTGCTAAATGGCCTTGATGGTATGAGCTATGTAAAATGCTTTCACACTGACAAACCTGATTTCCTTCTGTGATGAAATAGCTGGTTCTGCAGATGAGGGCATAGCAACAAACGTTTTTCTGCCTGACATCAGCGAGGCCTTGGACTTCATCTTCCGTAGTATCCTTATAAACAAATTCATGAAATAGTCCACTTATCCAAGCAATATAATAAGGTGGCTGAACTGTGCGTCTCAAAGACTTGCGCTTGGTAGTATGAAGTGCAGATGGGAGCTGGCTACTTGTGGCATCCTATCACTGGATGCCACATGGGAGCATATACTCTAACTTCTTTATTAGTGAACTGGATAAGGGGACAGAGTGCATCCTCAGCACGTTTGCAGACGATACCGAATTGATGGGAGCAGTGGATACACAGGAGGTCAGGGAGACTATTGAGGGGGACCTCAACAGCCTAGGGAAATGGGCTGACATGTAGTTTAGCTAAGGCGAGCACAAAGCCCTGCGTGTGGGAGGGAGCAGCCCGATGCACCGGTAGCGGCTGGAAGCCGGTGGCTGGGGAGCGGCTCTGCAGACACCAGCCCAGCTGTCCTGAACAGGCAGCAGTGTGCCCTGGCGGCAGAGCGCCCGCCGCACCCTCAGCTGTGCTAGCAAGAGTGTGGCCAGCAGGTTGAAGGAGATTATCCAGTACCTGTGGGACTGCATCTAGGTACTGGAAGGGGGCGGGTTTGGGATCACAATAAATGGTAGTCAAACACAGAAACAGGTTGCCCGCAGAGGCTGTGGAGTCTCTGTCCTTCAGGTTACTCACAGTTTCATTGGATGTTGCTCCAAACAACTTACTCTAATGGCCCTGCTTCAAGCAGGGTGTCAGACAACCTAAGTTGCTGTTACTCTGAGCTTTCTGCCTCTTATAACCCCAAGAACCAAACAGCAAAATTTATCATCTTAATATGACAGGCTGAAACCTGCAGCAGTTTGGTTTGCAGTCCATTAATCTGCCTCAGGCTTGAGAGCAGAGATCCAAGGGGACATGATTTGGATGCTGGTAAGAGAACCGTACTAGCTACTCCACCTTAATGTTTGTCTGAGTCTGAGTCCCCTGGCCCAAACTGAAATAAATGGAAGCCTTTTGTACTTTGGGTGGTGGCGGTTATTCCATCACTCTCATGAGGTTTTTTTTCAAAATCACTGTTTGTAGGTATTTATGTGGCAAGTAGGAAAACAACTTTTTGACTAATGAGTTTTTTGGTGTATAAATGGTGTCTTTAAAAAGCGTAGTTCGTATCCCTTTCAGGACCATGTAAAAAGCAATATCCTGAAGATATCTGTATTGGCAAGGTGGCAAGAGAGAAGAAATGTAAAACTGTTCCTGAAAGTAGAGAAGTTAAAATAAAGGCTAATACTTTCAGATTTACTTGCTGTAGAAGCTGAACTGTGTAGAGGTGAATGTCTAAAAAATGAGTTTTCAGTCCCTTAATTATGAATTTCTGCAAAAAATGTTTAGTATGTATGTTCCCAGGTATGTTCTTCAGGCTTCTGTATTTGGAAAATATGAATGTGAAATGAATTGTATGGTGATACCATGGGGGGAGGGTCACTCATAGCATTTTTATATGATCAGAGAATGATTATGTGTGGAGTTTAAGTTCGGGTTGTTAATGAAACAATAAATTCTAAGGAAAAAAAGCATGCTTTGAGAACATGTAATTCCTATTAAGGAGATAGGTGTAATCATTAAGAAGGATAATCTACTAGCGAGGAGTATAAAACTAAAAACTTACATTTGTTCCTGAATTTTGGGGTTATTTTTTCCTTTTCCTAAACAGACTTTGCTGGAATATGCAGAAAAGTGGAAAACATCGGAAGACCCTCTGCCCCTGTTAGAGGTGTATACAGTGGCTATCCGAAGTTATGTTAAAGCACGACCTTATCTTACCTCTGAGTGTGAAAATGTAGCCTTTGTGCTTGAACGTTTAGCACTGTGAGTATGTTTTTCAGTTACTAAAACCAACCTGTATGGTATTAACTTTTCACTGCCTAAATGCTTTCCCAATCCAGTTCACAATCTATAAAAATTCTAAATAGAATTCTCACATACAGCATTCTTCCTTATGGTGAATGCTGTATGTGAGAGAGAATATCTTTGGTTATTCCAACCATCCAGTATGGTTGTTAGAAATGGGGCAGTCTTGAGAAGGACTCCTGATCTAGGACAAGCCAACATCCCTGGCTTGAAACACTTTGCTACTATTGATCTGCGTGCAATCTGAAAGTGCATCAATTTACACAGGCTGTTACAGGGTTGGACTTCAAAGAGAAATCCAATTTTTTTTTTTTAAATCGGTGTCTTTTAGAGTTTGCTTTTACAGTTTTTGCAAAGTGACCATGACCTTCTTTTCTTTATATGTTCAAAGAAAGCAAACTCTTGTGACTTTGGCATTTCAAACAAATAACTATTTGGATACTAGAATAAAGAATTGTTGATTATACATTTTAAAAGCTGAAAATTCCCTCAAATAATATTCCCATTTGACTTCCAGAAGCTGTATTGAACTTCTACTGTGTCTGCCTCTTGATTTACCTGAAAATAAATGGGAAGAATTTCAGACTTTTGTACAGGTGAGTTTGATTCATGAGATGAAGACTTAGTAGCTTTTAAGAATGGTTTGGAAACCGAGGGATATTAAGTATGTAGCATGTCTGAAGGCTTGTTTCCTGGTGGCTGATAAAGATCAAGGCCTTCAGCTGGAAATCCTAGGTACTGTGCAGTAATTGCTGTCAGTCATATCATTTGTCTGTCATAGTTCATGTAGCAGCTGAGGAGAAAAAAATATTTTCAGATACTTGAAAGAAATCTCATGTTTTAAAAGATATTTGTCTATTAACACTGTTAGAAATGAAATAATACCATATAAGTCATTCTTTACTATTTATGGTTGTACATTTGAGACTTATGAATGAAAGATCTATTGATACTGCAGGATCGTTAGATCTCCCACAGGGCACTAGCTGGTTAAGGATTAGAGCTCTGCTTTAAAGGAGGGTGTTGAAACCAGTTCAGCTCCTCAGTATTTATGAGAAATATGTAGTGGGAGATCCTGCCTACAGTTTAAAAAAAAAAAAAAAAAAGTGGGTGTTAGGGAGAAATAAGGAATAATAGATACAGTTACCTCAGGATTCTCAGCCTAAATAACGTAGGAAGATACAAGGCTGTTTTTTAGAGTAAATTTTGACTAGCAATTGCCTGATGTAAATCAGTTCTGAAGAAGTGTGTGTCGTGCTGGGAGGTTCCACAGCCTTCCACAGCAGGTGGAAAAGTGAAGAGAGAGAGATGAGCCCTTTTTTTTTTTTTTT
>VZTQ01004774.1:33419-78090 GCA_013400755.1 Pelecanoides urinatrix
GGGTGTGTTTGTTTTTTTAAGGAACAGTTTTAGTTGCATAAGTAGTTGCTACTTAAGCCACAGATTTTTGCAGGTATTTAGTTTGCTCCCAAGCATGCATCTACTTCCAGAATTTATCCTAGTATCTAAATGCAGTAGAAACTATTTTAATTGATTTTAAGACTCCAGCCTGCCTTCATCATATTTGCATAGAACCATGCTGTGAGGTCTTACAGCTTAAATCTTTCACCTTTACAAAAATATTTTCTTCAGTGTCTCCAGTGCATAAAAATTGAGCTGCTGAAGTCTGAAAAGAATAAGAGTTTAGGCAACTGGTGCCAGACCAATATGTGGACCAGAGAATTTGCTCATTCATTTTTAAAAGGGAGGCCTATTTCAAAATCTAGTTTCAGAAATTTAAGAAGTAACCGTGTTAATAAATCTCAAGGCAAGTTTGGGGCACTCAATTGTTTTGGTTTCTCAGCCTAAATCTTAGGTAACAGAGGCAGAAGTAAAACCTATATAGGCTGAATATTAAGATTGTTTTGTTACACATTTAACTCTTTTTCTGGTAAGGGGTTTTTTTTTACATTAGGTATAAAGCAGTATAAAAGACACATTTCTTAATATCTTTTTTTAACAATACTTTGTTTTGTAAAATATATTCTTCAGGTGGCTCATAAAAACTTGATGGAAAATGGCAGCCGGGAACTGCACATTTTAACTACACTTACACAAGAGAAGGGAGTGTGGAAGAACCCAGTGTTGTGTGGTATTCTTTCCCAGGAACAGTTGGATCCAGATAAAGGTAAAATTTAAAACAATGATTGGGATAAAATATACCTCACTTTTATAATACATTGAAATATGGAAGTCTTTTATTGAATATATAGTTTATGTGATAATTTATAAGCTATATAAACACACTTGTAGCATTGTCTGATTTATTAAGACATTATGTTCCTAGGAATATACAAAGAATTTAATGTTGGTATTTTGCATAAACATAATCATACCTGCATATCTCTTGCCATTTTCTTTATAAGCCATGTGAAGGGAGATTTTACAATGGGGTAAGTTGAGTACTGGCATACTAAAATTATTTGACATAAAACAAAAAATACTTTTTTTTTTTTAAATGAGAATGGCATTTACTCAGTTATGAAATGCAAAGAGGGCCATTACCGAAGATACATTTAGACCCGAGTTCTGAGAATGGCTAACAGCAGTTGCAAAGGGACGCGTATATGATCAGCAGAGGCTTACAGTGATACTTTCCTCATGTATTATTTCTATTGTTAATGATTTGCAATGCAGAAGTGGTATCCTTATGTTAATAAGTCTTAGCTGTTTTTTTGATTCTTTGCCTAACTGGTTTTAGAATCTGTATGAACTGTCACACCTAAGCGTCTGTGGCAGAGTTATGCAGTTCTCACGTCAAGTAAAGTAGTTCTTCTTACTGTCTGGCTCCTTTTAGCCTGATGCCTGCTTATTTTGTGTGATATTCTCTATTTATTAAAAAGTAAACTATTCTCCTGTCTTTTAATGTCATCATAAAACATGATTTGTCAGACTGCTGTCATATCCCATCTTCTTTCTTCTGTAGTGTCTATTCCATACCATCTTCTAGCTTTACTGCCCCATTTCTCCCATGTCCATATCGGGGACCAAAGATTTATTCAGCAGTCAACATGTAGATGTACTGATTTTCTGCTTCATTCTGCATTCCTTGCGTACTATTTCCTAACATTAGACTTGCTTCTTGACTGAGCATTGAACTGATTTATTCTTAAAACTGTCTGGTTTAGTCCCAATTTCTTTCTTAAGGAGTAGTACTTACTTCAGTGTTAGGATTTTCCCCTAATACACAGCCTATTTTTCTGTATGTACAGTTAGGATTGTGGTTTTTCCGCATGAAAATCACTTCGGGGTTTTTATCAACATTTTAATTTTTTCTGTTATCCCAAATTATGGGGTGCAATCCTCTTCAGTCTTTTATTGTTGGCATGTTTTTACTACCCTGCTTTTATCAGCATGTTTTGTCACCTTGTTCTCTACCTGCCTTTTCCAAACATTTATAAAAACACTGGACAGCAGAGGTCCTGGTACAGATCCTCAGGGAACCCAGTGAGAGTTTGTTTTCTTTTTTCCTTTTTTCTTTGACTGACAGTTTATTCGTATAAGACTCTTCCTTTTACTACCAAGATAGGTTAGTATCTTTAGGGGTTTGAGGGACTTCTTTTAATGCCTTTAGAAAATTAATTGGATCTCCTTTACTCATATTGTCACAACACCCTCAGATAAGTCCAGTAAATGTATAATGTGGGGTTTTGGGGGGTTTGGGTTTTTGTTTGGTTTTTGTTTGTTTGTTTGTTTGTTTTTACAAAAGTTGTGCTTACTTTTCCACAAGATTCGCATTTTGCCACTTCTTTTAATAGTTCATTATGCTTCTAATACAGATTTTGGGTTGATATGCAGTTCTCAGAGTCCCCCAGAATACTCTTTTACTACCTTCATATCAACTACCTTCTAGTCCTCTTAACAGTACGGTACTTCTAAGAGAGAGGTTTAATTAATATTTTACTTGCCTTATATTTGAGGTTTTTTAAGAATTCCCTCATGAATCTGGTTTTGATGACTATTCGTTTTATCAGTGTTTTCCTGGAAGTGTTTTATGGACATTTCAGGATTCCTTTTACTCCTGAATGTTGTTTACTCAGAATGCTTCTGCCTTGGACTTGACTGACTCCTGTTACAGTTATTACTTGTGTCAGTGGCAAGATTGTCATACTACATATCCATATTTTTGTTACTTAGTTGGCAAGCTGTTCTCTTAACTATTGTCATCCTCTGTAATACTGCATTTTGTGTCATCTTCTTGCTAATTTGAAGGATATTTCAGTAATACCAAAACTCCATTGCCCAGAGAGCTGGCTTTCTTGTCTCTAATCCAGCACTCCCACTGGCTGCCACTTCCCTCTTTCAGTGGACAACTCTCTCAGCAGTCTTCAACCTTAATTGCAGTATAACAGTCTTTGTTTATAAACTGAATTGTCAGCAGGGTCTTTGGATGTCATTTGTGGCCCCCCTAAGTGGACATCTGGAATTGATAGCACTACTCATGACTGCCATCTGAGAGATTTCCTGAGATAAACTCCTTTTGAGTTTCCTGAATCTGTTTGGTATTGTGTCATGAATGCCCAAGCAATATTCCACTCCCTCAGAGCAGTTCAGTGCCAAAATGAGAAATCCTTTCCCCAGTTCCGCATATCTTATTGTTTCCTGCTTCTGTCCCTTGCCTATGTCTTTACCCAACAGGACCCACAACAATTATGTGACTAGGCCTGCAACTTCTTGATTCAAATTCTGGTTCCTCAATAGTATTACCTCTTAAAATTGTGCACAGGAGCTGTAAACTACTTGCTTGTTCATGTGAATTTTCTTCTTTTTCCACCTAAACCTGTCTCTTGTGTCTTTAAAGAATGTCTATCAAATTTTGAGTTTTGTCTATGTAGTATCATGGACATTTTAGACTTAAGAGATCACCCAAAGTTACATGATCCCATTGGGTCATGAGGATAGTAAAGTACCAATCTTCTCAAAAAATATTTCAGAGATCCTTTATGAGCACGTTGGTAACATGCTTGCTGTGGAGCACCGCTTAACCAGTTTCCATTGACCTCAAATGGTGGGAACAACTAGTCTCAGTACCAAAGCAGAAAGAAATTTGGAAAGATATCCTAGATGTGAAAATAAAATATCTTATCCTCATCATTAAATTCAAGATGGCAGTATTAATTGTGATCACTGACTAGTCTGAAAATAAATGGTTCACCTGCTTTAGCATTCAGCAACTGTTTTCATATTGCTATCAGACATTGCATTGCATTTGCATGTTGACTGGACCTGCTACTACTTCAGGTTTCAGCTGTATGGCTACTTTTTTCTTGAGATAGCACGTGAGAGAGATTGCATTCCTCTTGATAGAGGAATTTTCCATGTTTCTCTGCTTCATTGATTGGTTAGGGAAGGAAACCTTAGTAAGACAGTCTTAATTCTTCACATGATAGTGAGTCTTCTGTCTTATTGGCCGCCTCCTGAACTACCAGATAGCTTAATTTGAGATCAGGACTGATTTAGTCTTAAATTGAAGCTGATCTGAATTCATGACAACCAGAATTTGTTGCTTGAAGTGGTGTGGCTAATCTGGTTGGCCTTATTGCTTAGTGTACCAAAGACTGAAAGTTGAAGTATGCCTAAGTGGTTTGGGTTATGTGATAGCCTATGCAATGGTAAAACACTCCACTACTGTGCTTCCATCTTCAGTTTCTGTGAGTGTGGCTTGTGCTCTTCAGCATGAACCTGTTTTTCCATCCTCGAGGTTGTCATTTTCTTGTAGTGATGGTGAAATCCTTCAAAGCTGTCACTGGTATCTTCTCAGCTGGCACTGAGGCTGAGTGGAAGAACTGTCTAGAGGAAAAGGGTCTGAGATAACCCTACAAAAAGCCAGGCTGCTGCTGCTTTTTTTACCTGATTCTGATTATCCTTAGAGATTTAAACCCGGATGTCAAGAATTAAGTTCTTGAATTTTTCATAAGTTTAAATGTGGTAGGCAGACTTCTGAAGTATGTCCCACTGAGAAGAGGTTCAAGGACACAAACATCACTATTCAGAGATTATCAAGGTGGATAACAGGCAGGTTAGAATTTAAACAGCCAGCATGGAACTATTCTCAGTAATCAGAGCATCTGCTGCCAGAAGTCGAATGATACCAGCAGCCTCACTTTAAAACAAAAAAAAAACAAACAACAACAACAAAAAAAACACAAACAAAAAAGTGTTTGCGTCCTGGGTATATTCAAAGCAGCCACCTGGAACTTCTTTTACCCTTTCACCAGACAATATGCCATCGTAGAAGCATCCAGGATTGGTGCTGCATTCAGCAGAATTGTGCTGAGATGTTGTTTGCATGAAGGATTCTGAGACCCAGCTCCAGGTAAATATGAAAGTATCGAGTACAGTTCAGAGTCACCCACAGTGTGAACGCACATGTGGACTAACACTTGAAGATGACTAAAGAGGTTACTGACTAGTAACTGAAGTTCTTTGAGATGGATAGTCCACATGTACATTCACCTCCTGCCTTCATCCTCCTTGGCCAGAGTGAGGTTGAGAAGAAAAAAAGGTTTGTAGTAGATTAATCGTACCTACCCAAGAATTGGCAAAGGGTAGAGTTAGTAGAATTGAGTACTATCAGTAAGGTAAAAATTCTTTGCTTTGTGCTCTACAAGTCTTCCTGTCAACCAAAACATGACATACATGTGGACTGTCCACCATAGAGAACTTACTACTACGGAACTGTGCTCGCGGCTTATTCATGCTCTTGTGTGCTACTAATCTATGGATTATCTTTTCTCTTTTTTAATCCATGTATGGTATGAGCATTACCTGTAATAAAAGTCATAGTAGTTCTTGCGGACTTGACATGGAATCACTTGGTGGTATGACCTCAGACTGCACCTATGGGATTCAAGGGAATAACAGGGAAACTGTGTCTAAAAGGTTAGATTCCAGTATCTCCAAGTTTATTTTCCAGAGTTAGTAGATCATAGTACCATCTGTCAGATGTCATCTGCTTGTCGTTTTTTTTCCTCTCATGTTAGTTCTGTAATTTTATATGAAATCTGCACATGCCTTGCACAAAAATAAGTTTCTGAATTTTAATGAATGGTGGAGCATTGCACAAGAACAACATTTGATAATTCTTCCTAGAATCATGCTATTGATAAACTATGTCATTCTCAACAAGTACTGCAGGTTTTGTGCTTACAGAGGTTAACTAACTTGTGCTGAAAAAGCTCTTGTGCTGAAAAAGCATTTTCATGAAGTTATATTTGTTATGGTAAACTAACAATTTGTCTGCAATAACTTTTGAAATAGACATCACGCTATAAAATATGTTTATAAAATGTTTAAAAAAAAAAAAAAATCTTAGCCTTAACTCTTCCCCACCATAGACTTGCTACTGCAACCTCGGCAGTGTTTTTTTGTCTCAAAATGTCATACATAGTTCAGTTACGAAATAAATATAATTAAAACTTGTGTTTTGAATGAGCTTTCAAATATTAACTGTAATGATGATAATCATTTGGATTAGAATAAAGGCTTAAGAGCTAATATGTAGCTTTAACCCCAAGGTCTTCCTATATCTTGTTGAGCAGATAATAGAAAATGTTCTGATGCTTATGCAAGGTAGGCTGGCTGAAACAGTAAAAACTAAAACAAGGGGATTACTGAGGACAAGCAGATGGAACACAGTCTCTAAAATATTAAATGCAGTAATTGTAATAATAAATCACAGTGAAATGTCTTGGGTTACCAATATAGCTTAAAGTCTAAGGTCTTCCTGTATCTTGTTACAGAAATAAGGTAAAATGTTCCAATGTTATTCCAGGCAGACTAGCTGGAAGTAAGCACTGTGGGTGAAAAGATTACTGGTACCTGGTAGGAGGAAGAGCAAGGCTAAAACTATTGAATGTAATTAATCAGCGGGTCATTTGTGGGTTGACAAGAGTATGAATGTTTTTTATAAGGCATTGGTAGTGACATTAAAGGAACATTTATTCTGCTGCTTAAAACGCAAATGTCCTCTAATAAACACAAAAATGGTTACTATCTGCCAATTGTTTGTTAGTGCACTCTAGTTTTCCTTTGTTCCTACATGAGTGAAAATTTGGTCATATCTTCATCGACATGGAGAAAGGAAGAAAGAGTTCGTATTTGACTGAATATTCTTACACATCAGAGAGCCATTGCTGATCATTTGTAATAGTGCACAAGGATCCTGAACAAATAACTAACAAATGGGTTGAAATGATTATTCAACCATAAATCTGAAAATGCATGAAAGATAATGATGGGGTCTAACAGGCCTGATCTCTGCAAAAGGCAGTATTTTCTGCCCTAAAATTCTGTGCACTAAAATGATAAAAAAGAAAACAGTTGACCTAATTTCGATTGCAAGATGGGTATTTAGTAATATCCTGTATAAGTAGCTGGAAGAAGGAGAAACCGTGAGATAAAATGAAAGGTGGTCATGAATCAAAATCTAACTAGGATGGGAGGAAGCAAAGAATAAAATGAGGTGGTCTTTTTTCCTTTCAGTAAACCTCATGTTTGGTATACTAACACTCTACATACTAGAGAGGTAATTAATTTTACAGATGCTGAAATTAATTTTTTCATCAAGACCAAACAGGAAAGTCAAGAAAATATAAACTAGGTGAATGGGAAACAGGATTCAAGTGAAATTCAAGGCGAGTAAATTAAGAGGAATATAATGAATGTTTCTACCAAGATGTGTCAGAAATTGAGTGCTGCAAATACCCAGAAGGTTTCAGGAAGGCATGATGAAAATACTCAATGGCTGGAAAAAATCTCATTTAGGAAAGATCAATATTTTACCCTAACATTGAAAGAATATCATGAACCTGCTATTTTTCAGGAAAGAATAGAAACAAAAAACAGTAGAAAATTCTGTTGTTTTTAAAAGATGAGGGAACGTGTCATGAAATTAAGATGTGGGTAATTGAAAACCAAAAAAGATTTTTCATGCAGTATGTAACTAGCTTGTAGAAATAGTTGTCTCGGGGAGGGGTTGATGTCAAAAGGATAAACAAAATCGATTCTCCCTGTGTCTATCTAGTTTTAATAACTTTAAATACTTTGGAGGTAGTACTAAACCTCATGCTTCAAAGCGGAAGTAATTTTGATCTTGAAGATCTGGATGAGACCTAAGATGTAGGTGTAAGAGAAGGAACATTACCCTGTGGTCCCCTTTTTTGTAGGATTCTTGCACCTTCCAGTGAGGCACCTAGAGTTGGGTTGTTAGCGTAGACAGTAGAGTTTTAACTCTGGTGGCAGCATATCTACAGAATATAGTTGAATAAAATACAGCCATTCCTGTGTCTTTGAGTTTTAAACTATACACAGTCAAGTGTATATAAAACAAGCCTCTTTTTTGTAGGAAACTTATTTGGCTGAAAAACTTCTAAAGGAGTTTAACTGCAAAACTTTTAAAGCAGTTTGACTGCATTGTATGTGTGTGTAATACAAAATATTCAACACCAACACAAACAATTTCAGATGCTTCTACACTTATCACATTCATCCTTCTGTAACAAGGTCTTTAATAGGCAACTATTAGCAAAGGCATAGCACAAACACATGCAGGAGGATGTGAGAGAAGTGGTTTTGTGTTGTCTTACTGTAGAACTATAATTAAATGGTAATTAAATGGTATCTAAATATTTTAATATTTATATGCTTTCTAAATCTGTTTTGCTTGCAGCTATTTTGCCAAGAAATTAGAATGAATTAAAACCTGCAGGTAGATAAAAGGTCTCCTGTACCTTTTTTGATTTGTATAAATTTTAGGGGTTAACCTTGAACGAGTAAATGCCATATGTTAACTCTGTAACCTGCTGTGAAACATGTGTGTAATATTTTGGCTTGTTTTTCTTTGAAGTGAATGAATTTTTAGTGTTTGAAGGCCCCATCCTGCTGGATATGCGTATTAAGCACCTAATGAAAACAAAGCAGTTAACACAAGCTACTGCCCTGGCAAAACTGTGCTCTGACCATCCAGAAATCAGTGCAAAAGGCAATTTCAAGCAAACCTACCTGGTCTGTCTTTGTTCAGGATCACCAAATGAAAAGCTAATGGAAGAAGTAAGTAAAAAATTCAGGAACTTTTTAAAGTCTTATTTCTTTAATGATAATCAAGTCACTAATTGTAGGCTGTTTTTCTGTAGAAGAGGTTTTTCTTTTAAAAAATGGTCTGAAATATTTTTGGTATTTTGTTTTTTCCTTTCATTTAAGTCACTGTTAAACTGACTAATAATGGTTCAATTAAAACACTTGTGGAAATGTAATAGTAGGTCTCTAGTAAGCATTTTCTGCTTCTGCCACAGCTATATGTTTGATTTTGCTTAAAGTATTTTAAAACTCTGCCTCAGATCTTGTTAGTAAGGTGAAGGTAATGGTTTTCCCACTCTTACTATTTTAGCTATAGCTTTTTGTGTAGTACCTAGTACATAGAATAGGGCCCTTTAGATGCTGCTTTTAGTTCAGAGAATAAATGTAACCTTTCTTAACCCAAATGCCCAGGTGAAATTGAAGGTGCAATCAGATATTTGATCTGGTTTGAAATATAAAATCCTTCTTATTTAAATGCAAAATGCAAAGAAGAGATTACAGCTTTGCTCTTCTGCATTCTTCCAGGTGACATCTTCATTTAGAATCTCACCCCAGCCCAAAGTTTTATCTGAGATTTTTTCTTTCTTAAAGGAAATCTAACTGCAACTGTCAGTTTTCTTGACTATCTGCATCTCTCTGCTGTCTTTTTGTCTCTCTCAGCTTTTTATGTTAATAGTAAGTATTGAGCATATTGAAATTCATCTTACAGGGATG
Organism: Pelecanoides urinatrix; assembly: GCA_013400755.1. NCBI lineage: Eukaryota > Metazoa > Chordata > Aves > Procellariiformes > Procellariidae > Pelecanoides > Pelecanoides urinatrix. The sequence continues at coordinate 42,870 of VZTQ01004774.1, forward strand.
AAAACCATGCAGTGAGTAGAGTTGGAAAAGCTTCCTACCCTAGATACAGACTAAATTCTAAGACGACAGCTTTTCGCTGGGCGTGTTCTTCCGATGCTCAGTAGGATCAGATCAGTCTTACCTTCCTAGCTCTGGCTGCTGTAGGCCCTGCCAGAATGGGCTCACGAGGAGCTGTGACAGGGCTGTGCAGTCTTGTGTTTGTTTGCCGAAGACTCTCAAGGGAATTCGGAATTTGTGACCCTGCAAACATTCTTCCTTCATACTCGGCCCCACCGTGCTCCCAAAGCAGAATGGGCTAGATCAGTAAATGAATCGTGAATCCCATGGACAAAAGGAATGGGGTAGCCTTGTTTCTTAGGATGCCATAACATACAGATAAGTTCAGACTGGGTTATCACAGAGAACCTAATTCAGTTATTTCCAAACCTTGGATTGCTTGGGTTGCTTAGCTTTGCAGCTTCAACTGCAGCACAATTTGCAGTGTTACTAACCCTTCTGGAAAGTTCATATGTTACCAAGAGAAGGCAGATATGCTATTAACATTTCAAGGTGGACTTCTGAACTAAAAAGGATAGTCATTTCGTAGTGCAAGAACAGTAAGAAAATTTAAAAAAAAAAAAAAAAGGTAAACTGAAAAGAAGTCCAGCTCACTCTTCAGTGGTATGGAAATTTTGATATCCATTCAGAATAGGCAGAAAAGTAGCATTTTAGCTCATTTGCGGCTTGGATTAGTCTAATAGTTTGCTTCTATAATGTGAAGAATTCAAATCTGCAGTATGTGAAAATGCTAGACTGACAGACTTGATGGCTGGACCTGTACAGACCTTTGCTGGAAGCTGGGTCCCTTAGGAGCTCCGAGAGGCTGGAAAAACATTTCAGAAAAAAATTCCCTTTATTGTAAGTTCAGTTTCCCATATTCTTCCCTAAGCTTTTAACTGATGGTCCCTGTCTGAGATGGGGCGCTGAGCAAAGCAGACCTTCCGTCTAAATTGGTATTACAGTTACGTTAATCCATTCTCTTGGAGGTCCTGAGAAATGCAGGTTTTTTTAGAAGATGACTTTGAGGTTATTAAACCTCAAATGATGTTCAATGAAAGGTTATTAGTGTATTTTACGAAGTCTCAATTTAGAGGAAAAAATGAGTTGCTGTACTCTTCAAAATTGTAGTTTGATTGCTGGACCAATAGCTGGATACCATGGTGCCCAACCAAGCTGTGCTGCCACCTTATCCAAAGTTCCAAACTAGCTGGGTGTTTGGGTAGGCGCTACTGCTTCTTGCTTTGGGTGGTCTTGTGATTTCTCAAGAGAGACTTCCAACAGTGCTGTTGCAATGATCAAGTTATTCTTCAACTGCCAAAGAGTATATACCTGCATGTCCTGCCAGATGCACTAATTGATGTAATCAAACCAGTCTGCTGAGAATCAAATTAATCAGTGGTGGTTATAACAAGTGTGCTGATTCAGTACTGATACAATTGTCTAGTACTGCTGGGTGACTGTGGTTTTTCTTTTGGTTTGGTACAAAACTAAGTGCTTCCATTGTTGCTTGAACAAATAAGTTACGTTGCAGAGACTGTAATGTCCTTCTAGAAAAGCATTCAATTGACCTGATCCTTACTGTACGGCTTCCCTTTTCTTTTTATCTTTGATTTTTTTAAAAATACTGGAACATTCAAGTTAAACTTCGGATTCATTAATTGCCCAGCTGTTGTATTAAAGCAGTAGTAACATCGGTGACTAGTAAACTGGTTTGTATTAGGCTGCAATTTAAAGTTATAAATCTGCTTATTACAATTATCATATGTATGTAATATATAAGAATAATTAATGTTGTAAGTTAAAATTTTTAGGTGATTGGAACAGTAAATACAAATAAGTTATGTCTGAGAAACAAGTTTATATTCACTTTAATAAAACCATTTTTCTGCTGGCATAATCAGTTTAAACACTATTTAGAAATGCACTGATTTGCTTTCAAGCTTATCTCTATCTGATAGAGTTAAATATTCACTAAGTTCTAAATTACTGTCTTTTTGCAAAGGATCAGATGACTGTATGTCTGAAAATGAAACCTCTTTCTTAGTCTTGGTGTTGTTTTCTTTCTTCCCTTCTAGATTGCAGAAGTAGATTGCAAAGATGCTCTAGAAATGATCTGTAACCTAGAATCTGATGGAGATGAAAAAAGTGCTCTAATTTTATGTGCAGCATTTTTATCTCGCCAGCTGCAGCAAGGAGAGATGTACTGTGCCTGGTGAGTTTGACTATTGTTTTCCGTCTAGTATAACAAAAATTAGTTTGGGGAAGATAGAGCTGATACATAAGCCACAAGTTAACTTTATTTAGCTGATGAAATCTATGAGCTAAACAGGAAGGAGATAAGGCTCTTGGAAAGGTGAAAAAGAAAAAGAAAAAAAAAAAGTATTTGACAAGATTAGCTTCCATTATGGGAATTTGAAGGCTGCAAGTATGATGAGGCATTTACGAATACCAGTAGCTGGTTATTAATTTTTCTTGTCAATAATCTTACGTTGTAGAAATAAGGAATTTAATATCTGCAGGCAGCTAGTCAGCATTATGTCAACATTGAATGCATAAGTACTTCTCTAATCTGTCCTTGTTTCATAACACAGTATTTCTTTCTCTAACAAACTTCTAGAAAAGAAGGAGCTCTTTACTAGTATAACCAAAATAATAAGCTAAATGAAGATACTTATTGTTTAGGGCTTGCTTTCATTAATGTGAGAACAAGTAACTGGTCTTTGTTGGCAGATATTTGAGCTGTTAGGGTCTGAATTTCCAACGGCTAGCAGTTTGGTTGTACTTCCAAACCTGCACAATTCCTGAAGAATTTGCTTTGTTTGTACACCTCCTTTTTATGTGCAGCAGCAGGAGAACATCTGCTAATGCAGGATTTTGCTTTAACAGATTCTGCTAAAATTTTGGGGGTTACACCATTCCACAAGGTACTAATATAAATACTCTTGGCTATTTGCACCTAAGGAGGAATGAACTAGTGAGATAATGTAGATACAGTAATACTGTTTGGCTTTGGGGGCTAATTTCTCACTAAATCACAAATAGATTCAGCTCTTAAAGCAGAGCAGCTCAAGAAAAATGTATCAACCAGAGAGAAAAGCCATCCTCTTACAGCTGTTAGTAATTACTAAGAATTCAGAAGTGTAAAATTCCAGTCTGTGGAGTGAAGAGTAAACTACTTTGCAAGACTTTTTTCAAGGCCACATCATGAGTCTGTAAATTATGTAGCATAAATTGTGGTAATACTGGTTTTATTCTGATCTGTCCTTCTGGAATTGAGTCGTTGTAATAATTTTGAAAATTAGATACTAATAGTGTGGGTGTATTAATAAAAGCTTTTCTCTGTAAGATACGGTGTGAATAAATTCAGATTTTTTTTCCTTTCCCAAAGACAAAATAGAAACTGTTCTCAACCTTGCATTTCTTGTGATCAGATTAGTGGTTGCGTTGCTGGCCCTGAAATATTGTTCTCTTGTTCTAGGGAACTGACTCTTTTCTGGAGTAAACTGCAGCAAAGGGTAGAGCCTTCTATTCAAGTGTATCTAGAGAGATGTCGTCAACTTTCAGTGTTAACTAAGACTGTTTATCACATTTTCTTCCTGATTAAAGTAATTAATTCAGAGGTAAGGATACTCCTGAAAGAATATTTTTGGCACTTTTAATGGAACTGTAATCAGGAAAATTTATGAAAGCTGCTTAGACATCCCGTCTCTTTGTGTAGCATCAGCTTTGGGGCAATCCTAATTGGTTTTAGGAAAGGCCATAGCAACTTTCTTTGGCAGGTAAACTATGAGTTGATGCATTTTGAATCATTAAAACTTCTTTGTTCCTTTGAAAAAAAAAAAATTGGGTGTTAAACAGAAGAGCTGGATGCCACAACTGAGATGAAGGAAAAAGTAAAGGTGAGGTTATAGCCTCTACTGTTGTCCGTTTCCTCTAGATGAGGTATTTTCTCTTAGCAGGTCCTAACATTCTCTTCATTATTTTCCATATCTCGAATATTACAGAAAATGGAGAGGAAAAGCTTATAAGGAGAGGAAATAAAGGCTGTATATCAATACATAAGAAAATTACAGAAAGTTAAAAAAAAAAAATTAAAAACAAAAAAAATCTTTTGAATTGCCACTTAAAAATGCAGTTTGTTTTGATAAATGAAATAATTGCCTTAGATCTGATGTTGTATAAAAACTCTGTTCATTTATCTCAGCTAACCTTGTCATCTAATTTTTCTAGTTTCCTCTCATTAGTAGTTGTACTATTTAATTTTTATAGCTAAATTGAGCTCTTCCGAAAGCTTTTAGTTGGGAGATTTCTGTAGTTCAGTATATTAATTCTAAGAATAAAAATTCCTTTTTTTCCTTTTGCAGTGTTCTGGTATGGCTAATCATGGGCTTCTAATCTTAAAGATTACTTTTTCCACAGATCTGAACTAAATTGGAGTTGGGGGGTGGGAAGGAGGGAAATAACTTTCACAGGGGCTTGTGATATTAAGAGCTCTGTCTACTCCATGCCGTACTGATTTTTCTCCAGTGAGCTGTGGATCATTTCATTGACAGCAGCAATTGGAGACCATGTAGGTAGTAGACTTGTGCATTCATAAATTCACTGGACTTTATTCTCATGTATACCACAGCCTCTCTGTGCATCCTTGGCAGCATAAAGGGACTGTAAAGTGGACATAAATGTAACNGTAATTACTAAGAATTCAGAAGTGTAAAATTCCAGTCTGTGGAGTGAAGAGTAAACTACTTTGCAAGACTTTTTTCAAGGCCACATCATGAGTCTGTAAATTATGTAGCATAAATTGTGGTAATACTGGTTTTATTCTGATCTGTCCTTCTGGAATTGAGTCGTTGTAATAATTTTGAAAATTAGATACTAATAGTGTGGGTGTATTAATAAAAGCTTTTCTCTGTAAGATAAGGTGTGAATAAATTCAGATTTTTTTTCCTTTCCCAAAGACAAAATAGAAACTGTTCTCAACCTTGCATTTCTTGTGATCAGATTAGTGGTTGCGTTGCTGGCCCTGAAATATTGTTCTCTTGTTCTAGGGAACTGACTCTTTTCTGGAGTAAACTGCAGCAAAGGGTAGAGCCTTCTATTCAAGTGTATCTAGAGAGATGTCGTCAACTTTCAGTGTTAACTAAGACTGTTTATCACATTTTCTTCCTGATTAAAGTAATTAATTCAGAGGTAAGGATACTCCTGAAAGAATATTTTTGGCACTTTTAATGGAACTGTAATCAGGAAAATTTATGAAAGCTGCTTAGACATCCCGTCTCTTTGTGTAGCATCAGCTTTGGGGCAATCCTAATTGGTTTTAGGAAAGGCCATAGCAACTTTCTTTGGCAGGTAAACTATGAGTTGATGCATTTTGAATCATTAAAACTTCTTTGTTCCTTTGAAAAAAAAAAAATTGGGTGTTAAACAGAAGAGCTGGATGCCACAACTGAGATGAAGGAAAAAGTAAAGGTGAGGTTATAGCCTCTACTGTTGTCCGTTTCCTCTAGATGAGGTATTTTCTCTTAGCAGGTCCTAACATTCTCTTCATTATTTTCCATATCTCGAATATTACAGAAAATGGAGAGGAAAAGCTTATATGGAGTATATATTTATTAAACAAGAGGAAATAAAGGCTGTATATCAATACATAAGAAAATTACAGAAAGTTAAAAAAAAAAAATNCTTATGTTGCCTGAGGGTATAAATGAGAAAAGACCACATGACTTTTGGAACACTTAAATGATGGAACATTTAACTATACTTATTACTTTCAGTTGTAATGAAGCCATGTGTTCACTTGAGGTCGGTTGACTTTGTAGTGGCATCATCTTTAAAAATAAAAATAAACCTTTATACTTTAAGTGATTTCCAAATTATAGATCCTTTTGAAGATCACGTGCTTCTCTTACTGTAGCAGTTTTTACAATTTGAATTCTACCCAGTGTTAACTTAATGCTCCATAGAAGTTAATCTCAACTGTGACGCAGCTGGCAGGCTTTATTTCATGGAAAAGGCTCAATATTGCTCTAATATAAACTGAATACCTCTAACATACAGTCCTGAAGTCCTCAAACTAGACAGAACATACAGTTAATTTGTGTTTTAGTTGTATGTAAACATTTTTTTTAGTAGTGTGAAGGCAAATCATGCAACTTAAGGAATAGCATCTAAAGACAAACCACTATGTTTCTTAAAGTAGAAAGTATTATTACAAACTCCAGGTGCATTTTTTCTGACCCTTAGGGTTGAATAATAATATCTTTTATTTACAAATACAGAAAGGGCTGTGATAAGCTGACTTACTAAAATTATTCTTGCTTTACAGATCGATGGTGCTGGACTTGCAACCTGCATTGAACTGTGTGTGAAGGCATTGCGCTTGGAATCCAGTGAAAATACAGACGTCAAGATATCTATTTGCAAGACTATCTCCTGCTTGCTTCCAGATGATTTGGAGGTTAAACGTGCTTGTCAGCTGAGTGAATTTCTTCTTGAACCTACTGTGGATGCATATTATGCTGTTGAAATGCTATACAATCAGCCTGACCAGAAGTATGACGAAGAGAATCTTCCAATACCAAATTCTTTGCGCTGTGAGCTCTTACTTGTACTGAAAACTCAGTGGCCTTTTGATCCAGAATTCTGGGACTGGAAAACTCTCAAGCGTCAGTGTCTGGCACTGATGGGAGAGGAGGCATCCATCGTGTCATCAATAGACGAACTAAACGATAGTGAAGTTTATGAGAAGGTTGAGGATTGCCAAGAAGAGACTAAGGAAACTTCTGTGAATGGGCTTGCTGGCACATTTGATGAAGCTACAAGCCTTCTTAAGGGTATCAGAGATGAAAAGCAGAAAAAGAGAGAAATTAAAAAACTCAGAGAGAGGGGGTTCATATCAGCTAGATTTAGGAACTGGCAAGCTTATATGCAGTATTGTGTTTTATGCGACAAAGAATTCCTAGGTCATAGAATAGTTAGGCATGCACAAAAACATTATAAAGATGGAATTTACAGTTGCCCTATTTGTGCCCAAAATTTTAATTCTAAAGAGAACTTTGTTCCCCATGTAACTTTGCATGTTAAAAAATCCAGCAAAGAGAGACTGGCTGCTATGAAACCACTGAGAAGGCTGGGAAGACCTCCTAAAATAGCAACTGCCAATGAGAATCAGAAAGCTGATTCTGTATCCAAACAGGAGCAGCGACCCATTAAGAAGAACAGTCTCTATTCAACAGACTTCATTGTTTTTAATGATAACGATGGCTCAGATGATGAAAACGATGACAAAGATAAACCTTACATACCAGAGATAGTGCCAGTTCAAAAGCCACTACCTGTTAATGAATTCACCTGCCCTGTAACATTTTGTAAAAAAGGCTTTAAATATTTTAAAAATCTAATAGCACATGCAAAGGGGCATAAAGATAATGAAGAAGCTAAACGTTTTCTTGAAATGCAAAGCAAAAAAGTGATTTGCCAGTACTGTAGACGACATTTCGTAAGTGTTACTCACCTGAATGACCACTTACAAATGCACTGTGGCAGCAAGCCTTATATCTGCATACAGATGAAATGTAAGGCTGGTTTTAACAGTTACGCTGAGCTGCTGACGCATAGGAAAGAGCATCAAGTCTTCAGAGCAAAGTGTATGTTTCCTAAATGTGGCAGAGTGTTTTCCGAAGCCTATTTACTCTATGATCACGAAGCACAACACTATAATACCTATACCTGCAAAGTCACAGGGTGCGGAAAAGTATACCGTTCTCAGAACGAACTGGAAAAGCACGTTGAGGATCACAACAAGCAGCCTGAAAAAGTGCAACAGCCTGAAAGCCAGACTAATCAGCCTGATCTTAGTCTACCTTCTAAAGCTAATGAAAATACCGATGGAGTTGCCGTTAAAGAGGAATTGACATCTCCTCCGGCTGACAACCGAAACAGTTTTACTGAAGGAGAAAATGTCGCCTGGAATCAAATCAAAGCAGAACCAGTAGGGAATGAAAGTGTGAACACATCAGCGAGTATACTGCGGCAAAGTGATTCCTTGCCTAATGCTGGTTCAGAGCAGTGTCCTACAGGTTCAGTGAAGACAGAAGTGGCAATTCCAGCAAGCAGTGTTAAGGTCCCTGCTGTTAACCAGAAGATCCGAGATAACTTTGTAAAAAGAGGTAAATTGGCTGCTACTGCCAGTAAAGTAGATACCACTAAACCTGGAGCCCAGCAGTTGTGCCCATCAGTTGACTCTTGTCTTCCAGTTTTCCAAGAGAGAAAGGAAGAAGACTGTCTCAGTCAGACTCAGAATATTCAAAATATTTCTGTGACCTCAGACACACTAAAACCGGAAGCCCTTGAATCAAAAAGCCTAGAAAGACAAGCGAGCATTGTAAATCCATTCAGTGTGCAGAATCAGGCAGGATATCGAAACAGTGTGCCCATTTCCAAACTTGAAATTGAAGACAGTATTAAGGCTGCAGCTAATCTATATAACCTGCCTTTAAAAACTTTAGAAAGTATTACATTTATTCCTTCTCAGCCTAATATAAATAGCTCTTTAGTTCCAGCTGTGTCACCAGCAGCCCCAATTCAGAAATTTAATTGTCAGGTTGAGGGGTGTACTCGAACGTACAACTCATCACAGAGCATTGGCAAACATATGAAGGCAGCACACCCTGACCAATATGCTGCTTTTAAAATGCAGCGTAAAAATAAGAAACCACGAAGATCCAGCAATCTGCAAAATGTGCCGAACGATGGGAAGATTGTGTATCTTATGCCATCACAAGTGGGCAATCCCAGTGGTGCTGCTTTTACTGCACAGAACAAACCTAATTTGAATCCCACCTGTTCCAGTCAAGTGCAACATGTCTCAAGTACACTTTTCCCAACCCACCTCGAAAATTTGGTCAATCCTATGTTGCCTATAGTGGAAAGTGTCATAAATCCAAGTTTGTCTACTCGTATTAAAAGTGAGCCTGAGAGTGTTCTGTGTTCACGTATGGAAAACCTGTCTGGTGCCACCTTACCTTCCCAGTTGGACGATCTGGCAAAAACAGTTATGCCTCTGAATATTGACGGCGGTTCAGATCCTTTTCTTCCTTTGCCTGCGGAAAACGGTCCAATGTCTCTCTTTCCTTCCTCAGCAGAGAATCCCCCAAATTCAGTCTTTTCACAACTGGAAAATAACACGAATAACTTTTCATCGCAACTGGAAGGAAACACTAGTTCTGCTTTCCCAAAAGAGGAAACTGTTGATCAAATATTTCCCTCACGATTGAGTAATGAAAATAACTTCAATGAAACTAGTTCTCAACATCCAGCTTCAGAAAAGGTGAAAAAAGATCGTGGCCGGGGCCCAAATGGTAAAGAAAGGAAGCCAAAACATAACAAGCGGGCAAAGTGGCCAGCAATAATTAGGGATGGCAAATTTATCTGTAGCAGGTGTTTCAGAGTTTTCACTAATCCTAGATCACTTGGTGGTCACTTATCTAAGAGGTCTTACTGTAAGCCTCTTGAAGGATCAGAAATTTCTCCAGAAGCTTTGCAGGCTAATGGACAGTCTTTGCTTGCCAGTATGATTCTTTCCTCAAATTCATTAAACTTGCAGCAACCCCAGGAGTCTGCCTTCAATCCAGAGACGTGTTTTAAAGATCCATCATTCCTCCAGTTACTTGCAGCTGAAAATCGTTCCACGACCTTACTGCAGACTATGTTTCCACGGGCCAATGTGACTAACTTCAATAGCGGTGGGAATGAGGGAGGAAATCAAATTATAAAACAAGCCTTGGAAACTGCAGGCATCCCGAGTACCTTTGATAATACAGAAGTGCTTCCACACGTAGTTACAACAAGTTGCGTCACTGGTACAACTCAGATAAATGCAGCTGTTCTCTCCAACTCAACCGCATCCCCTCTGCTGCAGACAGTCTGTAACCCCAGTACCCTGCTAACAGACCAAAACAGGACCCTCAATGCCAAAATTCCTCCAATAAACGAATGCAAGAGTTTGCCTGTTTTTGCAACAGAGGACTTAATGCTAAAGACTATTGAAAATGGCTTATGTCCTAGCTCATTTTCTAATACTGTTACAGCAGCGCAAAACTTTGCAGGGAACAGTTCACGAGTTTCAGTTATAAGTAGTCCCAAGAATTCAGGATCAAGCAACTTGAATAAGAAGGGAACCAGTGCTTCAAAGAGGAAGAGAAAAGCAACTACACCCTTGCTTGCGCCCAATACATCACAGAAAGTAGCAGTAAATAATACAACAACAATGGGACTTCTAACCAAAAGCACTGAAGGAAACATGCAAATACAGGGAGAAAGTTTTCAGTCCAACTTGCTGGCAAATCATGGCTCTCAAGCGGTGGTAGAAAATCTCACGCAGAAACTCAAGAATGTTGACAATCAGTTATTCATGGCCACTATCAAAGAGAACTTCAAAACAAATCTTGAGACTCATACAACGTTACCCCCTTTAACAGTAAAAACTGAAAATGGGGATTCCCAAATGATGCCTGTAAATTCTTGTGTGCAAGCAAATTCAGAGGAACAGATTTCAGAAGACAATGTTATGCAGAACTTTGAAAAAACCCTGGAAATAATTAAAACTGCTATGAATTCACAGATACTTGAAGTCAAAACTGAAATTCAAGATACCATCACTGCTTCAGGACAGAACTCGCAAGTAAATAATGCACAGGCTTCTTCGGGAAATTCTGCACATAGTGTAAAACTACCCACTCCCGCACAGTTTGCTGTGCACGCAGGGAATGTCACTGCTGCAAAGAGTAGTTCTGCTCAGTCTGAGACATCTCAAAAGGATGATCCTCAAATATTGGAAATTTTGGAGGGCTTGCAAAAACTGAAACTAGAAGATGATTCACCCATTCAGGTCTCTGAGGCTGTTTCCCAGTGTCCTCCAGCAGATACGCTAGAACCAGCAGTTCCTGATGTATCAACTGAAAGTAAACCCCTTGTCCAGCTATCTTCAGAGGCAAGTAACATTCAGTTTAGTGATAAAGTTAATAAGCCTTTTGTATGTCAGGATCCAGGCTGCAATTATAGCGCTATGACAAAAGATGCATTATTTAAACACTATGGCAAGGTTCATCAGTACACTGCAGAAATGATACTAGAAATTAAGAAACATCAACTGAAGTATGCCCCATTCAAATGCGTTGTAGCTACCTGTCCAAAAACATTCACAAGAAACTCTAATCTTCGAGCACACTGTCAACTTGTACATCATTTTACGACAGAGGAAATGGTAAAATTAAAAATTAAAAGGCCCTATGGCAGAAGATCTCAAAATGAAACTGTAAACACAGCCCCGCGACCTGAAGTAAAAACTTTGCAGACACTAATAATAGAAAACAAAACCGCAGCTCCATTGGTCAAAGAAGCTCAGATAAAGGAAGTTGTAGAGCCTGTAAAAGTCTTGGAAAAACTTCTACCAGAAAATAATATTCCTGAAAGGCTGGAAAAACCTCCCCAAGTGGTTTCTGTTCCACCGGAGCAGCATAATGCAGCCTCTTTTGGTGGTACAGAGGCACAACCCAAAGTACGCAAGGTTAGGAGGTACAGGAAGGAAAAAGAGGAGAGAAAACGTAGGAAGCCCGTAACAAAATCTCTGGAGTTTCCTACTAGATACAGCCCTTATAGACCATACCGATGCGTCCATCAGGGCTGCTTCGCGGCTTTTACGATCCAACAAAACCTAATCCTTCATTACCAAGCTGTGCACAAATCTGACCTCCCTGCCTTCTCTGCCGAAGTGGAGGAGGAGAATGAGCCAGGCAAAGAGGAACGTGATGAGGTGGAAACCAAACCCACTGTCAGGGAGTTCAGGTGTGAGGTGAGTGACTGCTCTCGCATCTTCCAGGAAGTTACTAGCTTGATACAACATTATATGAAGCTTCATGACATGACCCCAGAGCAAATTGGAAACATGAAATCGGCTCCAAAGGCGGGGAGGTTTTCTTGTGATCAGTCTCAATGTAAGTCTTCGTTTACAGCGTATCTTAACTACATTGTACATCTTGAGGCAGATCACGGTATTAAGATAAGGCCAAACAAAGTAGAAGATGACGGCGTATTCAAGTGTGACTGTGAAGGCTGTGACCGTATTTATGCTACTAGGTCTAACCTCTTGAGGCATATTTTTAACAAACATAATGACAAGCATAAAGATCATCTAATAAGACCTAGGAGACTGACACCAGGTCAGGAAAACATTTCAAGCAAAGCAAATCAGGAGAAACCATTGAAGTCCAAACAGAGAGGACTAAAAAACAAATCAGGAAAAGAAGGTAACAGGCTGCCAGTGAAAACAAAACGAAAGAAAAATGTGAACTTGGAAAACAAAAACTCAAAAGGAATGCAAGTTCAAGAAAATAAGGCTTATTCACTGAAACGCGGCAAGCACGTGTATTCAATAAAGGCTAGAAATGATGCCTTATCGGAATGTACGAGCAGGTTCATAACTCAGTATCCATGTATGATAAAGGGATGTTCGTCTGTAGTTACAAGCGAAAGTAACATAATAAGGCATTATAAATGTCACAAGCTGTCCAAAGCATTTACTTCCCAACACCGAAATCTTCTTATTGTATCTAAAAAGCACTCTGTCTCAGAAGTAAAGGAAGCCTCTCCTGAGCAAGAGGAGGCTGATAAAAAAAGTGATGTGAAAGAGCCTGAACCGAGTTTGATAGCGAGCAATAATGATTTAAGCACATCTACGTTACCACAAAAGGAAACTGAAAAAGGTGAGAAGGATGAAGTGGACGAACTGACAGAACTATTCATTACTAAACTGATTAACGAGGATTGTTCGAGTGCTGAAAATCAAGCAAAAATCTCTTCCAGTGTAAATAACGACTTGCAGGAGACCAGCTCCTGCCCCTCAGAAAAGCAAAAATCAAACAACTTAAAAAGAGCAAGCAAAGAAAAAAATGTAACTCAGAATAAGAGGAAGAGAGCCGAAAAAACTGAGGAAGTACTGCCTGTTGAAGTGAGTAGCATGCAGAGGGAGGAAGAGACTGCTGTCGCCATTCAAACGGCCGAAGAGCAACCTGCAGCTTTCGACTGGAGCTCGTTTAAGCCGATGGGTTTTGAAGTGTCATTCCTCAAGTTCCTTGAAGAGTCTGCTGTGAAGCAAAAGAAAAACACAGAAAGAGACTACCATAGCAGCGGAACCAAAAAAGGATCCCATTCGAACTCACGAAAATCCCATGAGAAGACCTCTGTAGCAAGTAATAATGTCACTTGGTCATGTTCTGAAACTGAAACCCTTGTACCGTTTGCCAACCCATCGCTGCTTCCGTGTGGTGATAATGTAAAGATAGTTTTAGACAAGGCTCTTAAAGACTGCACTGGGCGTGTGTTGAAGCAACTTCAGGAAATGAAACCTGTTGTCAGTTTGAGAAAGCTTGAAGGACGTTGGGAGGATAATCCAGAGGTTACAGCTGCAAAGGTAATTGTTATGGGTACCGAGGAAGGGGAGTCAAAATACTGAAAACCTAATGTGTTTAACCATGACCTGTAATAAAATGTATTTTGAATAGGAAGCCATCAAGCATGCTAGTAACTGTGGAGCTCTTTTAATTTGAAGTGGTTTAATCTAGCAAAAAACATGACTTGAGTCATGTAAATTTCTTATTTGTTTTTATCCCTATGGGACTTGAAGAACAGAGTAATTGCTTCAGTTTTGTAAATACTTGATCAAAACCTCAACTTTCTATCAGATTGTCCTTTCCATGAACTAAATCTTTGTGAGTTGTCTGTGATTGGTATCTTTCACCAGGTCACTGCTCATGTATAACAGTACTCTTTATTTGTAGATACATTTTTTTTTGTATATATTTATTATTGTAAATCATTTGCTGCCACCAGCAGTCTGTAAGTCTAAACTATTAAATGACACATTTATATTCGGAATTTTAATTTGTAACTAAGTGAGCAAGTTTTTAAAACTGTCCTTTAATCATTTTAAATTAAGAACTTTTGAACTAAAACTAGCTAAGTCTGCCATATCCAGTTTATTTTGCATAAAGCATTTATTTACAGGAGAGGAGCTGGATAAGATCACATTTCATAGGTTAAGCATACTGACACACTCTCATTTTTGTAAATTTTAACATCCAGTATCTATGGATGATATTCATATGTAGTTAACTCATAAATATAATAGTTTTCTTATAGCTACATTTTTCATTGCTTTTAATTGGATACAAAGCATTTATGATTCCATAATAAAAATGGAAATGTGAATAAAAATAGTTTGCTACGTTGGAGATTTAAAACAATATTTGGTATTAAAGAATACGTTGTGAATGTGATAGAAAATTAGTAGTGTGGAGCAGTGTATATATTTGAGGTGGTGATTTGTGAAGTAGCCCAGTATTGCCTTAAATAAAATCACATTTCATTTCTTGTTTTATACATGTGATCTTATAAAGGTTATTTTTGTTTCTGTAACTTAGATTGGTGTATAGTTTAATTTTTGTTAAAAAAAAAACAAAACAAAAAAACTTCAGAAACCGTTTTTGTAAATAGTGGGTTTATAAAACAGATGGTTTATTTTGATAATACCAATTTGGTATCTATCTATAAAATACATGAGTCCTTATGCCATACCGTTAAAAACTGAATAAACAAGGCACTTTCTGAAAGGGAAGTGAGATTGTGATCTTACAGATAAACTCGGTGGTTGTGCTCTCTATTGATGGCATAGGCTCCCTCCACGCTCTTCTGCCTCTTGCTGACTGTACCTGGCAGTGCTCTTGCCACTCATTCTTTTCCACACTGGAAGGAGCCTCAGAAGCAGTGCCGCTGGTAGTGCCCGGGGTTGGAGCGATTTCTCTGTATGCTGCTAACCGAAATGACAGGTATCCAGTTCGTTGAGTAACCAAAAGCATGAATGCGTTGGTGGAAGCTGTCAGTACCCAGGAATCTACGGTGTTGGTTTTCATGCGTGATTATGCTTAAGTCGGATGGGACAAGCCAGCTGGATCGTGTGGTACCAAAAATTTTTCTTGGATTATTCTCATTACTGGATGTGACCTACCTTCAGTAATATAAAATAGTCTTTATCTTGGGAGAGATTGGCTTGATTTTTTTTTTTTCTATAAACTTGTCTTGCCATGTAAAGCTTTGCATTAAATGCTACACTTGATTGCTCTTGAGCTATTCACCTGGAATCTTTGACAGTTTACTTGAATGTCAATGCAGAGGGCACATTCCTACAACCAAATGAAGTGACTTGTGAAAGTGAGGATTATGTATGAAAAAGTGGAAAGGCGACTGCATTTCAGCTTGGGCATAGCCCTTGGTTTGCTGTCTGGTGCTAAATTGCATACCTTTTCAGAAAGCCCGTGCTTCCATTTGAACGGAGCCCATTTGCTCCTCTCGCTTTTGATCCCTTCTGAGTGACTAAACTGATAATTCTGCCAAGTTAGTAAATCAAAGGTGCGGTCTGAGAGTGATAAAACCAAAACAAATCCTTGGGAGAGATCATTATAATTGTCACAAGCACATGATGCCACGTTCTACCTACCAGAGGCCACGCAGTCTCCCTGGATGGAGTAGCTGTTGGATACGAGCCACGGTGATTGCAGAGGGGATCTTCTGTGGGGGAGAAGAGGGCAGAGAATCTCCTCTGGAGAGAATCCAAAGCTCGCCTGAAATTTCTTGTTTTCAGATTGTACCTAGCCACTGCAGTCACTGTCAACATACCTCACAACTGTTAATTTTTAGAAGATACCTTTTTGTGTTTTGTAAGTTAAATAGTTTCAGCATTGACGTTCCTAATGATAGATGCCGTATCATTTGCGGTTTTTAGACTGAGAATAGCATACAATTATTTAGCTACACAGTGCTATATTAGAATACTATCTTTAAAAAAAAAGGAAAAAAAATTCCGATGTCATAATATCCAGGAAATAATTTCTGGTTTGTATCTGAATGTAGGGCCTGAATTTCTGAGAATGAAGTTTTTAATATTGTCTCATTCTTATCCAAATTAATCCAATTAAAGTGGGTGCTGTACCAATATAGTCAGTGCCCTCCATGGCACACTCCCTTTTAGGTGGGTACTGACAGCCTGTCCAACAGGTAAGCTAGTATGGTATTTTTTTTCCCTTTTTAAAAAAAAAAGTATTTTAAACTTAAAGTGGGGGACCAAAGGCAGGGTCTGATTTAAGATGTCATGGACTGCAGAGGCCACTGTGGTTTGGTAACGCCACCTACAAAAGTTCCTGAGGAAATAAATTCAGTATTTGCCTTTAGATATTTTACCTTGACTGATGTGTAATACCTCCTGCTGTCGCTGTGGCAGCATGCCCAAACCGACAGCTCCTCTGGAGCCGTACCCCTGCCCTTGGAGCTGCTAGGCGGGATGGGGCTCCAGCGTGGCCGAGCTCAGTGCTACCAGCACCACCTCAGCCTGCGGGTTGCCCCGGCACCCGTGGGTGCTGCCAGCCCCTGCCCTGCTGCCCGGTCCCTCTCGGTCTTCTCCCCTCTCTCCTTCCTCCTCCGTGTCTCTCTCTTCCAGACGCGTCACCTGTGAACTGCGTTGCATTTGAGCAAAGATGCTTTCTTTTAAACCCCTTCTCACCATCAGGAATGTGCTGACTAAAGCAGCAGTAGTTGCTGATAGGGAAGCAAACAAATTGAGGAGCCTGGGTGCAGAGTACAGACTGTTTGGTGACTGAAAGACATCTTTAAACAAGCAGTCAGCCTCTCTTGTGGTTAGCTATGTTTATAAAGAAACCTTACATTGTCTGGGCCCTAATTCAATGTAAATAAGAGCAGTGGTTTTGTCCTCACGTGTTTTGGGTGTTGTTCTCAGCAGGGTGGAGGGACTGTTGGTCCTAGAGCGTTCTGCTGGGGTGTTCTCTCTATGGCTATTGAATAGGGAGGGAGCGATGCTTGTAGAAGTAACACTGGATACAGTCATTGGCTCAGGTGAGGAAAAGCAATTGGCTATATTCTTGCAGTTAGTTTCTGTGCCAAAGAACTAGTGTGGTTGGGGCTCCCACCCAGGCGGGCACGCTGCCCCGACGTTTAGGCCCCCAGGACTAAAGGAGCTCACTGAAGCAGGAGTTGGGGCAGCAGCTCCTGCTCGTGCCATGCTTTTTTCTGTGACTTTTTTTTCAAACCTCATCTGTCACAAGGCAACGAGATCACTCGGGTTTTAAAGAAAACAAGGATCTGTGTAAGACTTGGATCTTTTAATGTTTGCAGAGATGTTCTGAAATGTGAATGAGGTAAATATTTTTGTATGAATGTGCATGGAGTGATCATGTTATTTGTCCATTCCAGTATGGGCTCAGATCAGCTTCCTACCAGTTGCCATGTGCTTGAGGAGACTGTACTTCTACACTTTAAAAAGAAAAAAAAAAAAAAAAAGCACTTGAATTTTTTTTAATTTTGTCTGAGTCACTTAGAAGTTGAATACACAAAAAAGCCCTTAAACCTTTAGTTTAGGGACCGAGTCTACAAACTCATTTGAACCAAAAATGTAAGAGCAAACGACTTCAGGGATGGATGGATGGATGAGCACAAAGGAGTATAAAGGTGGGGAAAGAGCTGTGGAAAGAAAAGAGCCAGTAAAAGACCAAATGCTGGCCAAGAGCAGGGGTTCAGAAAGTAGATGAGTTTGTTCCTGTTGTCTCAGGTTAAGTAAAATCTGACAGAGCTGCCTTGTGTGATGCTCATTTCCTTTTCATTAGTGGCTCTGTCACACACTCCTCCAATATTGCAGCACATGGTGTAAAAGCCACCTGGCTCTTTGCTGCAAGTGAGCCGGGGGTTGCACAGAGTTGGTCCATAATAATATTTCAGAATATTTCTCATGTAAGGTACTGGCTTAGTCAAAACTGAAGTATCCTCCGAGACTTGAAACCTGTTGCTTTGGGAATTTATTTATCATTTCATGACTGTTGAGGGTGGGAATTAGAAATAAATCCTTGAATATACATTCCAAAGAATTAAAGTTCTTGTTTCACAGGAGAATTGTTGGTCTAAGTGGGAAGCTGTGACCAGCCGCAGAGCTTTAGGGGATGCTCTAAAACCCTTCAAGCCCTGACTTAATATACTTTTTTATTAGAGAGTAGCTAATGCACAAATTTAATCAGAAACCTGTGTTGGCTAAACTGTGTCTGCTTCTTTTCGTTTTCTCTCAAATAAACTTTGCTTTAAAAAAAAGAATACTTTTTCATTAATGTGCTGTCTTAAAATCTGTCCTCAATAATTAAAGAACAGTCATTTTGGAAGCATTTTTTATTTTGATAGTGTTGCCATTGTCTTAAAAAATGATGCATTAGGGTACAAAAGGGCCAAGACAATTTTGGGGTTTGTTCTCGGTTACTCAAACTGTGGCAGTCACAGTTACACAGAGCTGATGGGCGATGGTTTTGCTTCATGCACTGCTCAGTGGGTTTTGTCCAGTAGCTGCAAGAGCTTCTAACTGCATTTCTGCCATGAGCCGCATTCTGTGTATGCAGAGATCTTACAGAAAATGTTCTGAATTGTGTAAAGTGCATTGTCTTGTTATACACAGATTCAGCATCACTCGAGATGTAAAACTTTAACTGGCCACAAGCTGGCAAGCTAGGATCTGAGAGACTGCTGTCACTGTTAAGTTCCAACAGCAGCAAATGTATTTTCACTTTTTTTGAAAGCAGGTTTATTTTAGCAAAAAAGATTGAAAATCACAGTCAAAAGCACGTAGTTTATTCACTCGTTCTTAAGTTAATTTTGTAACTGCTACCCCAGTACTGATAGAAGTAATACTTTGTAACCAAAGCTGTTTTTTTTCGAGTGAAATGTAGTTAACGTGCCTTTGCTACTGTTTTCTCCTCTTTATCCTGCCATGAACAATAAAATCAGTTCAACATTCAGGCAGCTCCGCTTATTACAGGCAGCATTTTTCTCTAAAGGGTGTTTTGATCAGGCTCAGTACTGACGTATGTCTAAAGGTCTTTCATCCTAGCGATGGAAAGAGAACGCTACCCTGAAACAAGTCTTTTTAGGTACTTAATTTCTATTGTCTCAGAAGCCTCTGTTCAACAGAAGACACATCTTGGGTAATTTCTGTCCCTTTCCTGTTAGCCTAAATGACGCATATAATGAAGAGCAGAGATGTGTGGTGTTTAAGAGATACTCTGAAATTTGTGGAGAGGGAATAGGTGATTCTTATTTACTTTGTCTCTACTGGAGGCTTTTTGTATTTTTAGATTTCACATGTTGTTCTGTGGCAGAGAAATCTACTGAAGGAGCAGCAGTATTTTCAGCCTTACTAAAGGGATCAGATTCCAGGCTACTGAATACTAGGACTGCTGGGTACTGTTTTGCCGAATTGTGCAGTCTACATTTCTCTACTCAGACCCTAGGGAATTGGGAATGATCTTTTCCCTTAAATGCCACAGCCACAGAGCAGAAAAAAAGTCTAATGACTCAGGAGCTGCTCAGTGCAGGTGACCAGGAGTTAACTCTGTACTCTGCTATACGTTGCCTGTGCAAGTTTGAGTAAGTACCTTTTCTTAGAGGATGCGTTCTGATTATAAAAACCCTAAAAACTGTAAAAGGCTCAAATAACTCCAGAAGGAGGTGCTCCACAAATAGCTAAATAACTAGGTCTGTCTTTATTACCATGGGCTAAACTAGGTGTGTCTACGTCTTATTATTTTTTCTTTTTTTGAGATGTTTTACAGTAGCCCATTGGAATAGGCTTGTGACCATCCAGCTCACATCCAGACGCCAGCAGCCGCTGTATGCCAGTGCTTTCCGATCACTGTTTCAACAGGCGGATCCACTCACTTGACAAATGCTGTACGTCCCCTTCCTGTTCAGCATCTTAATCCCAGGCTTTCCCAACTCCGCATATAAAAAGCCCCTTTTTGCTGGTACCAAAGCAATTCTGTGTAATATTCAAAACACAACTGTTTGAGCAAGTGTTTCAGCATGATTTATGATAAGGATCTGTGTTTATAGTAAAACTTCATGGAATTTTCAGACTTCTACACCTCTTGTTTCAACATGAATAGATCTAGATGATTCTATGTATAACTTACATAATGCAACTGAATTTATCCACTCAAGTAAGGGGGAGCGAATAGAGAAAAAATATTTCCTACATAACTATTCTTTCAGTTCTGTAAAGCACTGGTTGGAAAAGCAATTCGTCAAATACAGCTTGTCTAACAGGAAGGTGGTCTCCGACCTTCTTCCAAGTCAACGGGGAGCTTTTTTCCACATTTGTCTTGTATATTCAGAGGCAAGGACGGGGAGCTGTTGTGCAACTGTCCTGCAGCTGCTGATCTGTTGCGACTGATGATTTCTGATTTGTGGCAATCACTTTTTGAGCCTTGACGTTTCTTGATGTACCTCTTCAGATAACATTTTATGGAGTATTTGAAAATGAGATAACTCAATTCACTTAGATTTAATACAATGCACAGGCATGAAGTTGCCACCAGAAAATAGAGGAAAATCATCTTCTCTGTGGGTTTGGAAATATAGCAGTCTACGGTATTGGGACATGGTCTTATGTCACATTGCACAAGACGTGGTACTTTGAATCCATTGTACAATTTATAAAAGAGAACAAGAAAAACTATTTCAAATCCTGTTTTTAAAATAAGGCTGACAAGGTAAGTGCACAGCAATCCACCATCTAGCTCTCCTGGTCTTTTATAAAGTTTCCGGTTGTGGTGTTTCTCTCTGTTCTCTCGGTAAGCAACGTGAAAAACAACCAAGAGTGAAGGGGTGGAGACCATGATTAATTGCAAAGCCCAAAGTCTGATGTGGGAGACAGGGAAAAAATGGTCAAAGCAGACATTTTCACAACCAGGCTGTTTGATATTGCATTCAAATTCATCATGTTCATATTTCCAGATGTTTTCTGCCACCGCAATGTAAACCAGTAAGCGGAATATGAACACAACTGCTACCCAAATTCTTCCGATTCCTGTTGAATATTTATTCACTCCACTCAGCAGATCACGTAGGAATCCCCAGCTCATTTTTCTCCTCAAGGAAAGAAGGAAATGCTGTATCAAAGAAACACAAGATCAGAGAGATGCTTCCTCCTGGATGAAGAAAAATGAGACATTCATTCAAGGTGAACTATAATCAGTAGCTGAAGCAATTTAAAATTTGAGCATTTAAAAAGGAAAACAACAACAAACTGCTCTTAGTTCTGATACTTTGTACCTTCTGAGGCTATTACACAAAATCTATTTGCTGTTA
Organism: Pelecanoides urinatrix; assembly: GCA_013400755.1. NCBI lineage: Eukaryota > Metazoa > Chordata > Aves > Procellariiformes > Procellariidae > Pelecanoides > Pelecanoides urinatrix. The sequence goes on from VZTQ01004774.1 coordinate 64,155, forward strand.
AAATAGATTTTGTCAATTAGGCTGAAGCCTAATCGTTCTGTTAAACCGTCAACCGTCCTCTGCAGATAAATGTGCCTATTCTTCCCGAGGGTCTCCTGAGCATCAGGCAGAGCTTTCTCTGGCAAGTTCAGGCCAGCACTCTACCACTGAGGTACACTCAACTTAGCCCTGTCAGTTACGCAAATACTAAGCACAGTCAAATCAGATTTCATTTTCAATTTTATGTATAGGAGCCATGTGTCCCATGATAAGTTGACTACCAAAATGCAAATTGTTTTCTTTTTGTCTGTGTTTTAACTTCTCAGTAACCTTGTGCAATATTTTAAATCCTGTCCTGCTTCATTGGATTTTCTTTGTTGTATTTCTTATCATTTAAGAAATGCACTACGCTCTACTCAAAAAATATTTTTATTTTATAGTTTCTTTTCCGCACAATTCTTCACAAAACTTCCCAACTCTGTCCTAACTCTGGAATACTTCTTTTGGAAGAGCTGCCTAAGGAGCCATTGGCAGCCAGACTCTCCTCAAAGTCAAAAGAAGACTTGAGATAACCACCAAGAGTTTACAGTCACAATTCCCACCTGGCCCCACCTCCAAGGTCTGAGTGGATCTTTGAAAATACCAAGCTCCTTTGTTTTGTAAGAGCAAAAAGTAGATGTATTCCCAGGCAAGCTCTGCCTAGCAGGAGAGAAAACATATCCCTCTGTGGCTGCAGTGGCACATGCAAATCCCACTGCCACCGCCATAGCTGCAGTGAGTACTGATGTATGAGCAAGTTCATCAACCAGCAAGTTTGAGTAAAGTAGTAATCAGGCCACAGCACCACAAAGCTCAACACAGACAGAAAGCTCGGTACTTCTTTTGCTGTCCTTTGATTCTGCAGCCCCTTATGACCTCTGCCTATGGCCACACTTCTGCTGGAAAAAAAGTTTACTTGCCTATTTGGGTATTCCTGCATTGCTACCATTAGAGCTGGTGGGCTGGTGACTTGAGGAGCTGAGGGACAGCTGCAGAAATTAGTATATTGCTGATTTATACTGGGAAGGATGTTGAAAAAAGATGTTCTCACAAAGAATTGTTACAAGCTACTCCTTTATGCTGCAGGTAAAACAGAATAACAGGGAAATATCAGTTGGCTTATATCCTATCAGACACATGCTTACAGGCTTCTAAACATGTTTGGCAGGGTGGTGACTTTGTCATTAAAGAGCTATTTCTGTCATCCATGTCTGCAGTTAGAGCTCAAGTTTAAATCAAGTTCTTCAAGACATCAGCACTAGGGCTTTAATGCTTTCTAGATAAGTAATACATAGTCAATACATTGGTCTCAAAGGAGCTGAATAGCAAAGCATGAACATACTACTATGTAATAAAGCACAGGCAAGGAAACAAAACATTCACGAGTGAGCATGAATATTAACATGTATGAACACATCTTGTTTTAGTAGATTTGAAGGAAAACCTCAGAAGGATTTACCTAGCATTTTAAGATGTGCACAAGCACTAGGGAAGGGCAGACTGAATTTTGTTATTTCATGGAAAACGAGTACAGCTGTGAGTGGGCTTTTGCTAATGGCCATAAGAACTGCACTATCCCTTTCTAATGTTAAAAGCCTGATGTCACCTATCAATCCGTGACTGGAGTTACACCAGTTCTGAGCCTCCAGCTGAACAAGTTGGGACAGAAATGAAAGATATGCTGGCTCACCAGCAAGGCACAAATATCAGTGGGAACCAACACTGGTGGAAATCAGGCCATGGAGATACCTAAATACAGATTGAGAAATTTACCCTGAGGTCCCTTTTCCCAAAGCTGAGCTGCTACTTCCTTACCTGAGCAGCAAGAGGGATTAGAAAAGAACAACTTTACACTTGCTTTTGCTAATCCCATGTTGAGGAGAAGGATGTGAAGGAGAAAAGAAAGTCCTGCTCAAAGAAAATGGGGATCAAGGATTTGACTAAAATCTCCAGCAGATCCTGAACAATGGGCAAATTCTAGCCAGCCAGAAAATCGGATGGATGAAATTCCTGCAAAGCTATTTTGAAAGACAGCAACGCATTCTGGTACCTAGAAGTCTGGCAGTGAGGCAGCAGGAATTTCACAGGACTAAAGACGGCTCCTAGTCTATGTGCTCTGTTGATGAGAAATTGAAATTTATTAAAGGACTTTAGGGCAGGTCTTGTGGCCAGCGGTGCTTCTGCAGCCAGAAGTCTGCAGAGCCTTGGTTACATTTTTCCACTTGCAGTCCCCACTTGATGTTGATAAATGCTTATATAGGACAACCTTCAACCACAAGCCTAAAGGGCCACAGAACCTGTTCGTGGTATTGTGTGGTGGGTTGAGCCTGCCAGGTGCCCACCAAAGCCACTATATCACTCCCCTCCTCAGCTGGACAAGGGAGAGAAAATATAACGAAAGGCTCATGGGCTGATATAAGGACAGGGAGATTACCATCACAGGCAAACCAGACTCGACTTGGGGAAACATTAATTTAATTTATTACCAATCATATCAGAGTAGAATAATGAGAAATAAAAATGAAATCTTAAAACATCTTCCTCCCACCCCTCTCTTCTTCCTGGGCTCAACTTCACTCCTGGTTTCTCTACCTCCTCCCCCCGAGCGGCGCAGGGGGATGGGGAATGGGGGTTGCGGTCAGTTCATCACACATTGCCTCTGCTGCTCCTTTGTCCTCACACTCTTCCCCTGCTCCAGCGTGGGGTCCCTCCCACATGAGACAGTCCTCCACAAACTTCTCCAACATGAGTCCTTCCCACAGACTGCAGTTCTTCACAAACTGCTCCAGCCTGGGTCCCTTCCACGGGGTGCAGTCCTTCAGGAACAAACTGCTCCAGCGTGGGTCCTCCATGGGGTCACAAGTCCGTCCAGCAAACCTGCTCCAGTGTGGGCTCCTGTCTTTCCATAGGTCCAACAGGTCCTGCCAGGAGCCTGCTCCAGCGTAGGCTTCCCATGGGGTCACAGCCTCCTTTGGGCATCTGCCTGTTCCGGCGTGGGGTCCTCCATGGGCTGCAAGTGGATATCTGCTCCACCATGGACCTCCATGGGCTGCAGGGGGACAGCCTGCCTCACCATGGTCTTCACCACAGGCTGCAGGGGAACCTCTGCTCTGGCACCTGGAGCACCTCCTCCCCCTCTTCTTCACTGACCTTGGTATTTGCAGAGATGTTTCTCTCACATGTTCTCACTCCTCTCTTCCGGCTGCTGCGTGCAGGGTTTTTTTTTCTCCCCTTCTTAAATATGTTATCCCAGAGGCGCTACCACCGGCACTGCTGGGCTCAGCCTTGGCCAGCAGCGGGACCCTCTTGGAGCCATCTGGAACTGGTTCTATCGGACATAGGGGAAGTTTCTAGCAGCTTCTCACAGGAGCCACCCCTGTAGCCCCACCGCTACCAAAACCTCACCACGCAAAGCCAGCACAGGTCCTCTGTTCAAAGGAGCTGCCAATTTGCCTTTAACAGGTGTTTGCTTTTTGCACCACTGTTGCTGTAGAAGATTGTGGATGTTAACTGATACTTTTGTATCCTTTGAAAATACAATTGATTCACTGAAGAACTGCAAAGAACATATGGAACGGAAAAAATAAAATGGATTTCAAAGATAAGGGGTTACTCAACAGGTGAACAAGAGATAATTGACTTAATGGAACAGCACAAGCACAGACTGATGAGAGGTTAGAGAAGCCTCAGTTAGCTGGGGCTAGAGGAGACAAAGACATTACATGGGCTGTATGAAATTCAGAGAAAGTTGGGAATTCAGGCAACAAAAAAAGAGAAATCTTCAAGTAAGCACACAACTGAGCAGTAGGGAAAAGGTGATAGTGGTATGAGGTTTTGTAACACTTCTAGAAGTGGCAGTACATGTGGAAGCAGATGCCAAGAGTAGTGTCAGGGCATGACGCTTCAGCAAAATTATATTCTGACTAACATAAGGACAAGAGAGGAAAACGTGATCCAAATCCTTGTAGCCAAGAGAGATTTCAACCTTAGCATTTGGAGGAGGTTCATTTTGTGCAAAATGAATCAAAGGGATTCAAGAACGGAACTGGCTAAAGAAATGGAGTAGATTGTGGAAAATGTAGATGACATCAACTTGCATCAAGGTAATATGTCCAGCGTTGAGACTAACAATGAAATGGCTCAAAGGTTTAAAAAAGCAACAAAAGGGTCAAAGAGGGATCTATTTGGCATTGTGGAAATAAAGACCACAAAAAGACTTAGCCTCTATTGGAAATTACAAAGGAGGCACTAGAGAGTCTTAAACAGTAAAAGAAAGATTATTTGCTCCAAGTAAGTGCTCACGAAAAAGTTGAATGGAGCAAGAAGTGAAGAGCAAGAATTTGAGGTTAGATTTACTTTAATCCCCTGCTCCATACACATACACACCCCAACTTGGACAAAAGCTGAAAATTAGAGATTCGCTGATTTGTTTTACTCATTTCTAGCTGAAGTACCAGGGATGGGCATGAAAACTGGTGCCTGGCCTTCTTCTACTACCAGCCAGGAAATGGAGCAGGTAATCTCTCTTCCCCCTCACATACATCATTTATTCCCTAGATATGACTTAAACACCCACCACCACAAACACACACACACCTTGTCCTGTTCACTATGACACAACTGACCAGAAGACCCTTTGCACCCTCTGCTTCCCTTAGACATACCAGTGGCTAGGATCCTCCCCCTTAAGGCTGCACACATGCTCTGCTGAACAAACAGAGCAACATGAATGCAACCATTAACTTCTGAGTGTGCTGAATGTAATTTATTGAGTAAAGTGTTTGAATAATGCTATTGTGTTGAATATATTCAACAAATAATCATTTCTGTCGTTCAATGAGGTCTACAGAAGGCTGGTTAATATGCATTGAGTAATGCATCCATTGAAAAGCATAGTTGCTCAGAGAACTAGTTCACCTAGATTTCAATCAGCTCTGCTAATTTAATTTAAAAGCAGAAAAGATATCTTTGTGCAGAGGAAAATGGGGGGAAAAAGGTAAGAAAATCAAGAACAAACTGACTAAGTAGAGAAGAAGTGGGGAAAGCATCCAAAGTGTTAGGGGCACAAAAAGGGCAGCCAGGTCAGAGAGCAGGCAAATTACAGGAAGAAGGTGCAGTATTATGGGAAATGGAGATGGAACGGTGAGAAATAACAGAAAGAACACAAGCCTGGGAACAGTGGATCTATGAATTCTGTATAAGCAAGCTGAATTATCCTCACAGGCTGAGAGATGGAAAAACACTTTCTTTTTCTGATACAAACATTGTTAATGGGAGTGTTTTGCTGCACCTACAACTTACCCTTTTTTTTTTAGACAGGAAGAAAGAGAACCATAAATAGTGGCAAAGATGATAAAGCAGAGAGCAGAAGTAGAGAATCACAGAGGAGGTTATAGCATCATAAAAAAGCAGAGTTGGTAACAATCTTGAGAGTTCATCCTCTCCATTTTTTTTACATTTAATCAAAACATCATTGCAGTGCTTTTTTTTTTAAAACATCATGGCAGTGTTGTGAGGAAAAGAAAAAATAAGCTTTGGCACAATGGTTTCCATAAACGACCAAACAAATTATCAAGCTTAACTTTAGATGTTCATTTAGTAACTGCATTTTCCCATTATTTTCATTTGCTGATATAAGGAAATGCATATCCATTTTATGGTTGCTGAGTCTTCGTGTTTGTTTCATGGACTACCCACTGCTTCCTTACTGACTACTAGAGGTGTAAGTTCCACAGAATGAGAAACACTGATTTGTTTCATTCTCTGGCCCTAAGAAGGCTTCATTGTGCATATACTGTTCCTGACAGATGTTTGTTCAGCCTGCTTTTAAATTGATAGAAGCTCCACTAGCCCCCCCCCCGCCCCAGCATGGTGCATCTATTCCATCTGCTCCACTACACAAGAAGAGGGAGCAGGAAACCTCCTGGGAACACCAAGGTACAACTCACCCTACCAAGCTGCATGTGCACCAACTGTTCAAACTGTTGCATATCTGTGATAGGAGCTGAAAAACTATTGCTACAAGTCACTAACCTTGCAATGCCTTTGTTTCTTGTTCAGCAGTGAGAGTGCCAATGTAAGGTGATTTCCAGGTCTTTATGAAAAAGCCAACAAGAGAAAACAGAGAGGTCATAAAAATTAACCTTTCCTTGTTCAGACAACCTGTCTCTTATCATCAAATAAGTAAAGCTGTAACATTAACATCATATTGATACTCATTGCTTTTTAAGGCTCTTCAGAAACAAGCCAGGTAAGGCTTGACAACGCATGAGCAAACACAGCCCTCCTGGTCTGCGTGCTGGACAAGTTCATCATAGAATGGTTTGGGTTGGAAGGGCCCTTAAAGCTCATCTAGTTCTAAGCCCCCTGCCATGGTCAGGGATACCTTCCACTAGACCAGGTTGTTCACTTCTGCCATGACCGCTGCTAGTGCAGCAGAGTCCATGGTTCTCAGGCTGATGTGAGCCAAAGGTTTCCCACCTATTTCATCCTTCAGATGCTTCCAGTGGAAGTGGAGGCCCCTAAATGGCAGATATAAACATACCGGCAATAGCTTGTTCTTCTCTCACAGATTGTCAAAAAGTAATCTATAGGCACTTTAGATTGAACTTCATCGGTATAAACTCTTCAGTAACACGTAATAAGAAATGGAGTCCTCTCCTCAAAACATCAACAATCTAGACAGAGAAAACACATGCTGTGAAGCAGATGTCCAGAGACGTGATGTGGTTTATCCAGCATCACCCAGCACATCAGAGGCAGAGCTAAGAAAAGAGACATGGTTTCTCATAGCCCAGTCCCTTGCTTTCATCTTCTGATGAAATTCTGGTTAGAATCTTACTGATTCAGAGAAGCTGATACTTCACATCTATTGTTAACTTTTAACTCCTCAGACCACGAAATATGGCCTTATGTACATTAGGAGATAAACCTCTGGGTACTGTGATAAGTGATACTAAAAGTAGAATTCCACAGACAAGTAGTGCTTAAAATATACAAATGGTGTGTAAAAACATCAGCCTAGATATTTATTCACCACCAGTTAGAGGAAGGAAAAGACTAGATGGAAGAGGGCTTATGTGGTCATTTAGCAGACCAGAGCTGGCTGGTTTGGCTTTTACACCTGACTTTCCTATTGGCTTCCTGAGTGCCTTGGGACAAATCTCCTTCCTTTCTGGGCTTCAGGACCTTAGCTGCCCAACATTGACTTCTCTGAAAATATCACTTACAAACTACATCTTCAGTAGGCTTCGTAACCTTAAGCATGCTTGGCATTCTTTTTTATACCCAGTGGTGGCAAAATCCCGTCTCATTTTGTATTTAGGGAAACCGCAAACACCACTTAATAACCCAGCTGCTGAGAGTGATGCTTTGCCAGCTGCTAATTGCTGTGGTCTCTCCTCCACAGCAATGAATGGGTTTTGAGAGAGGGCAGACACAGTTCACTGTTTTCTTTGTTACTTTGGTAAACTGTGTAATTAAAAAAAATTAAACTCACAAGTAGCCAAAATGACTTAATTTTTTTTGAAGTTGTGATGTCTATATTTCGCCCACACAACTACTACTGCACTTCTCATCACATTCATGCCAAACAAATAACCCATCTCTCCCATGCTCTCCTGCTGTAAAAAAAACTCCCTCTGCAGCAAATGATCTTCAACATTAATAAGTTTTACTGTTTCATTCATGTGTAACGCTTGACTGTTCTAACACTTTAGTCAGCTCATAAAAAAAAATTCTTTGACAAAGTCAAAAGATTTCCACTTGAACAAGTGATGGTCAATGGCTACACTACAGTTTGTAACTCTTTAGAAGTAACAGTACTGCAACAGTGCAATGAAAAGAGGATTATATCTGTGTTTTATGCTGGCTGATGGGACACTTCCACGAGGCTATTATCAAGCCTGTTTGATTTGGTAAAACTATATTTTATAACAAGAAAGTCTAACTTACCTGCATCTCAGTGAATGATTACAGCTGGACCCCAGCTTTCTAGTGGCATTAACAATCAACAATTCATTTCCGAGAAAGGGAGTTACTGCTTTAAGCCTTGAAAGTGGAAACTGCTCGTCTCCTAGGTAATATAAACTAAACTGAAACCTGATCACCTCTCCTGGCACACTGTTCAAACAAGAACTATGATGTGTCTCCTATCACCAGAAAGATATGAGGAAACTACAGCATTTGTTTGAAGCCGCAGACTTTATCTGCGTCTTTTGAGCACTCATCGGCATTGGCTTTAACACTGCACGCTTTGTGCTTTCACATTAGCAACAGCGCAACCTGAAGACACGCACACTGGGGCATCCAAAGCAGCAGGCACTGATCAGCAGCAGTCTGTGAGACACGCGTAGGCTGTGCAAGTGCAAGCCAAGAAGTCATTTGACCACGTCAATCTTGCATGAACACGCGCAGAAGACTCTCTGCGAAGAGCCTGCCTTTCATATGGCGTTCCTACAGGAATGACCCGGAGGACCGGCTAGCTCCCCATTTCAGGTGCTGCTTTATTACTAACTTTTGTCTCATCCAACTTATGCTCTCTCCCCAATATTAACTTTACTGCAATATCAAAATAGCGAGAAAGGCCTTCATGAAAGACTTCTTGACTCTTAGCACCCCTTCGTAGGGGGTACTCATGAATTTTTTTCAGAAGAACTTTGTCCATGTGAAAGAACTTGAAATATCTGTATGGAATTACAGTAACCTTCTGAAATCATATAACTGACTTAAGAGCCTTAACTCCCACCCTGCGTGCTCTTTGACATTTTACATCAGATTTGTATTTCGGCTTCTCTTGGGCAAGTGAATTGTCTGCTAAAGAAAAATATTCTTTTAGGCACACATTACTCTGAACAATACACAAATGTTCAGACAGGTGTTTCTATTAAAATTTTAAATTACAGTGGTTTTCCCAAGTAACTGAGGTCAGTTTTTTGTTATTAAAATGTATTTCCATTACTGTACATGCTAATCAATTCTCACATTGGACTAGGCATCTCAGCCATTCCCCGTGAGAAAGCCCATAACTTTATTTTTAATGACTAAGCAATGGAATAAGTGTTTATGTCCTGTCTAATGCATCATACCGAGCATCAATGTTTTGATGGTCATTTTTACCTGGGTTCTGGCTATACTGCTGAGTAACATTACAAAAAAAGTAGAAAGCCTGAACTCCATGCTTGTTAAATGAATTCTTCACAGTATAATTTATTTAGCCTAAACTTAATGTGGCTTTTATCTGGGAATTATAAGCAAATGTTCAGTAGTTTTACGGAGAGGAGGGTATCCCATAGCCTAACACATGTGCCTGAATCCAGGACGTTGGTACTGTCCCCAGAGAAGCTGATGCCTCCGGAGGGTGACCAAAGGTGCCAGAGCTTGGAGCTGGACTGCAGGTAACGCAGAGCACCCCAGCTGCCTGCTGGAGGGAGCTGCCTGCCAGGCGAGCGCCTTCCTCCTGGTACTGCTGCTGAATGCCCAACAAAAGCCACGGCCAGCCGAGTAAGGTTCAGTTCACATCAGTAATTCAAAGGCCAAAATCACTGTAGGGATATTGTAATTACCTGTAGTATTGAGAAAGCTAATTTACCTTTAAATCTAAACTTTATTATGGCATTAAAGGCATCTGAGCAATTGTAACTGTCTTACTGTTACAGAAAAGAAAACTGAAAAAAGCCCCAACAGTCCATTTGTTAGTAATCAGAACTGCGTAGTTACAATCCCATCACTTAAATGTCAAAGCTGTTTAAGCATCTTCATGACACCCACAGTTACTACTACAAAGTTTACTCTGTTAAACCTGTGAAATTTCTCACCCTCTGGAGTCTTCCTAGGAGCTGTGTTCCCTGCCTGCGATTTGAAGGGTGCCTAGATCAGAGAGGGCACTAGTTGAAGGATATTAACGTATCACAGCTTAAGCTGATAGGGAACCCCAGTGTTGCAGGCAGAGGATAGTCCTGGTCCGTGCCCCCACTTCCAAATGCATTGCCCTGCTTACATCAGACTGTCTCACCCATCCAACTGAAAAATAAACTTTTTTCTTCTTTGTTCTTTTCTGGCAATGTTAGTTTTCAGCTGGACCAGGGAGCAAAATCAGCGTAGTCCAAGGCTGAGCATTTCTGGGTCCTCATGCAAGGAAGGTCACAGCAACCGTAAGTGAAAACAGGTCTTCCCGTGCCCCCTCTGTTTTGGAGATGCGGTCTTAGATTAGATCAGTTTTGTCTTTAAACCCCACTCTAAGATATCGGGCTGTGTTTTGTTGTTGTGAGCAAATTCAGTGCTGCACTTGTTTCTGTGCTCTTCCTTTTCAGCAGAAACTAGCTTTTTCTTTCCAGAGGGAATGCTTTGGGTTTTGATATTATTCTGTTCCCAGTCGGAAACAATTTGCCCACTCGTTAATGAAAGTAGAACCAAACAAAACACCTTTTCCCTTGCATATTGAAGTCAGTTAAAAATATTTATAAGCTTGATCAGTATTTGAAAAATAAAAATTGCTTTAATCTTTGCTGGAAGGCACGGCTGGGTGATTTGTTTGTCTCTGTCTCTCAAGAGACACAGCTGGCTAACAAGTGTTATAGAAGACATACACATAATGTTATGAAACACAGAAGATTCACTCCAACAGGTTTTTGTTTTTAAAATGCATATTGCCTTAAAACTGTTTTGGATTGTCAGTGGTAGGGTCCCAACCACTGCATGCTTCTGTCTGAAAACTCTGCTTTCTTTCAATGGGAACGGTACAAATGAGCGACAGCAGCTGAAAAGCAGCATAAGAGCCCTTGAGACTGACATGAGCTGAGCAACAACCACACAGAAAGCTCTCAATGCCACCTCTAACTGGAGATCTGTTTGTTTCTTCTTCTGCATTTATGTCCTTAATACGGCAATACTGTTTCACATGCCTCAGTGTAATAATTGTTCCCCTCGCCGTTAGCTGCGAGTAAGGTGGAGGAAGTACTTGTAATTCCTAATTTTTGCTTTCCCTTCTCCTCCAGACTTGTGCAGGATAAAAAAAGTCCCAACTGTCAACTCTAATTAAAATATCGTGAAACTCAGTGTACAAAACATTGTAAACATCAGACAAAACAGGAATGCAAACACACACTAGACATTCGTGTATGAATACCCTAACAAACACATGATGGAAGTTGCCCCTCTCACTACAAGTCATACCAGCGCTGAAGTCCCAATGTTGATGCAAAAACAATTTTTTCTGTCCCCCAACAGCTCTGTAACTGTGTATCTCTAAAGCAGGGGTAAGTTTATCGGTAGCTTGAGGCATCCTATCTTTATTTTGAAGACAACATGAAACACTGTTCCTGTGTGGTACTTGAAATAATCAGAAGCTGTGAGGTGAATCGGCAAAGACGTGGAGGCACGCTGTTGCTCCCCGGACTGCATTAGGCTGCCTATCACATCCTAACGACGTCTGCGGGACACAGCATCAGATTTGCTCTGTTCCCTACAGAGGCTCTTCTGCAGCTCAAATGATAAGGGGATGTGAGTCTCAAGAAAAGCAGAAACTGCTATTAAGTTCTGAACGGCCACAGCATACAGTACAATACCAAATGCAGAATCCCAAAGGAATTCATTTAAAGGGAAAATAAATCTCAGTAACGGCCTTCAGTTTGGAAAAGGAAGGTTTTTTTGTGTGGTTACTTTTCAGGAGAGATACTCAGATATTAAGAGGATGAGTGACTCAGAAATACCACAGATGTTTACAGTACTACCCTTTATAGAGTCTCTTCTATAAAAATATGCCAGACAACTTTATAAGCCTTGATGGATTGAGCATTTCAACATCCTGTTGGATCAGATGATAGCAACATAATATTCACCTTAAAGATAAAATAAGACACTTTCCCACAGTCATAAAGCAAAACTAGGAGCAGTAAGCAGTCCAAGTTTTTCTTCACTGCAGAGTTAATCTGGTTAGTCGGCACCAGCTCAACGTACAACGAGTATCAACACTCACGTCAAAACCCAATCTCGTTTCTAACTCCCTCTCTGCTTCATCTCTTCCTACGCATAAAGCCTTATCCCACAACTCTTCATATAGTGAATATTTTCTTTCTAGCTGATGGTGCTCTTTGTACCATGTATGATTTCTTCCCCCATCAATGATGACTGGGACTTGCCTGTCCTTTGTAAGAAAGATGGGAAGTACTAGAGAACTGGCAGCAGTCTAACAATCCTTGCCACCATTATCAGGCAAATGTGTTCTGGCATAAACCCATCCTACCACGACCTGTAAAATATTGTTATGACCCTGGCTGAGTTTGGGTCAGAAGTTTTATCTGCGTGGATGGGGTCAGTTAATGACAGTAACTGCTGGGAAGAGGTGCACGTGCTGATAAGCGAGTGCACTTCTCAGTGTGGTGAGGTCAATGTTTTGCATTCCTGCGTACAATGTGTCAATTATTCACAAGCTGTATGCAGAACGTCTCCTACAGTACTGTAAAAACTCCCCCTTCCCCCAGGAAAACCAAGTTACCTTCCCAAAAACCAAGGCTCATTCAAAAACCTTGTATCGGCTTCTTTCAATTACACAAACATCGAAACGAGCATGGGAACCTTCACTCAGAAGTGACTTACTTTCTACTAAATGGTTTCCAAACAAAATCAGCTGTGTGGCATATGCTGCCAAAACAATAGCTACAGATTAGCAGATGGTATGTTGTGAATTAAATGTTGACACAAAACCCAGACATACCACTCAACCCTCTCTTGACACCAAAACTTATTTCCCTACTATTTTTCTCACCTCATGATGTTTACACACAGCAAAGAAATTCTTTAGATACTCTGTCTGGATTTGGAAGGGACAAGTTAACCTGCAATATCCTATTGCTCTGCTATCTTTCAAAAAAAAAAAAAAAGCAGTTTGATTACTGCAAAAGAAAATACGGAGCAAGCAGTTCTGAGAGCCTGGATACCTCTACATTTATGTTTTTCCCCCTCTGCTTCCATGGCTGCAATAACCAGATGCTCCACCAAAGTCCTGTCACACACCCTCCAGATGCAGAAAAGTGTGAGCTGGGGTTGGCGAGTCCAGAACTGCATATGTACTAATCCACCAGCTGACTGCAGCTAAATCTCTGTAATATTATCCATTACATCTCAGTTCCGCCCGCCTGTTACCTAGGGGAGCACTAATCCAGGTCTCTCCCCAATTGGTTTTTGTTTTTTCGAAGTTTGCAGTTTCTACCCTTCTTTCTAACGCAGCTGAAACTACCCAACGGCATCGAAGTCAGCAGAGACAGAAAGGGAGGCACGAGCTGGCAGATGCGATCGCATGGGCTTCATTTCATCTGGACTCCGGGTAATTTTATTAATTTTACTGTTTACAAATAATAGAAAACAAAACACTGTCGCAAAGCAACATTTACGTAACCAGGAGTTTCCACACGCCTGAAATCTTGAGTTCAGATCTAATTACCAGAAATCAGATGCTTAAATCGCAGCGTATTTTTCTGCTCAAACAACCGCACTTCCAGAGATGCATCTCCGCATCCCTTCCCGATCCCGGCACTTGGGAACAAGAGACAGGGGAATGTCACCGCTTGTCTTTTTCCATTTCCCACACTTAAAATATAATTGCTGCTAGCCTGATTTGCACCAACTGGGCGAATCTTGTACAGGTCTCGGGGACTTTACAGTTACCAGTAACTGGCCGTTACGCCCGCCAGCCAAAGCCTGCTCTCGGGCCGGGGGGTCGCAGGGAATGGCGCCCGCCCGGGCGCTGAGAAGCGGCTCTGCGGTGAACTGTGCCTCTTCCGACCGAGTCACCTTCTTCCCCCACCTCCCGCTTAGTATCTGGAGCTGCGCTTGCGGAGAAAGACCCACAACCCCGGCCACGTACCTCCCACCCCAGCGGCTCCGCCGGCCGCCTGAGGGGATGGGCGGGGCGGGGCGGGGC